>FR997794.1:14525332-15125332 GCA_905475355.2 Clostera curtula
TATATGAGTCTATATGTGTGTTTGTGTGTATGCTAAATCCGTCACCACACGGGTATCCCACGGATCCCACCAAGCAGTGGATGACCCATAAATAAGCTGTGAGAAAATGAGACTATAGTAATCGTAACAGACTTTACTCTCTCTCTCACAAGTGATTAATAGCTCTCTTCCTCTCTTGTATAAGTTGTTACCTACACCATTGTTTTAGTTAATCAGATGCACTTTCTCCGACACTTGTGTCGCAAACTGTAGTGGAACCATGGGCATCAAAACGGTTCCACTACGATGTAACTTAACATTAACATATTATACATAGTAAGTTAGTGTATCACTATTGAATTGAATTTATACACGGGGTTAGGCTCGATTTTTTAAACCTTTCGTCACCGTCAAATACATGGTACTTCAAATAATTATGATTACTTTAACCGGTGCTCTATCCATTGGTCAACGTCAAATTGTCCGCAAACAGCTGTGAGATATATCACTACATAGTATTAAACCGCTGTAGTCTGTCCGTCCCTATGCATACTTAAATCTTTAAAACTACGCAACGAATTTTGAAGCAGTTTTTTTTCATAGATAGAGTGATTCAAGGGGAAGGTTTATATGTATCATACATGCATAATATTGTAGAGAAACACTGATAAATTTTGAGGTTTATCATTGCACCCGTGCGAAGCCGGGACGGGTCGCTAGTCAAATATAAAAAGTTAATTAGCAGAGCTCGTGCGGCTTGTGAAGCGGCTGAATGATTTTGTCCCTTTCGGTGTCGAGTCCGTGGGGTCCTAGCGCTATGAGCCTTTTTAAAGAAATAGGAAAAAGGTTAGTCGTCATCACAGGAGACCGAAGAGCTGGCAGCTACCTCGGACAAAGAATTAGTCTAGCTATTCAAAGCTGGACTGATGCCAGTATCTTCGGAATCTTGCCTAAAGGGGGAGCCCCTTTAGGCAAGGTTCCGAAGATACTGGATTTTAATCATATATTTTAGTTATTAAGGTTTTTCAATATTACTGATTGTATATTCTTAGATTCATGTGAATAAAAAAGTTAATAGATTCCGTTATATCGTGTCAACGTGCGGTGTGACAGTGAATATGATCCTGCAAGCTTCGTAAGCTAGCATTATTACGTATTTCTCTAGTTATAGTACTTTCATCTGCATTTAAAAAAAATACATTAATTTTCTGAAAATTCTGATCCTTTCGTTATATCTTTAGGTGTTTTTATTACAGCCTGTTTAGCTTACCGCTTATATCACGCGTGCGTGAACATAAGATGTATAAATAAAAAGAAACCGCCGTATATATAAAAAAATCATGGTCAATTAGATACGGCGAACCCGGCTGCAGTTTAGGAAAGCTACCAAGCCCGGTCATATCGTTTGTTTTAATAACAATTATCACCATCATACACTTTGGTACTTAACATGATACTGAAGTTCAGAAACGGTTTTCTTTTGTTTTTACGCATGTCTGAACCTGAACTTGTCCGCAGAACTCTTAATTTCGTAGACAATTAGACATTCCAATTGGGTATTGAAAACGCTGTATACCGTAGCTTCCAATTCCTGCAAATGGAAAATGTGTGGACATTTTTATCGTGGCCTGCAGAGACAATTAAAAAGTTACTGGTACTACAGTACTCCTACATATTGTATGATATGCGAGAAAATCCAACTTTTCCTGAACTTTACCACTGCAATACAGACATACATTATCTAGTGGCTCGCGCAGTTTTATTCTGAGATATTGGAAACTTTATTAGGTCTATGAGAATTATTAAGCGACATCGCTTAACGAGTACCTATAGTATATTATGCAATATTCTTTTTCTTCCCCGCCTTTTCCCTATTACATTGTGGTGCCCAGTCTAACTGGACTTGGATAACTACCAATATTTAGACGGAGCGATAGCCGTCTGTTCTGCGACGCATTTAAAGGGGCAAACGATAATTATTTGGTTAGACTAACTATTCATTTTCACGCTGCTGACTGCTGACGTGTAACAACTGCTATAGATGGTAGAATGGCAGCCGAAGCACGAAGAAGGTCTAATATTGCGGATGGACATCCATTGAACATCCAGGAAAGCCAGACGTTTGTGAACCTGCGATAGGTTACTTTCTGGACTGTCCGTAAGAATGACCACTGAACAGATTTCAAATTAACATATCAGTTGAAACGTATGGAGTTAAATCCATTAGATGTCGGTATGTGTACAGGGTGTAACAAAACCCATAGGTACAGCTATCCCAAGTAAAGGCATAAACCTAATCATCTTTTGATGAAGCAACAAGTTAAAGGTGTAATTTTTAATTAAAACAGAACTGATTATGAACAATAATGGTTGAAGCTTATACATATATTGTATAGTTTACGATTATATAAAGGACATACAGACAGAGAAGATAAGATTAAAACATATAAATATATACAAGTAAAAACTATAGGTACCAATAAATAAAATAGGAGTATCTGTTTGTAATATTAAAACAACAAAAACACTTTTTACTAAAAGAATTTATAAACCAAAACAATTTTTTTTATAATTTATGTCTGTCTCTTTGTTTGGCCTAATCACTGAAATGGCTGGACCGGTTTTGACGGGAACAGCAAGTTAGATATAAAACATCATCGACTCAAATTGTCGACTCTTACGACACCCTTAGGATGAAATGGGGTGGTGACACAATGTATTCTAAATTCGTCCCGACACGGATAGCTTGCCCTATGAGTCGGGAAAATACTATGTATAAAAAGTTGACGTCATCCCCCATGGGCTTAAACTTTCAAACGCCACCGGAAAAAATATATAGTCATGAGTTGGTGATAGTACTATGACCGTTTTTTTAAGCCGGGCTTGCCATACATTAAATATTAAGCCATAAATTAATATTGCATTACGATGTTTTTGTGATAGCGGGATATACCTAATAAGTATGTATATTCATCATCATCATCATTTCAGCCAAAACACGTCCACTGCTGGACATAGGCCTCCCCCAAGGATTTCCACAAAGGCCGGTCCTGGGCCGCCCGCATCCATCGTTTTCCGGCGACCTTAACCAGGTCATCGGTCCACCGTGTGGGAGGCCTACCAGCACTGCGCTTGTATGTATGTATATTGCAGCCACATATTTACTGCCTTATTACGTAATAATAAAGGCTCGTTTATAACGTAAAACTATCGAAATTGGGAATTAGGTTATTCGAGTAAATGTTAACGGTTGAAAACCGCACATTTACACGGCTGAGTTTAACAGTCAAGTATAATTGAAATAAGTAAAATCTTTACACGAAGCGCGAATAAAGTTAGGAATGTATGTAATTAAAGGGTTAATTTCACAGGCACACGCATAAAGGGTAATATCAAAAGTTTCGCCGTGTGTATGAGGCAAGAACCAAGTTTCGCTACTTAATCATGCGCCTTTCGCTGGATTCCGTACTTTTAGGCAATACGAAAAGTTGCTAATAATATTCCGTCTTCCGCAAAGTCAGCAACTAGTGCTTGGAAGATTTAATTTTTACACGTAGGGGGCCGTGTATCTGTTTCCATGCTATTTTAAATACGTAGTAGCAACGTTGTACAGAATTATTGCGACATGACCTAAAATAGGTTGGTATTCACTACATACATATAATTATATAGTTTAAATTATATAATATGTAGTATGTATTCACTGTCGTCTATCAGTCCTTATGTATGCTTAAATCTTTAAAACCACGCAACGGATTTTGACGCGGGTTTTTTTGATAGATAGAGTAATCCAAGAGGAATGTTTATATTTATAATAGATGCATAATATTGTAGAGAAACACTGATAAATTTAGATGTTCATCATTGCACCCGCGCGAAGCCGGGGCGGGTTGCTACTAGTTAATAAAGTAGGTAATATTGCTTGAAGGGATATCTTCTAGTTTCATGGTGTGTCGGCAAATAGGTTTTGGCAAATAGGGTTTAACAACAGGTAGATATAAACAATATAAATATTTATTCACTATCATCAAATCTCTGGAAGAAATGGTTGTAACAATATTGGAGGAATGTTTTGTTTGTGCAAGGAAAAAGAAAACGCGGTAAATTATAATTTTATTTTTTTAGATATTTTTTTTAGATAAAATTGCCTCGTGAATTACATATTGTTACAAAATAAGGAGTTCTGCAATGGGCACTTGAAAATATCAGGCCGGCTACAACTTTGTGAAATCCAACGTAACTTGACGTATTTAAAACCTCTCTTCAACTTAGTTTATGGTACAAAATTAAATACAGACTTTCTTATTTAATTATTCCTAGCAAATACCCGAGGCTTCGTCTACGTTTAGCTTTAATTGGGATAGTTCCTTTTTTGATCGTTGCTACAATTTTCAACGAGGTTTAGTTATTTGCAAATTGATGCTTTAGAAGGTTTAATTAGATTTTATGTCACATTCAAAAGTTTCTATTCTTGCAAAATATTAGAAACTTCGTAAAAGGTAGTGTAGTAGAAAGTGTAGACGTAAAACAATTAAATTTGATTCGCACAACCTTCTGTGTGATTGGAATATTTTCTCATAAATTGTGTACATACATTGAATCGTCAACTGCAATGAGTTTCAGTATAAATCTTGTCTATTAGCACAGACACTTGAAATGTATGTGCTAATTAGAGTCTCGGGAAGAAGGCTTCGTGCCAGCTACCTTACAATACAACCTTATGTTAACTTTTCTAGAATTTATCACTTTCAGAATACTACATACTTCTACTTCACTTAGAATACTATTTTAGTTATTAATTTATAGAGTAATGTATAAACAATAGAAATATAATTATTAAAGTATAAATTATTGAAATGAATTCATTCCCCAGCACATTATTAATAACGTATAAAATAATAATATCGCAGTAACAGGACTCATAAATGCGAAAACCTTATAAGCGACTTCGTAAATTAATATCATATTAATCTACGAAGTCGCCGAGCACTGCAAAATGCCTTAAAATTCTACGGTCCATTTCTAAAACCTACAGTTATATAACGTTTTTATATATCTTACCACCAGAAATATCCTTAAAACCATTCTTTAAAAAAATAGCCTGCAGTTTCCCTTGCTGCAGCAAATCGGCTAACAATTTTATTGAAAAAGCTCCGCGTATCGCATACGTGATATGGAACCTTTTAAGCAAGTTAGTTTTTCACACCACGATACAAGGTTGCGATAATAAACTGTACAATGAATAGCAAATTTAATACGGGACTCCTGAGAAGTTTAATTGTTATAAATGTGATTATTTTATTTTAACAATGCGACTAATATTTTGATGAGTAATACTGATAAGTCTGAATTGGGACATCGTGTGGACAATGTAATAATAATATGAAATGTATTTTTTGGAATAGGTAATTAAAGTAAATATAATATTCTTTGAAATGTAGTACCTCTGCTAAGGACATAGGAAGGATGAATAAAAAAATTAAGGCATGGGTGTAAATCATTTGTAGGTAATATCTGACCTCGGAGGATACGTAGAGCCGTCGGTCATGGCGGTTATATTATATGTACTATCTATGGTTGCAGTGTGTTTGCCTAGACCAGAGGCACTTGCTCTGAGTCTCGGTGTCATTTGTGTTCGTGAGCTTAATGTTTGTAAACTGTTTGTAAATACAGGATATATGCAGGGGTTTCATTTTATAGAAAAAAATACAAAAGAGAACTACCAGTGCTCCCACTAAATGGGTCGCGGAGGGCAGACGGTAATCGCGAAGTTAGCCAAATCAGGCTATACTGGTGCTGACCTAAGTGAAATTAGGAAAAGGGCGAGAAAGAAAAACGAGTGTGCGACATGTGTGCATGTAGTATTAGTTATAGTTACATATTATATATATGTGTGTGTATATATAATATATGCTGTGTTGAATAAATGTTTTCTTTCGTTCTTCTTTCTTTCTGTTCTATGGTTTACGATTTGTTTGTGAACTGGCAACTAGTAGGTACATACTGAGTATGTGTGGTGACGGATTGAATACAAATTGTCACCACCCCATTCTGGCATGTGTTGTAGGAGCCGACAAAAGGAAATGACAAGGCCGAAGAGCTAGCCGCAAGAGAAGGATAACTTGAAACGAAACCCTGTGCCAACCCGTCTGGCCAGCGTGGCACAGTAGGCTATGTACCCACCATGTAATTGGAGGAGGCCCGACTCAGTAGTGGATCATGTATGGGCTGAGTAGTAGTAGGTACATATTATTCGATTTTAGTACTGTTTAATAAGAAGAAAATCTATGTAGTTACCTTAAAAATCAATTTAGGAAAATCACCGAATGTTTTTTACTACTTTATTAAAGTCAGCCAGGCCAGAATTATTGTTCAATCTTTTAAAGTTCTTTCAGGGACGATTGAAAATAGAAAATCTATTGAAAAAGTCTTATTGTTAATCCGCTTTCAATAATGAGTAACCATAAAACATATGTAGGAGCTACTTCGAGTACCTGTCAGCGAAAATATGAGAACACGTACACCTACGTTAATGGGAAGTGCAAACAACGAAGTATCAAATAACTTGACCAAGCGTCCGAGTGAATAAATAATAATTAAAGTTTTCCATGAGTTTAAACCATAGTTTTAAAATGTCAACGGCGAAAATACTGTTTGTCTTAGATGTCAATATAGTCAAATAAATGGTAAATCTGCATAAAATGTATTGTTTAACTTCGCACATTGTTCATTGGCATAGATAAAGGCATCGCTTACGTTTTTCCTTAAATTATGTAATTTTAAACATTCTTGTTTGTATCAGCACGTATGATACCGTCATCGAAATGGTACGTACCTGGAGTCAAATTTGTGGCCATCATTCAGTGTGCCGGTGTAATGCATGGTCAGCATATCTCCATGTTTGGACTTGGTGGTACACCCTTCTGGGACGCTCAGGACGTCGATTTTGAGTTCGGTGACCTCAGGACCAGCAAACGTGGCCCCTACCAGCGCTAGTACCGTCAGCACGCAGCGTAACGTCATGGCGAACTTACGAAAAGTTATGTCTGCTCAAAAGTAAAACGCGTGCGCTGTCGACTGTGTTCGGTGAGCAACTAACCGGCTCCCGTACGAAACGAACAACTTGGGAATCGGATAAAGTTTGCCGCTTTACTGATGTTGAAGAACAAGTCGCCGTCCGTCCTGTTCGCACTTCGATAATCTGGGAGCGACAATGCGAGTAAGACATAGTTTTATCGGTCTTGGGTCGAGCGTGTATGACGCGACACCTCATCGCGATTGCCACGCGAGCGATGACGTGATCGTCAGCGATCAGCGTGTTCCACTTTTACTCAAAACTTGCCAACTTATGAAAACATGATTATTGTGTATTAAAAATACAACTGACAGCACTTTCTGTAGTAGAGTACAAAGGGCACTGGGCAGACAATCTACGTTAAAATTGAAGAGTGAAACCAGTACCTAAGCATTTGTTTTGCACGTAGGTACCTATTATTAGTTGCAAAATATGAGTGTCGCTGCTGCAAACAAATAGGTCGGTAATCAATACGTTTGTTTAAAGCAGCTATTTTTTGAATCCACATAGCAGGTTACCTAGATGTTCCTTGTAACACCACTTGCGTTTGATACAAATGATGTAAACATTTTGTGATGTTTTAAGTCTTTATTTTTCAGATTTTTCCCAAGTACCAACATAAGTCAAACAATCCTAGCTACCTTTTATTTATCATCACTGCATTCAATATTCTGATTGAAGCGCAACGATTACCCAAAACATATATTACTGTAACTATCCTCACAAGGACAAAATACAACCGATTGTGTGTTGACAAAAATGTATATAACTATATATACAGGTGTCCCAAAATATGGTGTCAAGCGGAAGTCCAGAAACAGAGCAACCCCTCGTGAGGTACCCGAATCACCCCCATGTATTATGTTCTGCGATTTTTGGTACCTAGTTCTCGTGTTATGATTTTTTCTGAATTTTCCACAAATAGAACTTACTTTCATATTTTTTTAAAGTAGAAGACTTTTTAATTTTTGTCTTCCTCTAACCTCTAATCTTGAATTGTACTTTTGAGAATAAAATAATCAGCTTCTTAGCTTTGACCAAAATTGTGAAAATATTGGTGTAAAGCCAAACATTATTTTTTCATAGAGGCCATAGATAGTGCCTAATAAAAACGGCGTGACACTTTGAAGTTAAAATTAGCTATTTCTTTTGTAAAATTTTATATTGACTTAATGTCTGTCCACATCTAACCACTAGACCAACGACTGCCTCGTTGGTCTAGTGGTTAGATGTGCCGCCTTTGGATCAACGGGTCCCGGGTTCGATTCCGGGGTCGGGCAAGTGTCTGTAAACCAGAGGCACTGGCTCGGAGACTGGGTGTCATTTCTATCTATAATAAGTATGTATTTACAAAAAAAAATGTAGGTATATAAGTAGTTTATCATCCATCTCGTTACCATAACACAAGCATTAAGTTGCTTAGCTTGGGACGAGATGGCGTTGTGTGAAATGTCCAAGGATATTTATTTATTTATTAATGTAGTGTTTTTGTCTTACGTGACACCGTTGAAAGGCAAAATTATTTAGTCATTTTCTTATTTTCCTGTACAACGTGATATTAGTTATGTTGTTGTAACATGGCAAGCTATGAAGCAATGAAGTGAGTGAATATTTGCCATTTTTAGGCTCTCTAAGTGAAACTTGATGTTTTCTATTGAAGAGCCCATCCAACACGACATAAACACACACACACGCACAAACACATACAAAAGTTCTTGCCAAGCGTGTGGCATTCGTCTTGAAGTGACACTATACTTTATTTAGGTTACCAAAATCACTACATAGTATAAAACAAAGTCGCTGTCGTCTGTCCGTCCCTATGTATGCTTAAATCTTTAAAACTACGCAACGGATTTTGATACGGTTTTTTTTAATAGATAGAGTGATTCAAGAAGAAGGTTTATATGTATAACCCACCCCCGCTTTGCACGGGCGAAGCCGGGGCGGGCAACTAGTCTACAATAAAAAACACCGCGATTGTTGATACATATTGCCTATTGAATTAACAGGTTCGGTGACCTGGACTACATTCGAACTTTAAAATTAGAGGTTCTATGTTCTACAATAAATAGGTATAGTTTGCGTACATACACTCGAGCGCAATGAATCCGGGTCACTTAAAGAATGTCAAAAATCTCGGAAACTAAAAATGATAGGTTAATGCAATAAATTGTATTTAATAGACAATATATTACTCCTTAAATGAAAGTAAAAAAAATATGAGTCACGATACATTTTATTAACACAAAATTACATAAAGAAAAACCTGCTGATCTCTCCTTAAAACAAAAATAGGAAACATGAAATTTTTGAACTTTATTACGATTTTCTTGAATTTTAATACTTCGTATTGCCTCCTCGTGCTTCCATTACTGCGTTTACGCGATTTGGCATGCTGTACACCAAGTTCCTTATACGATTTTGGGGAATATTCTCCCATTCCTCTGTGAGAGCAATTTTGAATCTCTGTGAGAATTATTTTACGCATCTGCCTAGCTCGTCCCAAGCATGCTCGATCGGGTTGATATCCGGGCTGCGCGCTGGCCACTCCATACGAGTAATGTTCATCTCTTGAAGGTAGTCATTCACAATCCTACCTGTATGAGGTCGGGCATTGTCATGCATAAATATAGCATCCTCACCTAAATTGACCATAAATGGACCAACGTGATCATTGAGGATTTATTCCACATATCTTACGCTAGTTAAAGAGCCGTTTTCTATGATCACCAGCTCTGTGCGACTTTCAGAAGAAATTCCGGCCCACACAAGTACAGACCCACCACCGTAGGCTACTTTTTCTTCGATGCATGCTTGCTTGAATCTTTCCCCTGGTCTTCGATACACTCTGTGTCTTCCATCGTGCTTGTAGAGCATAAATTTTGATTCGTCGGAGAACATAACTTTTGACCAATCTTCAATACTCCAATTTACGTGGCTCTGGGCATATCTTAGTCTTGAAATACGATGCCCACGCTCCAGTTTAGGGCCGTTTGCAGGTCTAAGGGGTTTTAAGTTAGATTCAGCAAGCCGACGTCTTACTGTCCATGCACTTGGGTTACTTCCTCCGAGGCGTCGAAACTGATTTGTGAGTTCAGTTCCTGTGAAAAAGCGATTTCGAAGCATGGTGTTCACCAAGTATCGGTCTTCTCGTGCTGTGGTACACCTGGTTCTGCCCGTTCCTGGTCTGCGTAGGTTAGAACCAGTTTCTTCGTAACGTCGGAGAACTCTTTGTACTGTTGACAGCGACACACCGACAGTCCTGGCCGTATCGCGCTGACTCCGGCCGGTTTCCAGCATTGTAAGTATTCTGGTGTATTCTTCAGGCGTAAGCGACATAATTTCAGCTTGAATAATGAATATAGAGCACTATCAACATGGTTTATGTACCCACATAAATGACAGATTACAAACAAAAGCAAAACCAAATGCTGTAATTTCGTAGTTCCATCTTCGAAAGTGGCCCTTTTTCAAGTTTGATTTTTTTATGATATAACTTTAAGAAGTTTTAATACCTTCATTTAAGGAGTATTATATTGTCTATTAAATACGATTTATTGCATTGACCTAGCATTTTTAGTTTCCGAGATTTTTAGGATTCTTTAAGTGACCCGGATTCATTGCTCTCGAGTGTAGTTGAATTATTACAGAATTACGCAATGGACCTGGATAGATACATTTATAGGTAAGTACTAGGTAAGGAGCAAATTCTTTATACTAGTAAGTTGCTAAGTTAGCATTTGTGTGGAAGGTGTGGAACTTTCCTTCTCCTATTTGAAACACCGTCAAAAATATGTTAGTATCCGGCGCCGTAGATCATAAGCGAATGGTCGAATTATGATGCGTTTTTTTTATTTGATAGCTAAAGATCTCTTGCGGTGGTTGTGTGGTGCATTCACTCTTCATAGACATGTTTTATCAAAATCGTTTCAGTGATATTAAGATTATCTTATCAGCATTTTTTGAGTTGTATCGAAGAGACGCCTTACTCTTAAAATGAAATATTTCAGTATTTATTCTTTTTCATGCAGTAAGATCGAAGCAGCGTCATCTATTTGCATAAAAATGAACTAATCCAATTTCAACGCAACTCAAGTCAACGCAGACGAAGAGTGCGACTAACAGTTTAATCTAAGGTACAATAGACATTGTTCGGTTAATTAAATATTCCTTTTCATAATTTCTGCATGGACGTGCCACGTTGGGAAGACGGGTTGGCATTGGCACAGATTCCTATCGAGGTTTCCTCATCTTACGGCTATTTCTGCCCCTTGCGTTTCTTTAGTCGCGACATCCTCAGGATACTGCGGGTTGGTCACATTATGTGTTCTAAATCCGGCACTAATTACTACAATATGTAAGTAAATATGTAGTTTAGTAGGTTAATTTAATTTCACATTTTAGTTTTATTAATTATTTTTATGTAAGTAATTAATTCGCTATATGTAAATGACTTGGTATATAATATTTTTTTAATTACAAACAAATGTACCTGAAAAATAATGTCTTTGTCTTTCCCAACTTTTCCTCGAATTCAATTGGGGTCGGCAACATTCTAACCTGCTGCCTCCGCGACCCATCTGATGAGACAACCGATAATTATATTGTTAGACCGACTGTCAGTTTTCTGCCTACGAGTACGTGTAACGTATATCGTAGATATGGTAGAATGGCAGCCGGGATAGACGAGTACACAATAAAATATACATATATATATCTATAATAACTGACCCGGTACACGTTGTTTTGCCATATAAATATTTAGGGTTGTAAGTATTATAGGCGCGCGAGTTCATGTCCATCCTGAGGAATGCTGTAATGCTGATAATGTTCACAATAACTACCGATTTAGTCAACAGCTGTCAATTTGGTTTATTGTAACATATATGGTAATTTTGCAACTTATTAAATAAAATAAATGTGATAAGTAATTACATATTTAGGCCCCGATGGACATGAACTCGCGCGCATATAATATGTATGTTTATATGTATAGAGTATGTATATAAAACAGTATTTGTCTAATAATTAATATTATGGGCCACCCTTAACATTTAGAGGGATGTAAAATAGATGTTGTCCGACTCGCAGACCTACCAAATGGGAATATAAAAATTTCATCAAAATCGGTAATAAATCACTTTCGAGTAGAATTTCCTATGAAAATCCGCCGTACCCACTTAAAAGATACACTCGTTCAGAAGCTAACTTCCACGGTCTCGAACTCGATAACGTTCGAGACCGTGGAAGTAAACTATGTAAACAAATAGTTGTACCAGTATACGGAGTAATTAATAGAAAATGGTGAACGGCGGTTCAACTGTCAACAACGTTATAATTTTTAATACACCAGCATGAAGGAGATTTATTGGATAAAACAATAATAAACGTTAAAATACTTAATAATAATACAATAATAAAACTATGAACATACACTAAGAAAACTAAAACATATCAATATATCCAAGTACCTAATAATCACTATCACTACATAGTCGCTGTCGTCTGTCCGTCCCTAGGTATGCTTAACTTTAAAACTACTTAAGGGATTTTGAAGTGGTTTTATTATAGGTAGAGTGATTCAAGAGGAAGGTTTATATGTATAATATATGCATAATATTGTGGAGAAACACTTATAAATTTAGAGGTTCATCATAATATAGGTATCTATAATATGTATGTATTTACAAAAAAAAATGTATATAAGTAGTTTATCACCCATCTCGTTACCATAACACAAGCATTAAGTTGCTTAGCTTGGGACGAGATGGCGTTGTGTGAAATGTCCAAGGATATTTATATTTATTGCACACTTGCGAAGCTGGGGCGGGTCGCTTAAAAATATATTATTAGTAGTACAGTAGAAGCTGTTTCGCAGGTATATGTTCCAGAAATATGCCACGAATACAGATACCGTGAATGTCTATTTAAATGGGATTCTATGGAAAAGTTACTAGGTCACAAAACAGAAAAAAATAAAAAATATAGAAAAAATATATTTTAATTACACTTTTTGAATATTTTGATCAATTTGTGGTCAAATAAAAAATGTTAAGCCTTAGGCAATGGTCCGAATAATTTTGTAATTTTCTCTTGCTTGGCAGTTTTTAAAAGCTCCTTCAACTCAGACTAATATGCAGCAGTAGCATAAGCAATTCAAGCAAGCTCATTTGCCATTCTTAAACCTTCACTAAGATTTTTCAAATTAATTTTCACGTTTCAAGTGCTTCTGGAAACCTCTTCTTGAATGGGCTGTGAAGTGTGAATCTAACATTTCTTCCAAGTCTGTTGTGACAGTGGGACAGTCAAATCTTCATCTTGCGATTCAAGCAATTCCTGAATGTCACTTAATTCAATTACATTACATTCTCAAAAAAACCTGTCACGGCGGAGGCGGCATATGTCAAAGTCCTCGGCGATATCTTTTAACTACATACTTTAGGCTAAGTTGTATTACGATCTATTTTACTTTTTTATTAGTCCATTTGACGTCATTTACAAAGGATATTGGGCTGGATACCTAATGGAATCCTTTTATGTACTTATTAGATTCGCGACTATAGAATTTTTTTGCCGCATACCTATATAAAAATTGGGTTGCATTTTTTTAATCTGCGAATAGTAAAAACGCGAATGAAGGAAGTGCGATTATGGAGGTTTTACTGTTGTATTCATTTTTAATCTAGGTGATATTTTCCAAGTATGTAGCAGATTATAACGGCTGCGGGCGAGCTACGAGCAAATTTATCGATCGCACTGTTTTGTCTTCTCTTGTCGGGGATGTCAAAGAACGATCGCAACGGGCAAAGAAATGCGTAAATATGTTATTTTAGTACAAATTTGTCCCCAAATGACAGTCTCGAAAATATGCGAACTTAATCGTATTAGCAGAGAGCACACGGGCAGGAAGACAGCCCTTAATTCTCAAAGAGACAGACAGACGTCTTCTAAATAATGTCAATTTTAAGGCCAAAACTGGCGCTGTGCCTAAAATGTGTGCTGTCTAAAATGATTGAGCTAGAGAAAATTAGAATTTGCTGCACGCTGACCAGATGAGTTGGTACAAGGGTTTCCTATCACCCCCTTAATCGAGCTGCCACCTTACTGTGGTGGCCTTACGGTAGCGCGCCTTTAGGATCCGTTGGGGTCATTCTGACTCAAGGTCACCCATGGGGAGCGACTCTTAGATATTTTAAAACCTGGTTTGAAAATTGACATTAAAGATATCTAATATCAAGGGAGGTTATTTTTCACAGCCTACGGTGTAGTTAGAAGGGGGTATGCTTAGTTTCCAATGTGAGATGAGGGATCTAGAATACACAATGTCACCAACCAATACCATCCTGAGGGTGTCAATCCGGCTTGTGGAACGCAAGACGCAGACCACCTACCCACAAGAGAAGGAAAACTTGATACAAACCCTGTGCTGACATGTCTGGTCAGTGTGGTAATTACCTACTAATAAGCTACTTACCCTCCGTGTAGTTGATAATAATTATAAATATCCTTGGACATTTCACACAACGCCATCTCGTCCCAAGCTAAGCAACTTAATGCTTGTGTTATGGTAACGAGATGGATGATAAACTACTTATAGGTATACATTTTTTTTTGTAAATACATACATGTTATAGATAGAAAACACCCAGACCCGGAACAAATACTTGTAGGTCGTACAAATATTTCTTCCGTGCGGGAATCGAACCCTCGACATGCTGCGCATCAGTCGATCGCTCAACCACGGCGCCAACCGTGTCGTTTTAATTGATCAGGAGACCCGACTTAGTAGTGGGTCGTCGAAACTGAGAAGTCGAAGTAAGTAGTAGGTTATTACAGTTGACCCGCTCGTATCAAAATTAATTTCAAAATTAATCAAGTTGGCTCATTAGAGCTCTTTTGACAAGTCAAACAATAAAATAAAATGTAAAATTTACCATTTAAAATTAATTATTTACCATCTACCACCGGTTCGGAATGCACCTCTATTGTAAAGTATTGAACTGCTATTATTGCAAATTCAATTCCTAGTTCATATTCATATTTCCGGAAAACTTAGTACCCTATTATTATTACAAAAATCGCGCGGACGGGAAATTTCTCACACTTTTATTTTTTAAAGAGAATGAGTGAAGTAAGTTTAGTATTTTTTTAATTATTTTGCTTAAAAATACATAAACACACAACATTACACACACTATTATGTATTTGACACACACGGATAGAAACTCTTTTGTTTATTATTAAAGTCTGTGGTGAATTGAGAACTTTAAACATAGAACCGATTAATTATGTTCGAATTTCGACCGTTGGGCCAATAGTTTGTCTACATCAGCTGTCGTGAGACGAGTATTTAGGTCCCTAGACAGATTCTAACCCTTATACCCTCCATAACGAAGGGATCGATAGGGCTGCTGATACACATGCTGTGAAGAACAAAGAGCATAACTGCATTTCCTTTATGTAATGGTCACCAACTGCAGACGTGTAACTTTAAAATTTAAAAATGTCATATAAATCGACTCGAGAAAGCAAGATTATAGAATACTAATTACTACTACTACTCAGCTCATAAACGACCCACTGCCGAGTCAGACCTCCCCCAGTTACATAAATGTAATTAGTCTTTTGTGCTACGCTAACCAGACGGCTTGGCACACGTTATCAAGTTCTCCTTTTGCGGCTAGGTTCTAGGCCTTTTTGGTTATTTTCCTTACGACACCCTCAGGATGGAATGGGGTGGTGACATAGTGTATTCTAAATCCAGTCACCACACGGGCATAATGTATTTTTACAATAACTAAGATTGCGATTTTTAATATCACCTCACCGCCATGCAATTTTCTTCAAATAGCTTGGCAAATAGCTTGGCACTGACACTTAGAAAGGCAAAAGCTACAGTCATGTCAAACTTATAACACCTGTTTCTCGTATCAGGTTGAAAACTGAAAGACCAACAACAAGAAATCATCCCCATAGGTAAACATCCATGTGAAACAACCCAATATTTCACGTAACGTATTCATTCAGAAAATAGTCGGAGAGAAAACTTTATGAAACGCATTTATGAAATGGATCAAACGGTTGCAAAGGCCGTATAAAGTGATGCCTGTCCAACTGTCCATGTTATGAGAGATCGGCGTTTGTATAGGAATTTAATCATGTTTTTAGGGGTCAGTTTGGATTAGCCACTGTCGAATGGATCGTTTACGAAGTTACCCAAACGACAGATAGCGCGCGCAGATAAATAGTGGTGAAGGTTTTAGTGGGTAAATCTGTCGCAATCACCATCTCATCGCGACCGGGACTCCCACATGCCCCAGCCCCGTCCCCCGGCTGGGGACCTAGATAAGTTTTCCCCCACTATAAAAAGGGGTCAGTTTGAATATTGGTCGTACATAAATAAATTGTTTAAAAATTTCTTTTTATTTCGAAATATTTTAATGCTTAAAGTTTACTATTGTCGTTTCTATAGTACACTTATTGCGATAATAGCTGCGCCCCGCGGTTTTACCTTCGTGGTGATGGAAAATTGTGATAATGATGATAGAAAGTATTTAATGTTTTCGTCAGATTTTTTTCTTACTTACCTCACAGTTTATATTCATAAATTATAGACCGTGTTATTCTGATGTGTAAATTATATGACGCAAAAATTACTGAATGGATGTCGATGATACTTTCATCGACATCCATTGAGTAGGTTTTCTTTCTATTATTCTGTTGAGGCCATACCGGCTCATAGTCAACCATGTCGTTCCTAAACACGGGGAGAGGCCAGTCGCAAAATCCTTCGCTTTGTTTCGGGACGCCGCGGCCGGTTTTAGTGCTCGGCTCGGTTTTAGCCCCACATAACCCGGCTAGCGGCAAGTATCAATGAGGATTCCCAATGAAAAAAATATGATATAACGGTGAAATAATTTTCGAAACAATATATCTATTAGTTTTTGAGTGTATTCATTACAAAAATACAAATCTTTCTTATTATTCCATTGTTACCCGCAACCTCGTCTATTTAAGGTTTAGTTTGGATAGTTTATTTTTTTTATTTACCATTTGCTGCGTAAGTCAGAATGAATAAGTACCTACTTTTTCAGCGACTTTCAGAATTTTAATATTAGTAGGATCTTTCGGGGACAACAGATAAAGACTCCAACGGGACTAAGAACTTGAAAGCTACCATCCGCTGTCATCTTATATCCACGCCTTGACACCTGTTAGGCGGGTCACCAGGCAGACTCCAATCACTTTGACGGAGTTGCGATACTGGTATACCCTATGTACGCCTGATCAGAGATTCTGCTCGTGTCTATCCAGCGGATACAGATGATGCCAATTATTTTATGTACATCTAAGCTCGCTCGGGTTGTTCACGAGATTCATGACCTTTGCCGAGGTACATTTATATTTTATACCGACGTAAAATTTATTTTAAATGTTTTTTGTTTTTGTTTGTTCAGTCAAATTATTATTAAACTACTCTAGATACTATGGTGTTACACAAAGAGTAAACTCTGAAGTGAGCCTACTGTGACTATGAGTGCTGCACAATGCTTTTTGGGTGTGTTCTAGTGGCACTTTTCAGCCCATAATTTTATGAGTGTTTCATGCTTTAGCTGAAATAAAAGTTTTCGTGCAATTACACATCTTAGTGGTCGCCCAGCGGTCGAAGTTCGACCTTAATTAATTTAAATTATTGTTCTCAACTGCAAACCATGAAGGAAGAACTAGCTGCTAAACAACCGAGATTGGTCAATAGCTCTAGGCTACTGCTGCTTCACGACAACGCAAGACCACACACTGCACAACAAACAACCAATAAGTTAGATGAGCAATAATTGGAATGTCTGCGACATGCACCGTACTCCCCGGACCTTGCTCCAACAGATTACCATTTTTTCCGGAATTTTGACAATTTCTTACAGCGAAAAAATATCAACTCTGATGCGGCAGTCCAAACCGCCTTCAAAGAGTTGATTGGTTCTCGCCCCCATGTTTCTTTAATGAAGGGAGCAATGAACAACCCATTTTATGCTAAAAGTGCATCTAAAGATAACAACGGTGCACACATTGAAAAATTTAATATATTTTACAAAAAAAACTTGATATTCCTCCCATACAAAACGCAAATTTCATATTATGGACCTAATACTTAAAATATAAAAAAACATTAGCATTCTGCACTCCTTCGCTATACTCTATGTGTAAGAAATACCAAACTCCTCCGGCAGCGCATTTCTTGTAAAAAAAGAGGTATAAAGATTTTGATTAACGTATTAATATATGATTTTGATTAACGTATTAATATACGTAATGTATAATTGGCCGTTTATAGAAGAGGTAACAATATTCCTATATCCATATCAAAAGGATCAATAATACTGTGTACAAAATTTCAGGGAAAAAATACGCAACCATCTCTTACTTAGTACACTAGAGATGACGTTAGAATCAAAGTTGGGTTCAGTACAAAACTGAACAATAATAGGACGTACAAAAGGCAGGTTAGTGTTTCCTTACAATAAGCATTTCCACATGACTGCGAAACATAAAATTGACAATGCAGTATATTACGTGCATCCATCAATACCGATCGCTCAGTACTTAGATGGCGTCGCCCGCGCGATAAGCTACTGAGAAAACACAACCATTAAAAAGCAAAATTAAAAACTTTGGTGTTAAAAATGGATAATGTCGGTTTTGTGGTAGATGAGAAGTTGTCAGTTATTGACACTGTGCGCATGGATGCTCGACGGTCTGTCGCTGTGTACCGAAGTGGCGATAAGTTCAAGTCCCGGGTCGATACAAATAATACTCCAGTACCCGTGTATGGCGTGTAAGTAAGCACTTTACTGTAAATCATAAAATACACTCGAGCACCGATTGGTGAAGAGCCCACCCCATTTCATCTCGAGGATTCGAGACGACTTTAGGAAATAACAAAGCGGAGACCCTAACCAAAAGATTCCTTCACTTGTTACAAAACACTGGCAAAGTTGCCAAACCCAATTTAATTGGAGGAGGCCCGGCTCAACTGTGGGTATGAGCTGATGAGATTTGAGAGAGAGAGAGACAAAGTATGTTTCTGTTTCCGAGCCACGACTATACATTTCAACCTCTACCCTGTTATGGTTTAATTTGTCATAATATCTAAGTACGATAAGTACTAGGGTATTTATACATATATTATTACACTAGTGGCCCGCCCCGGCTTCGCCCGTGCAAAGCGGGGGTGTGTTATACATATAAACCTTCCTCGTGAACCACTCTATCTAATAAAAAAAACCGCTTCAAAATCCGTTGCGTAGTTTTAAAGATTTAAGCATACATAGGGACGGACAGAAAACATCGACTTTGTTTTATACTATGTAGTGATAGTGATGTGCGGTATACGTTCCAAAAGTTATGCCGCGATATCTTCATATTCTCCAGTGCAAATCCAATAATAGAATTAATATAAGACTAGACGGGGAGGAATAATTTTACATTTTGTCACTTTAATTTTATATTTTCGTTTTTATAGGTACATCTAAAGCCATTGATTATGAAATTATGGTTGATACAAGCTGTGGATATTATACACGGTGATTTTTTTCCCATTGTTTTCCCGCGGCAGATCGATTTGCTATTAGTAGTACTATCGATTGATAGCGATAAATTAAAAAAATAAAAGGTTTTTTTTTTCAAATATCAAAAAAATATATTACATCAACTCGAAAGCGTGAGCAGCAATAGTAATTCACCAAACATAATATTAAAGTAGGTATCTACATACGAGATACCGCCGCCGACCACGGTGAAAGCCTCCCCTCCCTCGCCACCCCCTATACCCGCTATAACCGCGCCGCCTCAGTTAGTGGCGAATTGGCGACTGTCGTCGCACGCGCGTTGTGTGTTTTCGTGTAGTGGCGTTTGAGTGCAAAAATGAATCGGCACTACAAATATTCTAACTTAGAGTACGTCGCTATGGTGCAACTGTACGCTCGGGCTGATTATGACTCCCACGCTGCCCAGCGGCTTTATGCGGAGCCGCAACACTTGGAGTCGCTCCGTCTTCGCGAAATTTGAACCTCCAAGTCCCACAGGCCCGGACAATCGTAGCGGCAACACAGCGACTACTCGATCATGGACAGTTTAAGACACCAGCGCATGCACAGGGCAGAGGTCGATTGGCCGTTTATTTGCCAGAGCTCGATGAACAAATTATCGAATTCTTCGAACGGGATCCTCGACGGAGTACGCGTATGGCTGCGGCTAGGTTTAACGTAAGCCAATATTACATTTGGAACGTGCTGAACTGTGAAGGACTCATGACGCCGTTGGACTTTTATTTGTGGTTAAAGCTCAAGCGACGAGTGTATCGGGAAGAACACGAAACGCGCAACGCGTTGATAACTGCGATAGTGGACGCTTTTAATATCGTAAGAAGTGACAGAGACACTCTAGTGAAAATGAAAGACAATCAAATGAAACGTGCTCAATTGTGCATTCAACGAAATGGGTTGCACTTCGAACAATTACTTACTCTTACTCATCGGTACCGGTGAGTGTAATTAATTACTTTGTAAATAGCAAAAACATCATAGGACGTAGTTAATCAAAATCATTGTAAATATGTTGATTCCATTTTTTTTAATAAGCCGTAAATACTTCAATAATACAAATAATTTTTGTATGATATTAAACTGGTTAGTAGTTTCGTATTTAGTTAGTTGAAGGTAAAAAGTATTGTTACGCCGCTAATGAGTGCATTCAAGAATCGCATTCCAGTTCCCAAAAGTACTGGCGAGTAAACAAAGGCTTTTGTTTCCCACGTTAGATCCTTTTGTGTTGTTGTAACAATAGCGTCTGTTAAAATGCCGACACCTATTGTAGGTGTTTATTTTTATGATGTTTTTTACATTTCACCGGCTGATTAGCGTGTGAAAGATTGTGTGGTAATGAAGTATTTATGACGGTCCTAAGCCCGTTAAAGTATGAAGGAAAAATTGCAAAACTTTTAGGTAATTATGTTTTGTGTTTCGTTAACACAAGCCCTCGTGCTACAGCTTATGACTATTAAGGTATTAAGTATCAGCTGATAGCGCAATGATCCGCGCGTCGCTCGCGCCGCGCCCGCCGCGCGCTGCCCTCACTATTGGTAGGACGTCGCTTTCGAGTTTTGTTTTTCACAATTGTAAATCCGACATTTATTAATAATTAAATTATTTTTTGTTATAAATCGTTTGTACTACCGGGAGGAAATCATTTCCCTGCGGGAAAACAACCATTTCCATTTCACGGTGTATATTAGGCATTTTGACCTAATTTGATTATGTAAATTTAATATAACTTTTCTTTGCGTGTGGTTAATAACGTCGTTTCAAATCGATTATTTATATCAAGTAAATGCAGATGAATTTTCCTGCTTCAGTGAATGTGACATTAGATACAGCGTGCGTATCTAATTCGTCGCTTTTACGCGCTAAGTAAACACGTATTGCGATCTTTAATAAAACACGTATTCCGAACTTCACGTGGCTATACGTGTTTGCTATGTTTTGTAAGCATGTTTGACAAATATGACATCCACACAAGGTTCTTAACATAGGGCGCTCTTGTTCCGATTTGTAACATTTTTGTTCGTTCGTATCTCTAAGGTAAAAATGAGAAAAAATACACAATAGACTTCAAAATATTGTCGTAAACATCAAAAGCGAAAACATAATTACTCGAAAAGCAAACAAAAACTGCATTAATATTGGGCACTATAAAACATTGATTATTTAGAAACCCGATTAAAAATGACATGTAGACTATAACTACCTACTAGATATTTTTGTTACAAAGGGATTTATCAAAAAGAAGAAAGCGGCCTTCGTTGTTATTTCAGCCCTTAAATGACCCACTACTAAGTCGGGCCTCCTTCAGACGCTGCGCTGGCAAGACGATTAGACACAGGGTTTGTCTCAAGTTTTCCTTCTCTTGCGGTTAGGTGATCTGCCACCTGCGTTCCGTTAGTTAGACATTGTGTATTCTAAATCCGTCACCACACGGAAAGCTGATTTATATTACTTACTAGCTGACCCGGCAAACTTCGGACCTCCTCAGAATCAATAAATAATCTCACCTTTTAAACCTTCCCTGGACTCACACGAATATTTCAAGACCAAAATTAGCCAAATCGCTCCAGCCGTTCTCGAGTTTTAGCGAGACTAACGAACAGCAATTCATTTTTATATATAAGAAGAAGATTATACAGTAGTATAAAATAATATAAATAATATATACTTATTATATTTTTTTTTCTAAATAAGTCAAAGATCCGTGTGGATATTTTACAGGCGGCGCCGGCGCGTTAGTAGCGCAGGAAGTTATTCACCTATCCAAGACGACGTTGGACATTCTAGCCTAAACGAAATACACTAATACGAATCAAATAAACGAATAGCGATTTTTTAGTTTGTCAGCATATCTGTGTATTCTGAGACATGCCTTGCCTTGGTACCTTCCTACTATAAAATATAATGACTTTGGATCAACGGGCCCCGGGTTAGAATCCGGGGACGGGAGCAAGTGTCTTTGTTTATACCAAAGGCATTGCTCCGAGTCTGGGTGTCAATTTTGTTCGTGAATTCCACGTTTGTAAACTGCCCCTGCAATACAGGTGCAGGAGTTAGATATACATTTGAAACTCGAAAGTTTAATTATTAAATTAATGTTTGTCTGTATGTAGGTACTAAACTTTGCATTTAATCATGTGACGATCTTGAAGCAAATTGTTCTCCACACTCAGGTATATGAAAATGTCTTTTCCTCAAAATTATTATATTTAATGGCGTAGCAACGCGCGCAGGGTAGAGCTAGTACCTTTTATGGTTTAATAACATATAGGTATGTTATAATTTATACAAATATAGTGTGAATTTATTATTTAAAGGATGTATTACACAAAATACATGTCTATCTATAGCAGATTTTTGTATTTCTTGTCCAGGCCGCTAGATATTTCAACTGTATTTATTTATTAAACTAGTGGCCCGCCCCGGCTTCGCCCGTGCAAAGCGGGGGTGTGTTATACATATAAACCTTCCTCGTGAACCACTCTATCTAATAAAAAAAACTGCTTCAAAATCCGTTGCGTGGTTTTAAAGATTCATGCATACATAGGGACGGACAGAAGAATGCGACTTTGTTTTATACTATGTAGTGATAGTGATGAAGAAACATAAATAAATAAATAAATAAATATCCTTGGACATTTCACACAACGCCATCTCGTCCCAAGCTAAGCAACTTAATGCTTGTGTTATGGTAAAAAGATGGATGATATACTACTTATATACATTTTTTTTTTGTAAATATGTACTTATTATAAATAGAAATCAGAACAGACCCATAGTTACAGTAATAAGATAACATAGTCTAAAGAGCCAGAGTTCAATTATATTATTGAAAATTCGAAGTATGGTAATATTATGATAGTACATAAGAATACTTTATAACCGTCCGAAGTGAGGACTTAAAGCTTAGAGCAGCCTCGGATCAATTTTTTTACCAGGTTCTTAAGACCAAAATGCCACCCGTATGTTTAGGAATGTGGAGCAAGACTTTTATATCATGTACCTACCATACCTATTATTAAGATATAGGACGTCCTTTGAAGCTGGCGCGCGGGCGCTTCTCTGGCCTGGAATGGCAGTTCTGTTTCTAAATTGTTGTCTACAATGATTTTATTATATATACAATATCATTGCGGTTGTCTATTTTAAAGTACTATTTTCAAGGAGAAATCTAATTCGAAACTATTTTCATCGGAAATGCCATCGGAAAAAAGCTAGCTATCCAGCAACCGTGACCCTATACTACAAGATTATGAGTCTTCCTGCATCATTTGGTACCATTTTTCACGGTTCAACTAATACGATTGATCTTGCACACGGTAGGTACCGTGTGCAATGTGGTGAGGGGGCTTGAGTGCCTCAATGATCCGTGGGGCCATACCGGCCAGGGCCTCCCATGCCGGGCGGGCCCACGGGGAGAGGTGAGACGAAGAGCGGCACCCAGCGTCGTGGCGGGTTGCGGCTCCGGGGACTCCTCTGTCCTCAGAGCTGCCTTGGGAGTCGTAAACCGATGCGGCGCACCATGAGGTCCTCGGGTTGGCGCTCAACTTAGTTGGCCGTCAAACCGAATCCTCACTCAACGTCCTCGGGTTGGCGCCGGCCGACGGCTGACGGGCCTCCTCTGCGAGGCCGTATGTCGCGGAGGGGGGCTGCGGGGCGGCTCGCTGGTGCGCTGCGGTAGATTGGGGCTGCGGGGACTTGGGTAGATGGGGACCCTGTCCCCAGTGTCTCGCTGCGAGCTCTGGACGGGGGCTCCGGGGACCTGGGTAGACGGTGGACCCTGTCCCCAGGGTTTCCCTGCGGGCCCTGGACGGCTGCGGTGCGCCGGTGTCCTCTGGTTGGCGCCGGCCCGAGGGCTGACGGGCCTCCTTCTGCGGGGGCAGCGGGGCGGGTCGCAAGGGAGGGAGCTCCGGGCGATCCGCGGACGGAGGCGAGGGTGGAGGGGGGTTCGTGACGGTGCGGGCCCCTTCTGCCCTCGCCTAGGAGGCCGGTGGTGGTTCGGGGGAGCCACCACCGACGAAAGCCTCGATGACTGAGGGCCTCCCAGTGTACCGGGACGCCCTCTCTGATAGTCGCTTGCCCGCGTTGCGGGCACCACGCCGGGGCGTCACAGTAGAATGCGTTTACGCGAACTTGTGGCGCCCCAAGCGCGTCGTGTGAGGGTATGCCGCTGGGGTTTTAGTGGGTAAACGACGCTTGGGTAGACGGCCCTTGTCGGAGTCCCACATAATCACCGACCTTTCCCCCGGGGTGCGGTGGTATGCATAAAGCGGATAAAGCATTTCCCCAGCGAAAACCAAAAAAAAAGGTACCGTGTGCAAGATCAATCGTATTACGGATTTAAAATGTCACACCATACCATTCTGAGGATATCGTAATAGTTGGCTAAAGAAACGGAAGAGCCCCACATGCTAGCTCCATGAGAAGGAAAACTTGATACGAACCCTGTGCCAACCCATCATGCCAGTGTGGTACAGTAGGCTAATTTCCCATAATGAATTTGGAAGAGGCCTGACTCAATAGCGGGTCACTGGCAAGTTTTCCTTCTCTTACGGCTAGGTTTCCCACTTACGTTCCATTTACGACACCCTCAGCATGATATAGGTTGGTGATCTTGTGTATTCTTAATCGCCATACAGAAATATCTGCCACCTTATCGCTATTGGCTCAACATGATTTGACGCTACTTTACGTTGTAGCAGGCAGGATTTGCTTTTAGTTTTTATAATAATTGTGTAGTCCTAAATAAAAATAAGTCCGTAATGTGATGTGACGTGGTAATAGATCCTGGAACTTAAACATAGATGGCGTTGGTAGTGAATTTCAAGTGACATCTATTAAATCTCTTTGTTAACACTTCTCACTCTAGTTATGGTTTGAAACATTTACAAACAACTCCGCATTTTGCGCTAAAACGTCTTTTGTTAGCACTAGATGGCGGGACTAGTACCAACATTTCGAATTAAATATTCCTGATCCTTTTCCTAAATCCCGATCTGTAGGGATTAAAATTCAATGTTTGGTTTCCCTATCTATATAAAACAAAAACTGAGTAATTTCGAAAGAAAAAAAAACGTATTTTATTTACGAACAATCGAAAATAAACGTTTACGAGTCATTATTGACGGAAAAATATTATAAATTGCAAGTGGGGGGGCGGGGCTAACTTGAAGGTATATGTATTTTTATATATATATTTTTTAAAGTTAATAAATGGAGAACAAACAACTAATAAAAGCTAATATACGATTAACAAACGCCATAGTAGAAAAAAAGTCGAAAATAGTAAAATACATTTTTTTGGGGGCTAACTTTAATGAGCCGGTATTATTTAATTACCTAATCTTTTTTTCTGACTGTTCAGTGTTCTGCTTTAAAAAATAATTATAATTAATCTAAACTAATTTGGGAAAAATAATAAGAAAATATGAGTTGGAAGTAATTATTATGGTCAATTATTTCCAAATCATATTTTCTATATTCTTAAACCTGGCAATACAATTACTGAAATAATTCTATTAGAATTTATATTACTTCCTGTTCATCTTTTTAATTCATTAATAAGTATTTCAAATCACAAAGAACATTATTAATAAAATACTTCAAATAAAATTACGATTTAAATTAGCTCATTAGTTTTGTAAAAAATTATACATATTTTAAAAGTAATTGCTATATTGTAAAAAAAAAACAAAATAAATAGTTTTTTTTGTTTCGTCCACAAAACAAACTACAAATTTACTTTTGATTGGTGAAATTATCTTAATTTGAAATTAAGTTAATAGCAACCGTAGAAATTTAAAAAAAATAGTGCATTCAACACCATCCAACACACACTTGGCACTCTTGGCAGTGTTTTTTGACGTTTGTTTGTTTTGTTTACATTTAAATTTTTATTTTGGAAATTTGCAAATAAATTATTTAATTTAGCTTGTAAACCCAAAATGACATTAATTGTAATAAGTTATACATATCTGCATGAACTCATAACTGAATTTTGATAGCTCAGTTTAACAGATATAGCTCGAATACCAATAATTCTGTAAAATGAAATTACACAGACTGATACTACCTGTTCCCTTTTTTAAAAGCGACAAACGAAAATTGTTGTTTGTAGAGCTGTAAATTGAATAATTGACGCACATTATCTACGTTTTCATACGCATGCGCCTATCGTCTGCCGCGAAGTCGGTTACGTCTGCGAGTATGCGAGGTTCCAGACAGTTGAATTTTCAGTTACCGGCACTTTGCAGCGTTCGTTCTCAGTGAGTGACCGGCTGTGTCATACCTCGTCTTCGAGCACCTCACGTCTATCTAATAAATTAAAGAAAAAACGTCCACGAGCCGAAAGGTAAGCTTGATTAACTACAGGATATTCGTAATTTAGATGAAAGCCCACAATATCTTTATCACTCGCAACTCAGCTGTTTCACGAGTTACGTCAGGCAATAAAGTTAGTCACGGAAACTATTAGTTACAAAGTCATGGTGCAAGTGCTTTATTTTATAATGTGTAGTTATATATAAGTTATATATAATAAGTAAAGATCTGCATATTGTTGTTGGCATGAAGTTATTTTTGCTTTAGTAAAACTTCTTTTTTCTTGATGTTAAGTTGCCATGCATCGAGGTTTGCTGAATGGTGACTCTTACACTTCCCTTGGGCAAGTATACCGTGAGACAACTGTGCCCAATAAAAAGAGTAATGTTAAGAAAATTCTCAATTTGGGAGGGCCAGCTAAGAAGAAGTTAGAACCATACTTTGAGCATGTGTCTGATTTGACTGAAGTGTTAATGGAGTGAGTAAATATGTGTTTGCATACCATCATTATATTAACTGTATTTTTGGTTGCTATGTTTCTAATATATGAGTACTGTATGCTATTAGCATGTTCATTACATTATCACTTACATTGGAATATTGTCTGTATCATCATCCTCTTATGCTTTCGCATTATTAACAGCACAACATATTTAAAAAAAGTTGATATGGTTGAATGAAAAAAGTATTTTTTTTTGTATGTTACACACATTGTACATTAGTATTAGTATCTAAAAATATGTATTGTCTCACTTGAATCCATATATTGTCTATATGTATATTTTGAAACTTTTATGATGGCTGAACTATTCAATTTGACAGAGATACAGATAAGTTCAATACAGTATAAGTATTATAGCCGATCTTTTAATTTGCAGTCACAATGTACAAATGGGAATTATGTACATTTAAATATTAAAAATAAATGCTGAATGACTTACCTAAGCTAAAAATACATTAATTATTCAATATCATTTTATTTTAAGTTATATCCATATCATTTCACCCAATGATGATTGCATTAGGTATGCAAAATTGTATGAGTGAAACAGAATTCATATCATCAATATTAACAGGCATGTAGGTGGAACAGGTATAACAATATGTATAAAATAAATTAAAACACCGAAATTAAAAATTATTAGTTTTTTTTTGCAATACCAAACTGAACTTGTGTAATCGGACCTCCTGCTAAAACTATACTTAACATAAAAAGTCTGTAAAATGGCATTGCACTTGATTTAGTAAAAAACGGATCGTACTTTGTAAATGTATAATATAAACTGACTTCTAACAACTCCAACAAACTAATTAAAACGTTTCAGAACGTTCAGTGTGTTTAGACAGTCTTAATATTCGAACGCCCAAACGCCTTGTCATTCGAGGTCTAGCTCCGCGGGATCTAAAATGGTGACAGATTCCGTAAAAAGTTCACAAAATCCACCGAAAATGAGTTCGTTGTTTACCAAAACTAAAAGGCAAAAATAACAATGTATCCACAAAACCGTAAAATTTCTTAAAAAGAGCCCTGTCTTTGTACTCGAATTATGTAGGTGTCTTTACACCAGAATTTCTAGTATTACACTAATATTAGAGAAACGGGCTGATCATTTTCAAACAGTTGCTGTTGGTCTACACGGCCGTTATCAATGATTCCTAGCTGGCAATGGTTACTTAGCAAACGAAATTTTACACATGAACTGAATTCAATCGAAATACTTAAAAATATTCTCATAAATTGCCTACATTACTCGTATGTGCATAATATGCATTTACACACACACACGTCGTGAATTATCTCATTCGGATACTATATATTATTCAACTAAATACAGTCATGATAACGTTTCGCTCATTTTAATAGTAAACACTTAAATTTTGGTCATGCGTAATCCACTTACAAGTTCAAAATAAATAAAATAGTGATAAAAAAAACACAGTGTTAATCAAAGTGTTAATCTGTAAGGAGTTCCACTTCGTTACCACCTACATTCCTGTTTGTATAGCCGCGTTAGGTATACTGTACGCTATAGTGCCTGCACGATTTCAGAGATACCCTCGAAGACCCAGAAACATTACCAGACAAAATGCCATCAATGAATGCTGAAGAAACTGCCTTGCTCGGGTAAGTACTGAAAAGTTTTTTCATCATCGCAAAATCTGCAGCGGCTGCATGCTTCGCGAATTAAACTGTTGGCCAGTCGATAGTAAATCGTACTCGTATCACTTTGAACCCTATCACAGTGCGTTACGTACTTTTGTTGTCCTGTAATTTGCGTTTCGTGATAACCCAGCCTTTGTTAAAACAGTCGTATTTACTGTAGATCGACTAACGATCACTACAGTGCTTTTTACTTTAGCCGGCGTGGCTAGGCTAGCTAATTGCATTACTTGGCCACATAGTAAAATTATAGTACTTTGCAAGTACCTATAGTATAGTGGAGTCGGCACTGTAACGTGATCTATACTAAATACGTTACATATTATTATACAATTGATACGTCCCGATGGGTATAGGCAGACGCTTAAACGGAAACTTGACTTTAGGGATTTTTGTAACAATAATAGGGACTTACTTGTGCGGACACAGTGTGAAAACTACGGTACTTAACCTAATACAATTTTCGCGTTTCGTGATCCCGGTTCTGACTTTAAATGTATTAAAGGATAACTTTGACATTAACCATATTCCAAAGGAGTTCTAAGAAACCTCGTACAAAACTAAAATAAAACAAAGCTTAGAATAAAACAAAGAACATCGCATAAAAACAAGTACTTAACTCATTTACTATAACTATCATGAAACTTGGGCAAGTATTAATATTAGAAGTTTACCCGTGTGGGGACGGGTCACAATATTAAACTTCCCCAACGCACGCTGGGAAAAAACGCGTGTTGTAAAAGTCAACAAAACCCAGCACGCTTGGTGGCAGGATGTAATGGTCCGCCCGGCTAGCTACCACCCTCAGATTTAAGACCGGCGCCAAGCAGTTTTACTGTGTTTCGTCGTGTGTATGTTTATTTCCTTGAATTGCCTGCTCCATCTTACACCCTGGCGTTGCTTTCTATCACGCAAGCCTAGAGTCAAAGGCATTTAAGGCATTGCTAAAAAAAGATCCTTCACCTAAAATCCCAAGGTCGTGTTTGGCTTGTACAACACTGTATGTTTCTTCACTTGTCACATTTTTCTTATCATATTTTGTGAAGAAACCTCGGAGCAAATATTAATACTAGGGCATTATTGTGTTATGTTGTATGTTATGAATTCGCTATTCTTTGAAAGCACTGCATGGTATTGTTCTCGTAAATATGTTGCAGATACTTACAACATAGTTCGAATGCCCCATACATTATTGGATAGCAGCGTAGTCCTGAATTTTGATTATAATTTTACTCATGCCATCCTATTTTCAAATAGCTATTGTTTTTGTTGAACTAGTGGTCGACCCGCAGCCTAGAACAATTGTTAGATCAATTATGCTTTAACCCCAAATAATCTCGCCCCAAGAGACACGTTCTGCAAGCACCGGCGGTGTAATATATTGCTGCAGAAGAATTTGTGAGGATTCGAACCGATTTACCGCAGCGCATTACAAAATAAATAACATCTATAGATTTCCGAAGCTATATTGATCTGTGAAGATCCTATGAAAATAAATTCAAAACAGTAGAAAGTGTATCAGTGCATGTTGAATCACGTATCAACGGAGGGTAAATATTTCCAAAAATGACCGTACTTGGAGTTGCACAATAGAATGGCAAAGAGTCTGAAGTACTGAAATTTATTAGGGTCAGAAAAACTCGTTTAAACAGAAGCAGCCCAAATTCTTAACTTAGTAAATAGTTGTAAGAGATGATAGTAAGGTGGGCTGTACTAGGTACAGTGGTACACAAATTGAAAGTGGCGCGGCTGTCCCAACTCATCCTGGCTACGTGCCAAGAAGCGCGGTCGATTCCCTCCCCCCCCCCCCCGCCTATAGGAGGGAGGGCAATGCCTGGGTAACGCTCCAGCCGGATCCTATGTCCCGACCCTATTTCCGGAGCTCAGACTTTCCCTTTTAATGCGCCTGTAAACCCTGAAGACCTTGGATCGTAATATTGCCATTCTTTCCCGTACCAGTCGAAGTCAAGTCTAAACTGGTACATACTTAATTAATCATTTCCCCTGACATGGTTACAAAGGCTTTAATGTGTGTTCCAGTTTTAACGAAATGAAATACTTGTCCATGTATCGATTTCCAGACTACGGCAGTGCTTGGACATAATGGTGTGATTTAGAATGTTAAATTTTGCTGCGTATATCGCGTGGCATTCCCTTTTTTTTTAATAACAGATTTTTGCCCCGTATATTTTTCAGAGCTATCTCGTTGTATGCGATCTGTCTCTTTTTATGATGTTCCAATATAAACTTACTTACATATAATTTCAAATAAAACTATCCAATCTTTCATTTAGGTTAATCTTTTGGCACCTGGTATCGCTCACATGTTTCTATGCGCGATTCAGTTACAAATATCCGGAAAGGAATTATCCCCAGTCCAGTGCGCTTCAATGTTTTTTTCTCGATGTAATAACTTTCAAATTTGAGGGTGTATCATATTGGTGGACATCATATTTAAAAGCGTGGTATAAGAAAATGACTTGATTGATCTCCCATCGACATAGCAGTTCACGCTGCATGTCAGACATCGCAGTTGATTGCCGAGTCGTGATTAATTATAATTGTTTGGTGTCAAATTAGTTAGCGTAATTAGTTAGCATAAAACGATTTGAAACTTTTAAAGGATGAGTTTGTCATAAGAAATACGTATACAAATAAATGATCGAGTGTCACAATTTTTATATCAGCTGTAACATTATTCTAAGTAATATTCTTTAACAAATATGTTAAAATTATTATTGTTTATCATATTAAAACCATGTGATACAGAGACTAGAGAGATAGAGATTTGAGATAGTCAGATGAGACATCTCTCATCTGACTATCTCAAAAACTTGTTGTCATCAAGTAAATATTAAGGACCGTTACACCTTTGTGTAGGATATGTTTATTCATTAAAAGCATTCTCATGATACGCCCTTGTTAATGAATGGGGCTTGAAAAAAACATCTAATTAACGCAGTGTAACATCACCCCTACTCTTGATATTAAATATCTTATAACATTTCTTAGCTTATAAATACCACGCTGGTAAGAGGGGTTGGCGAGTGCCTCGTTGGTCTAGTGGTTAGATGTGCCGCCTTTGGATCAACGGGTCCCGGGTTCGATTCCGGGGTCGGGCAAGTGTCTTTGTCTAAACCAGAGGCACTGGCTCGGAGTCTGGGTGTCATTTCTATCTATATTATGTATGTATTTACAAAAAAAAATGTATATAAGTAGTTTATCATCCATCTCGTTACCATAACACAAGCATTAAGTTGCTTAGCTTGGGACGAGATGGCGTTGTGTGAAATGTCCAAGGATATTTATTATTATTATCTTTAAACATGACCTTCTCTTACCGACAGGTCTTCCCGTTTCCTTAGATTAGCTCTTACGACACAATCAAGATAGAATGGGGGATTAAGTATCTTATACGCCATAGATTATCAGTCAATTCATTAATTTATAAGAATCTCTTATACTGACAGCTAAATCCCCAATACGCAATGATTTACCTTTTCTAAATTTCGACACTACGCTAAATTACCAGAACTGACGATGTTTGGCCGTTTCCGCGAACATCGTCTATCGTCAAGCAAACAAATACGACCTTCTCACGATATCCTCATTTATTGCCTCAACAGCATTTATTGCTTCGAAAATTTACGTGTTGATACTCGCGTCAGTCAGTGGATTGAAATGATAGAGTGTTACCAGTCCATTCCATTCGCAAGAACCATCTAAAGGAAATAAGATGGTGTAATCACAAGAGAAGAATAACTTACTAGGAAATCCTACCCTCTGTTAGTGGCCAGTCTAGGCAGTATGACACAGCAGACTAATTTCCCTCCACATCCATAGAGGAGGCCTGTGTCAGTAGTGGGTCATTTATGGGTTGAGATGAGACTTGTAAAATATTAGGTGTAAGTACAATGTGTAAGTACGAGTAAGATATTCGGGTACAAAACATATTTGAAGATTTGCAAGTAATCCAAGTTTTACACCATAATTCCTCTACAGGTAGATTGTTGACATCTGACTTTAATTACTTCGGCCTAAACTTAAATAGCAATCGTTATGAAAGTCTTGATGAACCATGCGATCATGTATCGATCGTATTAAAGAAGTTTGGCCTTAGGTAGGAGGGCTTTTACGGACGATGTAATTTGACAAACCAAAACGTTTCCCTGGTTACGGTTATTTTGGGAATAATTTAGAATATCTTTAGTTGTCATATGCGAATATTCTTGTTCTTTCGTGGGAAAAGACTAGTCGGGCTAAGTAGGACTCGAGGGCGCGAGTGGCGGTAAAAGGCGCCCGAACTACACTGAAACCCAAGGCGTTCCTCGAAACCGAAGGTCACGGGTTTCGCCCCGTTACGGTAAAGCATGCTTCGACACCATGCAGATATATGGAGGGAAAATAGGTTATTGAGTCGCGCTGACTTATTCCAACCAGTCGTGGGTTGGAAAAAGTTTGTATGAAGTTATCCTTCTCTTGTGGCTAGCTGATCTGCCTTTTGCGTTTGTTTAGTCGCCTCATATGACACCCTCAAGTGAGTTCGTGAGATTATGCATTCTAAATCCATCACCACACGATATCCTCAATTTCTCTCAATGCCCTTTGCAACTGTGGAAGTAGTCACGTAACCAGTTTCAAATCAGCCTCTTCCCATTACGTAGGTTCAGTTCATTAGGTAGCGAAAGTTAACCATCTAAAACTCATTCCTATTAGGGAAGCCCGTAGTAGAGTGCAAAATCCGCTGGCAACCAGTATTTTTTTGTTTTTTTTTTCACCGTCAGTCGGAGAATGGGTAAAAGATTGTAATGGATGTTTGTATTATACTCACGATGCTCGGAAACTGAGTTTCATACGGATAATCGGACAGATATATGTGTAATGTATGTATGCTATTGAAATTTGTGGTTTGTTGGAGAAAACATTGTACTCGTATGCGATGGCTGAGACCATTTTATATCAATGTGCCAATTGTTTTGAGTAGTAGGTAATCCGAAGAATGTACTAAGACATTTATAAGTAAAGTCTACGCCAAATAACTTGAGCAATGCGGAGACGTCGATATTGAAGGAGCCCGTAACGTAACACACGCGATTGGTTGATGACGCGCGCAAAATGTTCCCGCTTCAAGTTATTTGGCGCAGACCGCAAAGGCCTGCTAGCGTGTAACTTGATAATCCAGAGTTATCGAGCAAAACATAATCGATCTGCGGGTCAAACAGCGTCTGGCCCTGCTGGATCTTGAATGTGTGTACAACAATTGTTATATCTGCACTTCTCCGTGCTTCGCAACCGCAGGTCATGAAAGCCCGTCGGTCTTGGCTGCCGTTCTACCATGTATGGCATTAGTTACACTTAGCCAGTAAGGCTGGTTAAACCATATAACTACCGGTTGCTGCGGGCAGACGGGATTCGCTCCGTATAAATACTGGTAGTTGGCAAAATTAGATTAGGGCTGATGCCGACATCTTTGAAATTTGGAAAAAGCGAGGAAAAAGAACCCGCCCTGCTAACATTACCCCCGTCGCTTAATGCTTAGGCACAAACAATACGATTTTTTTTTCTCAATACCATAAATTTTAATGAACAAACCATTAGAGAAATAAAAAGCTGTTGAATGATTCAGCAACACCTACGCAAGATATTCATGACACTGGCGGACAATGAAACCCGAAAAATCGGGCATAAAATGGCGCTCTTCAGTTAATGTAACGTTTTATTAGGCTGAAAGCCCGCGGAGAGCAAAGCTTCCGTCTGTCAACGTCAGTTCTAAGAAAACCGCTCTTGACGACTGATATTCCTAATTGATTGTAAAATTAACCGCTGAAATAAGTTCTAAAACAGGATTATGCAGTCCTACAGACTCTAAGCGTTACAGTCATACCTGTATTGTATCAAATCGTGGTATGCATTACCTTGTTTTCAGTCTACTTCATAGTTAGGTATAGTCATAGAAACGGATTCCGTGTGACGAATGTCACCAACCCATATCATGCTGAGGGTGTCGTAAGAAGCAACTGCAGGTAAGCAAAGAGGCAGATCACCTACCTAGCCGCAACAGAAGGACCCTTGATACAGACCCTGTGCCAACCCGTCGTGCTAGCGTGCCGCAGTAGGCCAATTGCCCTTCATGAATTTGGAGGAGGTCATTTATCAGCTGTTACGACGGTAGAATCCTGTGGATGCGGCGGCTCAGGACCGGCCTTTGTGGAAATGATTATGACGATAGAAAGTACCGAGTTCAATTGGTAAGGCAAAGGTATTATGTAGTTCTTGGCGCTATGTTTAACTTTGCGTTATTCTTTCTGTATATAAGTATATAATTCATCAATTATGCCACGTCAAATAAAAATCACCGATATAACTAAGGCTTAGTGTCTAAAATCTAATCAAAATTAAAAATCAAAGCTCATTTAATCAAGCTGGCTCATTAGAGCTCTTTTGACAAGTCAAATAATAAAATAAAATTTACCATTTATAATTGAAAATTGATTATTTACGATCTGGCACCAATTCGGAATACAGCTCTACAGAGAAAAGCCGGTAGAAACTCTGTAGTTGCTCTTTTTAGATCGCGATTTTTGGATACACGGTCGGGATAAGACAGATTTGTGAGAGCAAACTCGCGCAATAGTCGCAGAGGGCCAAACATCAGTCAGATCTAGTCAACAATAGTAACCTTCTAATGCCCGAGCCAACCGACCCAAGCAACAACACCTGTTCACAAGCATGACGCATGTGGCAGCCATCTCCCTCCTCTACCAGATTACAGGGAAGAGAACGACCCGATGCCAGATGCCACCACTGCCATGTGTCTTAAAATGAGCATGATAATGAGCTTAAAATGAGCACCAAGGAACTAAATACTTAAAAAAGTTATAATATGTAATTAAGTTAGGGTGCTCTCACACACTGTCTATAAACATCACATTAGAAGAACATTATTTCAAATTTTATCAGTATTCTAAGAGTATCTAAATAGAGCATCGGACTAGCAACAACACCGATCAGTTATTCCCAATTTTTATCTAAGATCTAGTCGCTAACTTTATAGTATCCCTTGAGGATTAGCCGACTTATCGAAATAAATGGTATATTTTTCGTGGAAATGACGAACGGCCTGTTCGCATAAACAATATACATACATACTAATGAATGAAGCGCGGAACTTACTTTTTCAGCTTTCTTTTTTATGTTCTTTAGTCCATTGTTTATCTTATCAAGAAATGCTTGGGTAGGCGTAAAAGTAACACGAAAAGTCTGAGCGTATATTACAAATTTGACGACATTAAGAAATAGACTATCAACCCTATCAACATCGAATCGGCTCACGTGGAATGGGAAATATTATAATCTTAGTCTAAAAAAATATTTACACAAAATTGCCTCTACATTAGGTATGACACGTGGGTAAGGTTTTCATGTATTGTGGGTTGGGCATGATTGTTCAATACAGCCCCAACTTCGCCTACGCCGATTGTCGAGTATTGAACTTATTTTAGTATCCCTTTATAACTAGTTTCGTAAACTTGTCACCGATCGCGATTTCGCCCATGTGTATTTTTGGCCCATTGTTCTGTGGAAAACAAAACCAATTACCCTGGAATCGTAAATTTTCCGGGATCAAAGTAGTCAATATGCTATTTCAGAATATAACCCATCACTGTGCATAATGTTATCCAGATCCCTTTAGACGTCCTCGCGTAATTAAGCAAGAAATATCCATTCATTAAAACTTTTGGTCGATTTCGGATAATAATACTACTAAGATATACTTAGGTATGTGCGTAAGTTTTCGAACATAATAATCGACTCTAGATACCTAAGTTGGTCTAGCGACAATTGTAGAGATTTCTTATGATTCTTGTGACGTAGTTAGACGGGAATTTCATTACGAACTTCAATACCATTGTCGCTATCACGTTGGAGTGCTCGAGCTGCCCTGCATTATGATGGAAATGCATCTTGAGTTTTATCAATAAATTCTTTCTCAGTCACATTCCGCTAGGAGTATTGGAGTTGTCTACTGACGTTAATTAAAGTGCCTTTCAGAACCTTCCTTTTCTATCCTAACTATGTTAGTTGGCGAGTAGGTAAAGATCAGTTGGACCTACATAATTTAGAACAACTCAATAATTTAATCCTGTGTCTACCAAATTTTTAGAAGGCCTGTGCTGACTCTGTGGGTCGTATAAAGGCTTATAAGAGTATCTAGATACACGACTTCCAATTTTAAATTTCAAACTTAATAAGTAATCTATGAAAAGTGTCTAGTTTTTTAATCCTTTCGAGTCACAACACACTGGCTGGAAACAGGGTCACACCACTCGTGCGACCTTCGCTAATTGGAGAAACGTTTTAACAACTCCAATCATAATTGTTCCCGTTTTTGTGTAAGCCAGGCAAATGTGCCTAAAGCGTAAAACTAATATTTAAATGGAACGCGTTTGATCCGAAAGATGTTTAATATATGTATATCAACTTTTTATGTATATCACTTTTGTTATCGAATGCGTTTTCATGATAAATATTCATATACGGTCCCACCACAACTTTCTGCAAAACAAGTCAAGAAACAAAAATATTTATTTGACAAAACAGGCTTTCTTTATTTCACAATAACATAAACAACTCAATATATCACTAATTATCTATCTATCTATCTATCTATCTATACTTATAATAAATCTGTAGAGAGGTCAATTCTGTACATGAAATATTTTTCCAAAATAACTATCAGCGGGTGATTAGTGATCGATACTGACGCCAAAAATGCAATCAGTAAAATTTTTGTCTGTCTGTCTGTCTGTCTGTCTGTCTGTCTGTCTGTCTGTCTGTATGTTCGTTATAGAAACAAAAACCACTCGACGGATTTCAACAAAACTTGGTACAATTGTTCTTCATACTCCTGGGCAGGTTATAGTATACTTTTCATCACGCTACGATCAATAGGAGCAGAGCAGTGAAGGGAAATGTTGGGAAAACAGGAGAACTTACTCCATTTTTTAAGCTTCCGTCGCGTGTGCAGCCTTAATAGTTAAAGCTACACAGAAATCATGTATGACGGAAATGTTCTCCTTAAAATTATATAAAAAATATTCCAAGACAGCAAATGTCTATCTTTTATGGTTGACTCACAATAACACGTGTAACTCCCGATAGCTTAGCAGTTCAGAGCTTTCTGATTATATTTGTCTACTCTTACGTTTATAACACTCTCAATCATCCCTAATTAATAAATTTTAACATTATTACCTATTTAATAAAAAAAGAATCATAGAAATCGGTACAGAAACACCAAAGTTATTCATGAAATACGCTAATAAACCATCGCGCGTGATTACTGAATCATGCTTTAAGGATTATTTTTGTGTAACCGTCGCATCGGGTCGTCGCGGGAGGTTTAAAAGGGCGGGGGATCCAAACGCGAACTTCATACAATATTTGGATTTGGCTGATGATGCGAGTAGACGTTCCGAGTATTCGCCCTTATTGACAGGCAATATTGTTTATCAGCGCGACTTTTATACTTTACAATAATTTAGTTTATTTAATTTTCTTTTGTTGTTATTTCATAAAATAGGTATTAGTTATTTTGGTGGCGTGTTATATTCGTTCAAATTACAAATTATTAATAGTTATTTCTTTTTAGGTGAAGTTAAGTAGTAGTTAGTTAGTAGTAGGTAAGTTTTGGTTAATTTATGTTCAGTTTTTTTTAATAATAATAATAAGTAAGTAAAAGCGTAGGTACTTTTATTAATTAAAGGTATAGGTATTATTAATTATGTTATAGGTATTTAGTTTTAAGTGAAGTAGGATAGTTTACCCGGAAGCTATGCGCTGAAGTATTTTCGTTGTATAGGTACTTAAGCCTCATGTGAACGTGATCTAAACAATATTACCAATACATTAACTTAATAATACACAAGGAATTACACACTGATGGAGTTGCGGGCACAGCTATCTATATATATAAAACTCTTCCGTTAATGAGTGACTGACAGACAACGCACAGCGGAAACGAATGGCAGTAGAGAGCTGAAATGTGGCCTGTGTGTTTGTTGGGAGGAGTAGGCTACCACTAAGAGAGGATTATTGGAAATTCCCTCCCAACGGGGTGAAAACGGGGATAAATTGTTTTTTTCCGGAAGTCATTATTCCACGCGGACGAAGTCGCGGGCAAAAGCTAGTACTAACATATACAGAGTGCAACAAAAATTCTATAGCCGTCCGATGTATAGCATAGTTACAGTTAATAAAAAAGCAGCCCTGTGTTTAAAACAGTTTCCTATCCTGAAGCATGTTCGACGTTTTTCTTAACCACAATTTTACTAAAAACAGGGGTCGGGTGAAATCCAACTAACAATCGTTCTTCTTCTTATTATAAAAAAACATAATATTTTGAGATCCATTATGGTTCTTCACTTTTCTGTGCTTATTTTGCAAGTTGTAACACTTACAAGAGACAAAAGCTGGTTATTTTTAGTTGAAATTTCTCAAACAGTCTCTTCATCAGGAATCCTGTAAATCTTTTCGTTATGGCTATACTATTTTTGTTACACGCTGTATTTCTATAGAATGTCAAGATCAAAATGACGAGATAGATGCATAATGTTTATAACAGGAGGTATTAATTTCTTGTTACAGGTTTTTAGTCAACCTAAATTGCTTCGTTTTATTGCAATGATAAAATATGTTTTTCATCAGCAGCATGGACGACATCGAGCTAAAGAACATCCAGCTGCAATTCCCAAGCGCCCGTCGCTTCAGCGAGGACGGTGGCTGCACGGAGGTGCGCGTGCGAGCCGGCCGCTGTGACGTGGTGGTCGCCGTGCAAGGCGACAGAGCCAAGCCCGCCATTTTGACTTACCACGATCTGGGCCTGAACTGTACGTACTTACATTTAAGCATTTTTTTTATTTAAATTTTTTAAGCCTTGCGAGATTTTTCTTTTAATCCCTTTTTACACAGGTACCTGGCTACGATTATCACGCGAAAATTTAAAAAAATCCTTTTTTGACTATCCCCGTCGCCCTAGGGATGGCAGACGGCGGGTCTCTTGTTTAGAGTGCTACCTGCTAATTGTCCCAGGGGTGTACGGGAGAGTCAACATCACCGTGCCTTTGATTGTCGATTTTGACAGTTTTGGTAACCCACTAATACTTAAAGTGCCAGTATGGGCGTATGGCGCGTGATTTTGACACAAGTACTTGACAACACGTTTGGAATTTACCAGATGAATGCTAGCAATGCATCGTTCAGATGGGCACGTCAATAGATAATATTCTTCATGTTTGAGGCCCTTTTTTTTTTGTTTTCGCTGGGGAAATGCTTTATGCGTACCACCGCACCCCGGGGGAAAGGTCGGTGATTATGTGGGACTCCGACAAGGGTCGTCTACCCAAGCGTCGTTTACCCACTAAAACCCCAGCGGCATACCTTCACACAACGCGCTTGGGGCGCCACAAGTTCGTGTAAACGCATTCTACTGTGACGCCCCGGCGTGGTGCCCGCAACGCGGGCAAGCGACCATCAGAGAGGGCGTCCCGGTACACTGGGACGCCCTCAGTCATCGAGGCTTTCGTCGGTGGTGGCTCCCCCGAACCACCACCGGCCTCCTAGGCGAGGGCAGAAGGGGCCCGCACCGCCCTGGGGTCATAATATCTTATTGTAAATAACAGGTGCATATAGCGGTCTAGAACGAAGGCCAATGTTCAGCAGTGGATTCAAAGGGGCTGATAGACAAGAATATGACATGTACGACTCCTAATCAAATTTAGATCTAAACTTTTTTCCCATAAAGCAAATATAATTACGTCCACTCAACATATTAAATACCAACTTGCACTTTAGGAAATCCGTGTTACTCTTTTTCAACGCATTAGGTATTTTAAATTGTTATAAACTGAAGTATAAAATAAAGAAAAAAAAATATTGCTAGGGCTAAAACTCTAGCTATTTCATAATTTTGACGTAATATACATATTTGTAATCCGTCACGATTTCGGGTCATTGATGTCGTGGGTATTATTATAGAGGATAAAGGCAAGGAGAAGCATATTATTTTAGCAACTAACATAAAACGTGACTTTACAATTGAAAAAAATCGAATTAATGCTGCTATACTTAATTTATAGTAAGGAATGTTTTGGGCGATAGTACAATCTATTATTTGTTTATGTAAACTACAAAATGTATTTCTGAAATTACCCATACCTAGTGTTGCCCAAATTCAGTCTTGGTCTTGCAGTCTTGGTCTTGTTCTTGCGTTTTTGCAAGACCAAGACCAAGAACAAGACCGCGTATTTTTAGCAAGACCAAGACCAAGACAGACCGTGCAAGACTTGAGCAAGAACAAGACATAGCCTGCAAGACTCTTGGGTCTTGCAGCTAGGACTTAGCGCTATTTCACTGAGTAGTTAGGTGTAACAGTTCGGTGTATAGGTAGGTACGCTTAGGAATTCTATGAGACGCAAAAAACTGTATCAAAGAATATGAAAAACTGGACCTATGCGCATTACGACTAATACCATAATCATAGCGAATAAAAAAATATCTATTAAAATCAAACTGAGTGCATGCATAGTTATGTTTTAACCATCGGCACTTTGATAATGCGGCATCAAAGGTTTTGTACTTACTTCTCAAAGAAATTTGCCGCTTTTCGGAAGTACATGGTTATGATACACTCGCCGGCGGCTTTTTTGAAATCTAAACCAATCGTTGCCGCCACGCCAAATCATAACATTTGACACTATTTGATTGCCGCCATAGGGCGTAGGTATACTCATGCAAAATAATTTCCTAGTAGAGTACCTACAGGTGTTCCAAAGAATAAATAAGTTTCAGAGTGCTTAGAATGAAAATGAATACATTATACTGATCACGCAAGTAGTATTATGATTAGGATAAAATGGTAAGGATAGGTAGTAGATGTCATATTAATTCATTCTAGTAAGTATATATTATAATATTGATTACTTATATGGTTTTAAACTAATTATTATATTATTATTATTATATTATTAATTAGAAATTGAGATATGTAACAATAACGTTACACTTTAATAAATAGTAATAGACTAATAGGTAATTGCAAGACTTGCAAGACTCTTGCTGCAAGACCAAGACCAAGACCAAGACTGGGAGCGCAAGACCAAGACCAAGACCAAGACCAGGTGTATTGGCGCAAGACCAAGACCAAGACTGGCTAAGTCTCGTCTTGTTCTTGCATTTGGGCAACACTACCCATACCTTTTTGATACATGAACTTAGGTTCCCTTGTCTCCACCCTGCAAGTGTACATAATATAGTAGTTTCAGCCCATCAATGACCTGCTGTATTGTATAAACCAATTATAGCGTTCACAATCGTCATCGAATACATAGAACATAAAATACTACTAGGCGGCACCAACCGAGAACTGGCGGAAGAAACTCGGTGGGTTTGTCTCTTTTTTTAAACGCCACATTACAATAACCGTTCTCTTATAACTAGTTTCATTTGGTTCCGAAAGGCGCTCAACTGAAATATGTATTTAATAATAAAAAAAGAATAATTAAAAATGAAATTATAAGTCTTGAATCCAGTGAGCCGACCAACCCCCTGAGTCAGGTATGGCCTCCTCCAAATTCATGGAGGGAAATTAGCCTACTGTGCCACTCTGGCACCATCAGGATAGTGTGGGTTGGTGACATTGTGTATTGTGGTAATGGAGCAGTTTACTAAGTATACTATGTTAACTCAGTTCGCAGTTCCATTGTTATCTACATGAGCGCCAATTACCCATTATCATTGCAGAGGTAATTCGCTTGATGGATAAGCTTCCGCCGTTTAGGAAATCTTCAAATCAAAACCAATAATAAATTTATTCCATTTGACTCATCTGTGCTCGTTTGACACGTCAGTATACTTTTTACATCTTCTTATATATAAAATTCTCGTGTCACAATGTTCGTTTCCATACTCCTCCGAAACGGCTTGACCGATTCTCATGAAATTTTGTGAGCATATTGGTTAGGTCTGAGAATCGGACAAAATCTATTTTTCATCCCCCTAAATTTTTATTTTTATTTGGTTGGGTTAATTATTTGGCAAAACAACGTTTGCGGGATCAGCTAGTTTACTATATAATATCATTATCATTTAACCGTATAGCGATGGATTTAGGTGGCCTGAGGGCGTCGTAAAAGGCGACTGATGGAACGTAAGAGACTGATCACCACGTCCCAGGTGAAGGAAAACTTGACACAAACCCTGTGCCAACCCGTCTGGCCGGCATAGCACAGTAGGCTAATTGCCCTCCTTGCCCTCCAGTAATTGCTTGGCTTGACTCAGCAGTGGGTCTTTTATGGCTAGGGAAGTAGAAGTAGTGTCGCCACCCCATTTCATCATTGCACCTGTGCGAAGCCGGGGCGGGTCGCTAGTAATATTTATAAATTAATTAAAAGGCACTGAGTTTTCTGAAAGTAGCAGTTTCGGGAAACTTAGTACTATAATTTATTTATCTTTATATGTTACTGCGACTGCGTGAAGATGAAATTGACCTAGTTAGTATTTTAAATATTTGTTGGTGCTATATTTACAAATTTATGCATGGGACCGAAGTTTTTCAGTCACTTTCGGAATTGTTAGTGGAGGGGCTCTCCTTACAGCGTGCGGCTCCATTAATCGAGACCGGCCAAGGTCCCGAAGGTCGCGGAACATACGCGCGCGCACACACACACGCCCGACGATGTAAGTCCAGATTTAACATATATCGTTGCAATACTTACGTATACAAAGTGGCGCGATGTACTCAACAAAAAAAAACATTAGCCTACTTAGTTAGGTAATAAAAGAAAATAAAATCCGAACGCGTTTTAATAATTACGTTAAATGTAAAAAAGGAATGAAAGATGGCATCTGTTGTCTTAAAATCTGGTTTTCATAGCGCTCTGAAATTACTTATTTACGTTTAATGACAAAGCAAGCTAAGTAAAGTTTATAAATTGAATTACACTTCTGGACACATCTATTGGCCCAACTTGTATTTTCAGTTTCGTTCGGTCCTAGCTAAAATTTTATATTAGGTCGAGCAAAAAGTTTTTATGCAGTTTTGAACCTGGCACATTCACAATTTCATTCAATAGTCTTTTTTTTAATTTCGAACACAGAATTTAAAGAAACAAAAGACAATTTGGAGCCTGTTTGTTGATATCAAACAATCGAAAACTAAGAAAACTTGGTTTTATTGGTTTACTTGGATTTAATTCTTGAAAAAGTGATTGATATCTTTGGTTTTGGAACAAACATTACTTATTCTTAACATTAAGGTGAGGTTCTATCAATAATCTATGGATACTTCACCTGAAGTCGCTGCCCAAGCTGTGGCACTTATTCAGGCCGGACACAGCCAAAGAAACGTGAGTGCTCAACTTAATTTAAGTCGATCTGCGGTCCGAAATGTTTATCGGAGGTACCTAGAGACTGGCGGCTTTGTTCGTCGCCAAGGAAGGCCACGATCTCGGGTCACAACTGAAAGGCAGGACCGATTCATCGTGACGACCAGCTTGAGAAATCGTCACCTTACCTCCATTGAGATACAAAACCAACTTTGCGACTTCCACGGAGTATCTGTGAGCGCTCGAACTGTTCGGAGTAGGTTAAAAGAACGCGATATGGTACCACACAAGCCAGCTAATGGGCCCAAACTAACGCGAGCCCACCGAACAGCGCGCCTTCATTTCGCACGCAGTCATTTAAATTGGACACAGCAAGATTGGAGCCGTGTACTCTTTTCTGATTAGTCTAAAATTGTGTTACATGGCAATGATGGAAGGAAGAAGGTCTACCGACGTAAGGGAGGGTGTTTCGCACAATGCTGCTTTGAAGAGAGGGTTGCTTATGGCGGTGGCTCATGGACTGTCTGGGGCGGTATATCCGCGAGCGGCAAAACTCAACTTGAGGTTGTTACAGGACCACGGCTGCGAACATTAAATGCTGTAAGGTACATTTGTGAGTGCTTAGAACCTCACGTGATACCATACGCGGACTATGTGGGCCCAAATTTCCTTTTTATGCATGATAATGCAAGAGCCCATGCGGCCGGCATCGTCAGGGAATATCTTCGGGATGTGAACATCACAGTTATGGACTGGCCAGCCAGAAGCCCAGACATGAACCCCATTGAGCACATGTGGGACGAGCTAAAAAGACGTGTTAGGGCTCGTCAGCCAGTTGCCCAGACGATGCAGGAGTTGAAAACTGCCATAGAAGAGGAAAGGGAGATGATCCCTCAAAATTTCATAGAGCGGTTGATAAACTCTATGTCTGATCGTATGAGAGCTGTGGTAGATGCCCATGGAGGCAACACGCGTTATTAAATTTAACTTTTATTTGATAAAACATGTTTTTTATTCAAAAATCAATTGCCTTTAACAAGGCGCATATCCGACTTGTTAGGCTCCATGTCGTATGGTATTCTGAATTCAAATTTATAACAATACGATCGAAAAAGATGGTAAAATGTATCAGGTTTAAAACTGCATCAACAGTTTTTGTTCAATCTAGCAATCATATTTCGGTAGGGGCCATCGAAACCTAAACTCTAAGGGCCCCCGCGCATTTAGGCGCCCTGGCCGCATAATGCGCGGATTGGTCGCGGCGGCCAATAGGCCGCGTATGTGACGCGATGTTTTTCGTTGGCCGCGCGACCAAAACTTGGCCGCGCGGCCTGGCCGCGTAATGTGCGCAGCTATATACATCGTAGAAGAATTAGTTGGCCTGGCCGCATAATGCGCGGAGGCCCTAAGGTGGGCCAATAGATGTGTCCAGAAGTGTATATTGTCAATCTATTATACATTTCATTGCGAAAATTCTCAAACATATGAAACGCGCTGTGTGAATTTCACTTAGTTGCTATGACAACGCTAACAACATTGATTTACTTATTGCATATTGAGCCACCTATGCATAGACTTAAACTCCTTTTTCATGATTCCGATGAATTAAAGCTATTACTGATAATGAATTTAGAATACACAATGTCACCAACCCATGCCATCCTAGTTGTTATGAGGCAAGATCACCTAGTCGCATGAGACGGAAAACTTGATACGAATCCTGTGCTAACCCGCCTGCCCACGGTAATCAAATTTTGCTTCATAAATTGACTAGTAGGCTCACTAGTGGGTGGCCCACTTAAGGTCTAAAACGACGACTGATGAAGAATCTCGGGCTATGTTTCAAACCTCTTTTTAAACTATATTACTAAATTTCAATCCAAGACTTTAATTTTTATAATGTTAGTAACATGCATACCCTATGTAAAAAACGAAGAAAATATAGACTGAATGACTGAAGACTAGTAAGAGATTGAAGGTATACTACGGTATTTTACTAGAAAAGTGTTTAAATGTTAAGCAACGCTCGACAGTGCTACCACCTTGCTGTAGAAAACGGGGATTACAGATAGCAAATACCAGATAGCAATCACCCTGTGTAAATACTGACATGTAGCCAAATCGGGTTACACCACACTGCATATTGGCAAAAGCAATTTGATGTATTACCAAGTTCAGGTCAAAGCACACACTGGCGCGTGGTCTTCGTGATTAGACAATATTTGCATGCATTAGGCGTGTATTGCCGTACCTATACCAACCGCATGACTATCGAATTATTCTGTCAGATCTGTGTCTGATCAGTCTGCATCAGTCCATAATAATATTGTATTAGCATAAGCTGAAACATCAATTCCATTTGATTGAAACGCTAAATCATCAATTCATTCAAATGTTCATTTCAAGTGTACGCGGATTGTCCATAGCAGAGAATATAAGAATTAAAACCTAGAGATTAAAATGAAAAAGTTCATAGCAAAAGTTGTGCAGCACTATGACTTGACAAATACTTTAGTAATATTGTTCCAGTTCTAGCCGGTTAATTTCCGAGACAGTTGGACCATGTTTCGCAGGCATTTGCGAGGCGAGTGCGAGATGCTCTGACTTGTTGGTCTAATGGTTAGACATGTCAGGTCGATCAACGGCTCCGATTTTGGTGTCGCGCAAGTGTCTATAAGTAACCTAGTGATACTTGCGCGTTATTTTATGGCCGTGAATTATGTGTTTGTTAAGTGCCCCCGTGAGACAGTTCATATCTAGATAAGCCTGTTCGAAAAATTATCGATAGTTAATAAATTGAGGCAAGTTTGGGTTATTCGAAAGTTCTTATTCTATTGCGCTGCTGATATCCAGCGCTCGACTAGAGTGGGCTTACGATGATGATGTACGTTATGAATGTATTATAATGATGATGTACGTTATGAAGAGAAAGGCGTTTTATCTTATATCGTTAAATGAGCAATTCTTGTATATATGTGGCGGAATGACTACTTTTTGTTAATATTTAATATAATTTTTATTAAATTAATTTTAAGTAGTTTATAAGTAGTCTAAGTCTGTTTTGTTCGTATTTCCTATGTTAAATCATTTTTATTTATTTCACCTGTTAATATTTTTATGAACACTTTGTCCGGCCTATTTTCTTTAATATAGATAACACAGCGTTGCGTGCCTGAGCTGCGCGTCAAGCTTCTATCGATCGCGCAGGCGCGGGACCGCGGCGCTGTGACGTCACGCACCAACCGTTGATTGAATAGTTTTTAAGAATTCCTTTTCGCGCGCTTCTCGCTGACGGTTCAAATTCTGATTTGATATTTTAAATTAATTTGGTTTTTACATGTTTTATATTACTTTATTCCTGCTATCTATTGTATACATTGTGCCATCGTTTCTCCTTCTTTTTATTTAATAACTATTTTAATATTTTATGTGTGCAAAGTGTGTCGTGTAATATATGAGAGTGACTTTACCAACAACCAGAGTTTTTATTCGGAACTTTAACTACTCCGCGACCGACACACCGCCACATAATTGGTGACCTCTCCTGAACACAATACCGATGGCTAGCTAACGTAAACCGAAATCAAGAACCGATGATGGATACCTATACCTACGCCGCCGCAGCAGCATATCGGCAGCCTTCTGCCGACAGCCCAACCCTGCGTGCCTCATCTGCAGCGACGTCTGACGTCATCCCCGTAACCGATGAAGTTGTGAGTGACGTTGCGTTGGCTGCATTGACCAGGCAAATGGCCCTACTCCTAATGCAGATGGAGGAAGCATCACGCTCCGGTACCTGGCCCAACTCGGGCACCCATCATCGCAACAGCAGCAGCGATCGCCGGTCTTCCAGCGGCAGTTCCCGCCAATCTACCGGCGGCAGTTCCCGCCATTCTACCGGCGGCAGTTCCCGCCGCACCAGCAGTGCCAGTACCCGCTCCAGTGCCAGTGCCACACGCTATGCGCAGTGCTGGTATCATAACAAGTATGGTGACAAAGCGCGTAAGTGTATAAAGCCTTGTGAAGTGTCGGGAAATGTACGCGGCAGTCGGCAATAGCGACAACCGATTGCCTAAACAATGTAAATACCGGTCGCTTGTTCGTTGCGGACTCTAGGTCTAAGATACAGTTTTTGGTCGACACTGGTAGCGACCTCTGTGTCATTCCACGCACCGCCTTACCAGGACAGCGACAGAAAACCTCATACCAACTTTGTGCAGCAAACGGTACGCCAATAAATACTTACGGTTACGCAAACTTAACACTCAACATAGGTTTGCGCCGCGACTTCACCTGGCAATTTATTGTTGCGGATGTTACTAAGGCAATAATCGGTGTCGATTTTTTATCGTTTTTTAACATTGCTGTTGATTGCAGGAACCAACGCCTCATCGACAATAATACTACGCTTTCGACCCCGGCTTCGCCTGTCAAATCGTCCGATATTGTTTCTTCGGTGAAGGTAATTATTATTGGTGACACTACATACCACGACATACTACGGGAATTTCCCGACATCACTCGTCCACCCGGTATCCACAAGCCACCTGCACATAACACGGTACATCACATTGAAACTACCCCAGGCCCGCCCGTCTCTTGCACACCACGTAGGCTGGCCCCAGATAAACTGAAGATTGCCAAGGACGAATTTGAGGCCATGTTGAAGAATGGTACAGCCAGGCCTTCTCAGTCACCATGGTCGTCTCCATTGCACCTTGCTCCTAAGAAGGAAAATGGATGGCGCCCCTGCGGTGACTATCGCATGCTTAATGCCCGTACAATACCTGACAAATACCCGATTCGACACATTCATGACTTTTCACATAATTTATCTGGTTGCTCTGTCTTCTCCACGATTGATCTTGTCAAAGCTTTCAATCAGATTCCAGTAAGCCCTGACGATATTCCCAAGACCGCCATTACGACACCCTTTGGACTATACGAATTTCCATACATGACTTTTGGACTTCGTAATGCCGGTCAGACTTTTCAACGTTTTGTAGACGAAATGCTACGGGGACTTGACTTTACCTACGCGTTCATCGACGATTTTCTACTGTATTCAAAAGACGAAGCGACTCATAAAGACCATTTACGACAGCTCTTCACTCGACTACAGGAGTACGGTATGGTTATCAATACCAGCAAGTGCGTTTTCGGTGTCAAGGAAGTAACTTTCCTTGGCTACCGCATTTCATCTGAGGGCACTAAACCCTTGCCCGAAAAGGTTGAGGCCATTCAAGACTTCCCTACTCCCAAGACTGTACGTGAGCTTCGACGATTTTTAGGCATGATCAACTTTTTCAGACGCTTCATTCCAGATGCTGCTAAACACCAGGCTCCGTTACACGCTTTACTGACTGGTTCTGTCAAAGGTTCGCATCCTGTGCATTTTACGCCCAATGAGACGGAAGCTTTTAATGCATGCAAACAAAGTCTCTGCAACGCTGCATTACTCGCTCACCCAGACTGCAATGCTACCCTTGCATTGGTGACAGACGCTTCCGACACTGCAATAGGCGCAGTTTTACAACAACGCAGATCTGGAGACACCTGGGAACCTCTAGCATTCTATTCACGCAAGTTGAGTCCCGCTCAACAAAAGTATTCGCCTTATGACAGGGAACTCCTTGCCATCTATGAGGCGATCAACCATTTTAGGCATATGGTCGAAGCGCGAAGTTTTACAGTTTATACGGATCATAAACCAATTTGTTTCACTTTCCATTCGCGGTAAGACAATTGCTCACCTAGACAGTTCCGACATCTTGACTTTATCTCGCAATTTACCACGGACATTAGGCACATCTCAGGTAAAGACAACGTTGTTGCAGACAGTCTTTCGAGGATCCAGGAAGTTACCCAGCCAATAGCCTGGGCAGTTTTAGCTGAGTCACAGAAACACGACCCCGAACTCGAGACACTACTGCGCAGCAACACATCAATGTGCCTTAAAAAAGTCAAGATGCCGGGAACTGACATTGAGATTTACTGCGACACGAAAACTGATACCATACGACCATATGTCCCAAATGTTCTCCGCTACCAAATTTTCGATACTCTCCACTCTCTTAGTCACCCCGGTTCAAATGCAACTGCTCTTCTTGTTGCAGAAAGATATGTTTGGCCAGGTGTAAGGAAAGATTGCAAAGAGTGGACTCGAAATTGCTCGGCTTGCCAGCGGTCTAAAGTCACACGCCACGTATCTACACCGCTCGGGAATTTTAAACCACCCAAAGCCCGCTTTCAGTTCATCCACATCGATATTATAGGACCCTTGCCACTGTCACAAGGATTTCGGTACTGTCTCACGGCAATCGATAGATTTACTCGTTGGCCTGAGGCGATACCACTACCTGACATTACCGCAGAGACCGTGGCGAAAGCCCTGTTGCATGGATGGATTGCAAGGTTCGGATGTCCGACTGACATTGTGACAGATCGTGGTGCGCAATTCGAGTCGGCTCTTTTCAAACACCTTGCATCCTTGGTCGGTTTTAAGCACAGGCGAACTACTGCTTATCATCCTGCGTGCAATGGGATGATAGAACGGTTCCACAGGCAGCTTAAATCTGCCATAGTGTGTCACGACAATATTAATTGGACAGAGACGCTTCCACTCGTCTTATTGGGCATAAGAAACACGTGCAAGGATGACCTGAAGGCTACACCAGCAGAACTGCTGTACGGTGAAACCCTCAGACTTCCCGGTGACTTTTTCCACCCAGACTCACAGACGACTTTCGACATGACCGACTATATTTCACGGTTACGATCTTTTGCCAGACGACTTCAGCCATCTCCAGCTTCACGTCACAGCAATAAACCAGTTTTCATTTTCAAAGACTTACACTCATCGACTCACGTTTACCTTAGAGACGACAAAATAGCCTCAAGTCTTAAACCTGCGTACACTGGACCATATGAGGTCCTCGAACGAGGAGACAAAGTTTTCAAACTTCTTATCAACGGCAACTCAGTCACAGTATCAGTAGACCGTCTGAAACCAGCCTACATACTTGATGACTCACATAGCCACACAAATACAAGTACGCATACAAACACTCCAACAGTACTCAACAACACACATACTCCCAAAAGCATACTCACACGCAGACAACACTACCATTCCACCACCAAGTTACCCGAAACCCCGAGAAGCAGTATCAAGACGACACGGTCAGGTCGAAGACTACGTTTCCCAGACCATTATTCGCCTGAGTAACATTCGCCCATGTCGGTCTCTGGTAGGGGGTGTTGTGGCAGAATGACTACTTTTTGTTAATATTTAATATAATTTTTATTAAATTAATTTTAAGTAGTTTATAAGTAGTCTAAGTCTGTTTTGTTCGTATTTCCTATGTTAAATCATTTTTATTTATTTCACCTGTTAATATTTTTATGAACACTTTGTCCGGCCTATTTTCTTTAATATAGATAACACAGCGTTGCGTGCCTGAGCTGCGCGTCAAGCTTCTATAGATCGCGCAGGCGCGGGACCGCGGCGCTGTGACGTCACGCACCAACCGTTGATTGAATAGTTTTTAAGAATTCCTTTTCGCGCGCTTCTCGCTGACGGTTCAAATTCTGATTTGATATTTTAAATTAATTTGGTTTTTACATGTTTTATATTACTTTATTCCTGCTATCTATTGTATACATTGTGCCATCGTTTCTCCTTCTTTTTATTTAATAACTATTTTAATATTTTATGTGTGCAAAGTGTGTCGTGTAATATATGAGAGTGACTTTACCAACAACCAGAGTTTTTATTCGGAACTTTAACTACTCCGCGACCGACACACCGCCACATATATGTATTTATATATAATTGGAATCTCGGAATCGGCTCCAACGATTTTCATGAAATTTAGTTTATAGGGGGTTTCGGGGGCGATAAATCGATCTAGCTAGGAATCATAATCATCATTTTCTTTAAACTTGGAAGAAAAATAACAAAAAGGAGGCGTTTGAGTAAAATCGGTAAAATCGAAAAATATTATTCATATTTCATTATAAAAAAAAAATCGGTCATACAGATTTACTTACAGACATACATACATACATACAGACTTAAAAGTTGGGTTACAAAATATATTATTCAAATTCAACATAAGAATACTGTAGACTACTACATGACCCATTGCTGAGTCGGGCCTCTTACAATTACGTGGTGAGTAATTAGCCTACTGTACCACTCTGGCCAGACGGGTTGACACAGGGTTTCGTATCAAGTTTTCCACCTCTTGCGGCTAGGTTTTCGGCGTTGTCATTCCCTGTTTTCGGCTTCTTACTTTATGGTATAGGGTGGTGACACGTGTACTCTAAGTCCGTCACCACACGGAAATACTGTAGATAATTAACCAATATTTCAGCGCTTCAATTATAAGGAAATCGTAACTGACGTAATTATTTTGGATTTTCTAATATTGGTATGAATTTTGCTGTGATGTATGGTATGTTAATAAGTCCCGTTATTCTGCCTTTATGGATGTTTTCGTTCACAGTACGCCATTACCTCTCCAGTGTGATAATAAATTTATTCAACGTGAAAATACGTTCCCACTTGTATAATGAGATGTTCCTTGAATGAGATTGAACAGAAAATTCAAATTTACCACAATATCGATTTACATGACATGATACTTTGTAATTGGTGTTGTGTTTGGTAAAATATCCACAGCGAGGGAGCCCACTGTGCCACGGTCGCCAGTGGGTGCAGTGGCGGATTTACAGATTTGCCGCCCGTAGGCTTTTTATGCCGCCTCTACAGTTATTGAGACGACCTTTTTTTTTAGACGCGCTTTGTGATGTTCACTCCTTTGACGACCTTCGTAATTCAAAACGCTCCACATATTTCGACCAGTCCCCGGAATCCACCTTGAAAGCTTCCAGGTTTCCAAAGGACATCTTGCAATGTTTTTTTTATCTCGTCGCCACTAATATATCCGCTGATTTATGTAGGAAATATGGAAAACACGTTCTTCATTTTGTAAAATATTTAATTGACAACCACAAAAATATGACAGCTGTAAAATCGTCATCGAACCAAAACGGCCAGTATACTACAGGATCTACTTTTTGGAACATTTGACTTTTCAAAAACACCAGTAAATAGGTTCAATTGTAATAAATGGTTTGAGTTTGAAAACTCAAAATAGACTACCATTTTTTTAGCCGTCTACTCTTTTTGACCATAGTGGGTTGGCATAGGTTTTCGTGTCAAGTGTTCCTTCTTTTGGTCCTAGATTTCCTACCATTTATTCCACTACTACTACTCATAAATGACCCAGTGCTGGTTGGGCCTCTTCCCATCACAGGGAGGGTGATTAGTCTACTGTGCCACGCTGGCGAACCGGCTTAGCACAGTGTTTCGTTTCAAGTTTTCTTTATGTTGTGTCTAGGTTTTCGGCCTTGTTATTTCCTTTTGTCGGCACCTACGACACCCTCAGGATGAAATGAGGTGGTGACACTTTTCCGTAGGGGAAGGCAGAGACTTGATACTTTATTTTTTTTGTAAAACTTACTGTGTGGAGAACTATTCACTAATTATCCCATGCACTTGCAGAAAATAGGTCTTGGCAGCCTTGCTATTTTTGGTTATAATAATACTAGTGGCCTGCCCCGGCTTCGCCCGTGCAAAGTGGGGGTGGGTTATACATATAAACCTTCCTCTTGAATCAATCTATATATTAAAAAAAACCGTATCAAAATCCGTTGCGTAGTTTTAAAGATTTAAGCATACATAGGGAGCATGCACAACAAAGCAACACTGATTGTTGTGGTCCTCGATTTGCTGGTTTTATCGTAGCTCAGAATAGCAGACAGTTTAAAAGTAAAATTAATTATCTCTCACATTTTGTAGCCACATTCCAGGGCGGGACATGACAACGTCTGACATTTCCGCTGGTAGAAGTTAAAATGTTATTTGACGAGTGTTTTCATTAACAATATTTAACATTTTTTTTAAATTTGGAATTCTCGTCTTTTTCGTGCGCAGCGGTTTTGATGACGCGGCGGAGACCCTGACGGAGTTTGGCTCGCTTTTCAGCCAGGCCCTCGTTCTGATAAGGGGCTTGGACGCTTCCCATCAAACCCCACAAAGAGGCACTTGGGGAAAGTTGGAGTTGTCTCTTTCGGGCTCATCGTCTGGCCTCCCCCATGGCATGGGTGATATTGAGTGTGAACCCAAAGGATCCTAGAGGCACGCGAGCTCCCTCACTACGGAATGGTGGCACGGTCGAAACGGAATAATAATAGCTCAATTAAGTTGATCAATAAATTATTGCCAAAATATTGTTCGGTTCTCTATTTTATAAAATACAATAGGTATTTGAACGCCGCCCGTGAATTAATTAGAATTGATTAAATTATCAGTTTCAACATTCTTCAATAGATTCCGCATTAATCAACCGATTTATCTCACGCGCCTAGTAATCCTCGTAATTGAAAATATATGTTACATTTCCACAAAACATGTTTGTTCATTCAATCAATACGTAATGTCTGTAAACCGATTTTATCCATTAATCGCGAAATGAAAATATATAATCGCATAATCGGTTTCCCAAGCTATTATTCGCAAAGCGTATTAGCGTACAAAGATATATTGTAAATATTTCATTGTATTACCTCGTTCATAAGTAGTTAGAGGCGACAGATGGTTTGAAAATTAAAATTCTAAAATAATACTTCCTGGCTGTGTCTGAGAATAGACAAGAGTCTAGAAGTCGTATCATATTCAGGATATGGGTTCCCGCAGCGATATGTCGTTATTAGATTATAATAAATATTAAGAGTATCAGAGCATTCTTGTCAATGTTATGATTTATTTGTCTTGTTTAGTAACTTATCATATGGGTATCATACGAGGTGAGTAGAACCTAGGACAACGTTTTGGTCTTAAACGAGCAAACGCTGGATATGATACGACCGTCCAGCTTATGTTTTTTTAACTTTATACAAATACAAATTCTATCCACAACACGCTAACATTATGATCGGTATCCCAATTTTGTCCACTGGTGAACAAGATGCTCCTCCCATGCACGCAATTTTTTTGGATTGGGCGTTCCTTGTCCAAACCTTCCACTATGAAAAGTCGTCTTGCCATGTGGTGGCCTACCAATTGTACTTCGACAGATTCTTGGTTGCCATTCCAGCAGCTTGCGACTCCAGCGACCATCCTCTCTATTAAAAACGTGTCCTGCCCACCTCGCCGGCCCTGCGAGCAAAGACCGTGACCCGGATTCTCTTTACATGAACCACATTTTAACGACTGTCTAGTAGCTATAGTATAAGTCCATGTTCTCCTGTGCTTTTTGGTAGGGCCTTACCTAAGAAATTGGCCTTTTTTTTTTGTAAAGTATATTTAATTAATCAGGGTATGCACCGTTGTTATCTATGCACTTTTGCCATTTCATAGGTAATTCGTTGATCCTTTTACTAAAAAAAACCATGGGGACGAGAATCAATAAACTATTTGAAGGGGGCTTGGACTGCTGAGTTGTCCAAATTCTGGAATAAATGGTTATTCGGAGGTCCGGGGACTACGGTGGATGTCGCAGACATTCCATTTGTAGCTCATCTAACTTAGTGGTTGTTTGTTGTGCAGTTTGTAGTCTGCAGCAGCCTAGAGCGATTGACCAATCTCGGTTGCTTAGCAGCTAGTTCTTCCTTCATGGTTTGCAGTTCCTAACAATTGATATCTGCGCTGCGTTTGCATTTGCTAACAACACCTGCGCTAGTCCACCAAACACTCACAAGTAACTTTTTCTGAGTCAATTTCCGTTTAGGGCAGGACTTGGGTGGGTCCTGCCCTAAACGATTTGACTGGGCAGCCCTTGCGACAAGCGCTTCTGATTATCATCCAGTATCCACTTTTCATCACAAGGCGATTTAAAATCCCTTCATTATTGTGTCGGTTGAGCAAAATAACACAGCAGTCGACGCGTGTTTGCAAGTTCGATTTGCTTAAAATGGATTAATACAGTTTTATCGCTTACCCCGAAGCCTGCAGCTATCTCTGAAGCTGTTTCAGCAGCACTGGTGCCACCGTAGAACTCGTACTCGTAAATATACCAATATTTCATGTTTTCCATTGAGCGGTAATATGCCACGCAAAAGAAAAAAATAATGAGGAAAAAACAAATAAATGTCTGTTTTCGAAATAAAAATATACCAGCTAAATGAGCCATGCCAAAGAGGAGATATTTCGGATCAAAGTATTTTAATTACGAGTATGCTTGTATATTTCAACGCCATACGTTTCCTAATTTGGCCACAAAGCTCCTATCTATGTAGGTATATGACACACTACCTTAAGTACTGTTGTGATGTGTATGTAATATACATACCTAGTCACTTTGTTACACAATATAAAGCTCGTTAATTTCAATGTTACTAAATAGATTATAATAATTATGCGAAATAAAAATTATACAACCACAATCGCTAGTATAATAGCGCGAGTTCGCTGGTACCTACGTACCATTCAACATTTTCAAGTTTCAGTTAACTAATTGGTGATCTTTTGTTTCATCGGCCCTTTCAAGAGTAAATGTGCCTTCGGAGAACCTGTTTGCTCAATATTCTAAAATATGAAATATATTAGACTTCTACTGTAAGATGCGTTACATGGTTTTAATGTTATGTCGAATGAAAAGTGCGCGCATTGTTATATTTGCACAGTCGACTTCACATAGTGGTTCAGCTTAAGTATACTTATTCATTTAAAGAGTTTTCCGATATAATTATACATTTTAAATCGATAAAAAAAGGCGTCAATGTTTTTTTATGAAAGATAGGAACACTTTACAATCATCAATATAAATCATTGACATCAAATGTAAATCCCGAACACATCAATTCATATCCAATCTTCGATATCTAAAATTATCCATTTTATTTTACACTCCTCTCAATGTGGCCTTAATTCAATATTGTACCTACAATCCTAAAGCGCCCACGCAATCTTAATGAACCAGGGTATTATTTTATTACCGCGAATTGTATGAAATACAAAACGTATTCTAGGGAGGTACACATACATATATAGTATATTTATAGATACTTTCCCTGAGTGTAGGTGTCATTTGTGGTCGTGAATTATGTGTTTTTAATGTGCCCTGGCGATACAGCTTGCCCCTAGTTCAGGGACAAGCTCCTATTAAAAATAATAGTTGAGTAAAATACAAAACTTAACAGTAGGTACTGTTAATATTGATTATGACTATTAATTGAGTCCACCGCGGCGTTGGACCTCGTCAACTTTCTTTGCCTACTGTGCCTGTTACCGTTGGCCACACAAGATATTACTTTTATTTACTGCAAAGATTTGATCTCAGCCCATATATATGACCCGCTGTCCGACTTAACAGCCTTCCACAGCCTTCCTTCATGGAAGGGATATAGCTTACTGTAACACATTCGTCAGGGTGAGCCAACCCGATATCCCAATACCAACCCTTTACTGATGTCACGTGTGGCGACGGATTTAGATTAAATGATGCCACCACCCCATTCCAACTTGAGGGTGTCGTACGAGCCGACAAAACGAAATGACAAGGCTGGACACCTAGCCGCAAGAGAACGAAATCTTGATATGAAACCCTGTGCCAACTCGTCTGGCCAGCGTCTGTGCCACGCTGGCCAGACGAGTTGGCAGGTTATTTGGAGTTGGTAGGGTTGTTACCCTCCATGTAATAGGAGGTGGCCTGAAGCAGCGGAGGGTCATGTATGGGTTGAGTATTAATATTAGTAGTAGTACTGATGATTCGGCGTAATAGTTTTAAATGTTTATGTTTTATGCACTGGGACGGTTTTGTAGTTTGTTGAGTTGTCCTTCTTTTACCTGCTTACCTCATATCGACACACAAAACACACAAAAAAGGGGTGATAGTTTTCAAACGTCTAAGCCGAGTTTATTCACCAAGGATTAAGCCATATTAACCTTCAAATCATAATCGATGCATCCATTCAGGAGCAACTATTCTCTATCAGACCTCAATAACACGTTTCGTTGGGTTCTTAAAATGAGGTGGAACAATAACGGGTTCTAATTGATAGGACCTTAAGGCTGCTGGTCGCAGCATTTTCACTTCATATCTCATTCGTTGTCGCCGGTCGTTTATCGATTGGTGTTGGCTTTACGTAATTCGCGTGCTGCTCAAGAATAAGGCGACATTTTAGCTGTAACCTACCTATACACAGGTGCCTTCATACTGTATAGTGTAACGAGGTTATCTGTGTTCAGGGAATCGTACGGGAATCGTACTATACGGATTTAGGTAGTGTTATCGGCCCTTACACACTTAGACAAAAACCTATCTGCAAGACAAGGAAAGCTTGATACAAAACCCTGTGGGCAGTGGCACAGTAGTCTAATTTCCCTGAAATGCATGAGTCCCGACTCTGAGTCTTTTAAAACGCTAACTCATGTTAACACACGCTAACGCGTGAGTGATGCTACTAGAAATTAAGTCAACATTGAATTGTGTATGTGTTTTTCGTGTGTATATGTGCGTGTGTGTATACATGTGTGCGGGCATGTGTGTGTGTGTATTTTCCCCACCAATAGCGTCATACAAAAAAGATGATAGCCAAAGTGGCAATTCTGTCTCATAACAATATAGGTATCCAAATTATTCTATATTATATCAATCGATATTTCCAATTATCCTTATAACAATTATATCGCTTCAGCTCATTTCTCTGACTTGCGTTCCTTCCCAAAATCGTCTCCTTTTACTGAAAACGTGTACAGTAATAATTGATTTCGATAGCTCATTACACAACAGCCGACAAAGAAACATTTTGTCGTGAAAATATCGCATTTCTACAAACATCGATCGTCGCCTAGGGCTACTGATTTCATAAATAAAGAAAGCATAGTAACAGCCCATTCCAAGAAGCGATTTTGTATGAAAAACTAATTTGGAAAAGGGAATGGCACAGTAGTGTAATGATTAGATATAGCTTCGAGAAGGAGGCTAAGGGGAGGATCAAGCTGAACTAGGCAGCATTTTAGAATGTTCATTAAGTCTTCTCATCGCCCATCCCGAATTTGAATTTGAATACAGTTGTTTTGCATCCTAGCAGTCATGATCTACGGTGCTGAGACGTAGATACTGACAGTGAGACTCCACCAGTTCAAAGTCGCTCAGCGTCTAATGGAGCGAGCCATATGCTGGGGCTCTCTGAAAGATAGGACTCCCAACGAGGCTATGAAACTAGCGACCAAAGTTTCCGACGTAGCTCACGGAATAAGCAAACAAGAAGTGGAAAAAAGAAGAAGCGACTACCGCTGGGGTACATTAGTTCGTAAGTGGAGACCACGCCTCGGCAAGTTTAGTGTAGGACGCCTCTCTGCTAAATGGACCGACGCGACGGTCTGCAAAAATCTGCGGGCGACGTCAAATAGCGCCCCAAACTTCCTATTTTCTATCGCCGCGATGCATTTGCCGCCCATCCGACACGATGCAATTGCTAGCATACATCTGCTAAATTCAAAAGTACTAGTCAAGATCTTGCGTCGAAATATAAAATACTAGCTGACCCGGCGAACTTTGTTCCGCATTACATATATTTAAAACAAAAAGAAAGTTGGACATAGGATACCTGAGATTTTTATCCCGTCCGTATAAAACCTACTTTAACAAAACGCAACTGACAGCGAAACGTTATGTTGTCTATAGTTTAATATGGTCGAAAAATTGACAATTAGAAATTTTGAATTCGACTTGTTTATATTGTTGTAATTCACATAATATCTTTATAACTTGTACCCTATGTGTTATTCTGATGTATCAGCTATATTATTGTAAAGTTTCATTAAAATCCATTCAGTAGTTTTTACGTGAAAGAGTAACAAACATCCATCCATCCATCCATACTTACAAACTTTCACATTTATAATATTAGTAAGATAGTATCAAGTATTTACTAAAACTGTCAAAATCGACAAGCAGTAGCGCTCTTCAGAATCAGCAGGAATGAGAGGATGGTGTCCGCGTGGTGACGGATTCCATTCCATCCTGAGGACGTCATAAGAACCGACAAAAGGAAATGACAAGAGAAGTAAAACTTGATACGAAACCCGTCTGGCCAGGGTGGTACAGTAAGCTAATTACGCTCCCTGTGACGAGAGGATGTCCGACTTAGTAGTGTGTCTTTTATGGGCTGAGTAGTTAAGTATTAGTTGAAGGAGGCCCCATTGAGCAGTGGGCTATCTTTAGGCTGAGTTGTAGTAGTTTAAGACTTATGAAACTGACATGTAAAAAAGTATTTTTTATAAATTACTAGCTGACCCGGCGAACTTTGTTTCGCATTAGATGCAATATTATTAAGTAGGATTGTGTGAATTTTCCAACATCTATTAGGTATATATTTAAAACAAAAAGAATGTTGGACATAGGATACCTGAGATTTTTATCCTGTCTGTATAAAACCTACTTTATCAAAACGCAACTGACAGCGAAACGTTATGTTGTCTATAGTTTAATATGGTTGAAAATTTGACAATCAGCAATTTTGAATTCGACTTGTTTATATTGTTGTAATTCACATAATATCTTTATAAATTGTAGCCTATGTGTTATTCTGACGTATAAGCTACATTATTGTAAAGTTTCATTAAAATCCATTCAGTAGTTTTTACGTGAAAGAGTAACAAACATCCATCCATCCATCCATCCATACTTACAAACTTTCACGTTTATAATATTATATATATATAAATTACTATTATACTAGTATGCATGGATGTTTCGGAATTTTATAATTGAGTTTGTGACCGAACTAATTAGCGTTCATGTCATTATATTGAAACCAATCTATTAGTATATGCCAAATTATACAATGAAATTAATTTTACTCCGACTTGATATCGATAGATGCCGTTTTCATTTCCACTGCCTGTTCGTGACAGACCGATATCAGATGAAAGGTGCACATCGAAATCGATTATGGTTCGAAATATTTAGCTGATAGATGCCGTTTTCGTTCAACTAGCGATCTGCCCCGGCTTCGCACGGGTTTTTAACAAAAAATGCAAAGATCTGTTATCGTTACACATAAAATATTATAGTGATATTCTGATAAGCTATATAAATGTAAAGATTCATCAAAATCCATTCAAAGAAAGAGTAACAAACATACATCTACACATTCTTAAAAAAAAACAAGTTTGTAAAATTAGTAGGACAATTAAGCTACCCTCTGCACGGTTAAAAGATAATACGTATATTATTATTCGCCATTTAAATATGTGTCTTGCCCGAATAGCAAGAGACGAATCCAACAAATCAGATGTCGTTAACATCGGTTCCACTCTGCTTTTACGAGAAGATGGTGTAATTAACCAAACTTTGCCGCGGGGTAGAAAATTAAACTCATTTGTTATGGCAGTAATCATTTCTTTACAATAAACACAGCCGAATTGAAAATCTCCTTATTTTAGTCACGTTATTATTTAAACGGCAATCACAATAAAAGCTTCATAGCAAAAATATGTAACAGGCTTCAAAATAGGCACAAAGAAGCTTGGTCGTTCAATAAACTACTGAACCGATTTCTATGGGACCAATTAGGAACGAATGTCATTAGAGTAAAAAATCTGTTACGTGCCGAACATAATTGATACGAAGGAAAACTTGATACGAAACCCTGTGCCAACACGTCTGGCCAGCGTGGCAAGGTAGGCTAATCCTCCATCATCCCTCCACGCAAGTGGAGGAGGCCTGAATCAACAGGGGGTCATCTATGGTCTGAGTAGTAGTAGAACATAATTAAACCTGTTAAAAAATAAAGTTAGCTGTTTCAATCAACGCTATGCGGCCCATCGGAATCCATCATCTGGTTTGCCCCTTGTTCTATTTACGGGTTAAAAAGTAACACAGTGCTCTAAGATATAGCTACGTAATTCACTGTTTAAAAAAAATCGTTTCTATTGGATTTCCACTTGGGTATACAACATAAACGTAGGCACCTTAATCTTTTTGCGATATCCTAACAGCATGGCACGTACTGATGAAAAATTCTGTGAATATCATCCAACAATGCCTGGTATTTTCACGGCGCAGAAAGCTTTTGGGCCGGGCTACTGTATCTATCTCAATAAATTATTGAAATGTCTAGCATATCCTAATGATGAATAAATCCTCGGGTTTTATGCAAGAATGCCATGAATGTTGGCCGAGGTAAGGTATTACTCTGGGTTGGGAACGGCCCCGGGGCCCACCGTGGGGTTTCAATGCGTAGGTCGGGCTGCCTTTCTCTTCAGCGATAGCGCCTCAAAGTCCCACATAACCCGGCAAGCCTCCAAGGGCCGGACATGCAGGACGGGTTTCCACACCTACAAAAAAGTAAGATTATAATCACGGGGTATCGCTTTTGTGCTAGCTCTCGTTCCAATATTGATACAGCGGATATAAGCAGCGGGGCATAATCCTCTTTTCCTTACTTTGCCTACCATTATTCTGTTCTATTATAATATTCCGAGGTACTCTATTGACAATATGGTAATAGATGTCAAAGATGGCTAAAAAGTTGTAATTTGTTTATTAACTAGCCTAACACCGACGATTTCATGATCGTGTTACGGTTGCAATTAGCGTTTTTTTAACTACATTGCGATTTGTACATTGTGTAACAAAAACCCTATATGTAACTAAGGATTGACAGTGCTGCTGATAGAGATACTGTGTGCAAAATTACAGGGGAAAAAGACATCTTTTTCCTTAGATGTTGGACAGTTGACGACGAACGTGTCATACCTAGGGAAATGGAGCACAGAAGTTCAAATAAACATTATAGAATTCAGCTTGTAGCATGATAATAAAGATAGATAATTGGTTGATTGATGTAACCCATGTTTTATGGCAAACATTTGGTTTAGAAGAATGTTGATATCACATTCATACTTCAAAATCGAAACCATTTTAACTGAAGAACTGCTTCTTTTGATTAACTCTATGTTACCTCGGATGGCAGCCACCCTGCTTAGGCATAGAGCACTACCTCTGTGCCATGGTACTCTTTATATCATGTACGTGTATTTCGCGGACTTAAATTACCGCTAGACCTGGGAAGATTAATCTGAGTTAAGCTTAGTTACTCCGATAATCTTTGGGTACATGCATATAATGTACTAAATTACAAATCATACTAGCTGACCGGGCAGACGTTGTCCTGCATGATATTCGTTTATCGACTGCAGCGCCATCTGTCGGGCTGATTTGTGAATCTAAACCATTATCGGTGTGTAACCTAAACCATTATCCTTTGGACTGTTCAAAGTAACGAAAACCATCGACAACAAACAAATGATTTTATATACTTAGTTTTTTTTAGATTTTTTAATTAATGAAATGTATTTTAGCTTAAAGGTAATCGGCCCAAGGGCGGATCCAGCTTTGGCGCCAGGAGGGGGTCACATAGTCGTGGTCAAGTCAAGAACTTATAATTTAATTTTGATAACAATAGATACAAGTAAAGTACGGTTCGATTCCGGGGTCGGGCAAGTGTCTTTGTCTAAACCAGAGGCACTGGCTCGGAGTCTGGGTGTCATTTCTATATATAATATGTACGTATTTACAAAAAAAAAAATGTATATAAGTAGTTTATCATCCATCTCGTTACCATAACACAAGCATTAAGTTGCTTAGCTTGCGACGAGATGGCGTTGTGTGAAATGTCCAAGGATATTTATTTATTTATTTATTAATGTACGTAAGTACCTACTGTACTTAAAAATATTTATTCTCTATTGTACACTTGAAAAACTCCACACATAATAACTTGTACATATCCACGTATATATTGCCCTCTTGAAGACACCCAGAGAACCACTATCACGCACTGAATGAGGCAGCCTATTTAAATTCCGTAACCGTGGTTAATGATTTTGTCATAACAGCTAGAGGTATGTCACCCCTCGACATGACATGACGCAAAACTCCGCAAAATTGAAGAGGTGGTACGACAAGGGTTTCCAACAAACAAAATAGAAACAGATAAAATACATACCCTACGTTCACACTATAAGTTTTGCGTAACTTAAAAAAAATGTTATAACTATAATATTGTGTTTATTGCTTTTCAAAAGACTGCATTTGAAACATTTTTTCATGCGATTGAACCGTTTTTTTAATTAAACAGGAGGACCACAGATCTGAATGCATGTTTTCTACGTGATGATTGAACGCTGTCACTGCCTCTTCGGAGTTGGTAAAAGTGAAACCTCTCATGAAATGTTTGATTTTGGGGAAAATACAGAATCACAGGGTGCTAGATCGAGGCTATGCCCAGGATGGGTGACGAGTTGTACTTTTCCGAAAGCTAAAATTACTTTGTTTTGTTGGCCGTGTGTGAAGAAGCGTTGTCATGATGTAGGAGAACGCGGCTTTTTGGTCGTATTGCGCGAACTTTTTCTAACACCCTGGGCAAACAACTAGCTACCGACTTTAAATAAAAAAAGAGATTATTACACAAAAGACATTATTATAAAAAAATTACTCAACATTTGGGATATTAAATTAAATGAAATAGGACCGCAAATTATTAAAAAAAGAATGACGAGCCCTCTGATTTTCTTGCCAGTTCTTTTCAGCAGTGGTCGCGTTCCGAACTGGTGGTAAACTACAATATATACATTCTATACATTTTTTTAATATGTTGACAATTTGTAAGTGTCCATTGTGTCCTATACAAAATAAATTATTTGACTTAAACATTACAATTTCGAACAATACATTTTTTTTTTATTACGTTGTCCGTGTTTTAATGGCAAATTTTTGTGTAACTTGGCCACCCCAAAATTAACTCACACTTAAAGAGCGGCCGCCATCTTGGCGTCTCACTTTTGTCTTAGTGAGAGTTCCGTCCGCCTTTTTTTATACGTCCATGTATACAACCAAATAATAAAAAAACAAATAAAACCAAAAAAGAATAAATTTTCTGAATTAGCTATGTGTCTCGAAACTGCACCGAAAGGGTATCCAGCTCAGCATATGTCAAGTGCAGTACCTGACGCTGATATTCTGCTGAATCCCAGTAGTGGCATACGGATACCAAGCTGCAAGCACTTGAGGTCTAACGTAAATCTAAGTATGGGGTCTATGCTTTTGCTTCGAATAGTTCGTGTGACGTGTAGTAGTTATATAATTAAATAGACTACAAAAAAATACAACAAATTCATTCTATAATAAAAAAAATATAAAAAAATGATTACAATAAATAAAAAACCCGTAATACTATAAAACATTAAACATAATGATTACATTTGTATTAAAATACCAATAATATCTAATAAATTAATATAAATATACGACAATTTATATAAATAATGAAATCCCGACTGCATGCAATTATAATTACTTGAAAATAAAAATTAAATATGTGGTGGCAGCATCTTTGTTAGCTTAGATTATAGATATATTTGTAATAATTAGTCCTTGTTTCTTTTGTTCCATAATAAGGTATTGTTTTACACAAAATCTGTATGGTGATAAAATATATAAATAAAATCATTATGTTCAATTAGTGGTCCACCTAAGTCCTGAACCAGCTCAGGGGGGGGTCATGACCCCCCCCCCCTGGATCCGCCCTTGAATCGGCCAGTGTATTATCATTAACGTAGGTAGGTATATCTAATCAATTTGTCACCAAACTAACCTAGTCGACGAAATCTGACAGGCAATGAATAAGTTCAACTAATTTCCACCTCTAATAAACCTTCAACGTCACTGACGAATTTCAGCCGAAGTTAAGTAACAAACCGACGTCTAACTTGACAATTAACCTTATAATGTTCGTATTAATTACATCACAATACGGATATTAGAATATGCTCAGCGAATAGTGTGGGAATTGGATTTGCGGGATACTAAATAGGTGACCGTCATAATATACAGGGTGTAACATAAAACCTGTAGCCATGAGGAAATAGAGCTCATCATAAGTAACAGTTCTGTTTCAAAAATGTTTTTCTATCTTGCAAGTATGTCGACTGTTCCGAAGAATGAAGACCTATTTGCAATACTGCTTTGAAACCATTTTGAACTTCATATTATATTATACTAGCGACCCGCCCCAGCTTCGCACGGGTGCAATCATGCATGTATTATACTTAAAAACCTTCCTCTTGAATCACTCAATCTATTAAAAAAAACCGCTTCAAAATCCGTTGCGTAGTTTTGAAGATTTAAGCATACATAGGGACGGACAGACGACAGCGTCTTTTTATATACTATGTAAAGATATACATATATGAAAAATATATGAAGATGTGTGGGATATCTATGTTTTTCGAAACAAGATAATCAGCTGTGCGTTGTTGGTAAGTAGATATATCTGTCATAATTAACCTCGCAGCAAATGGACTATTGCTGAATAAACCGCACGTATCACGTTTCACGGGAAATGACCTTTAGGGCAGCTAATAATTAAATAAAGATTTATTTTACAGCCGACATATAAATCTTATCTCTTAGCTTAGTAGGCAGTGGATGCTTTTTTATTATGTTCTAGCGTCTAACAAAGAGACTAATTGGTTTAAAATATCAGCTTGGGAATGGATCTCAGATTGTTAGATATCAATCGCATCAAGCAGACTAGCTTTGGCCCAAATTTTAGGCCGTAGCCAACGTACCAGGTTACACCTTAAAATTAATTTAGGTTATAAATAAATAAAACAGCGTTAGAATGACGTCATTCAAAGTCAAAGTAAAAAATGCGTATGAATCGTCAGTAAGCCTCCGGTTTGGAACTATCTACAGAGAAAAACCGGCATAAGACCCTGGCGTTGCGGCGGGCTTTTATAAATTGACGTGCATTATTACTGCTCCGCATCGTCGCGTTGGGTAGAAACGTGATTATATTTAGGTTACCATCTGCAATAAATGGGCTATGTATTGCGTTAACTCATCCCGTTGGACGATTTAGTTCCTGCGATTGCTACTAGGTACTACTATTACGCAGCCCATAATTGACCCACTATTGAGTTGGGCCTCCTTCCATCACAGGGAGGGCAATTAGCCTACTGGGCCACGCTGGCCAGACGGGTTCCCACAATGTTTCGTATCAAGTTTTCCGTCTCTTGCGGCTAAGTTTGCAGCCTTGTCATTCTCCTTATCTTTTTTGGTTTTTCCTTTTGTCCTTACGACATCCTCAGGATGGAATGCGGCGGTGATACTGTGTATTCTAAATCCGTCACCACACGGAATGGCTGAGATTAGCGCGAAGTTAACTCTATCTCTATGGATTAAATTAAAATAGGCTATGTACTTTTCATAACAGCTTGACTGAGATTCATATCACGTCACGACCTATAAAAAGTTCAAACAACGCCAGTGACAATTTAATGCATAAATTTAAAAGAAAATTGCACCATCAAAAGCTTTAGCTGAACAGAGCAGCGGTGCGGTGTTTCGATAATGTTGCCTGCAACATTATATAAGTGGTAGCTTACCTTACTTCAATATGTACATTTCAGTGCAGCGAGACTATACGTCGTTTCTGCGCATTAACAACACGTTCTTTACGTAATAAGTTTACCCACAATCAATTATTATGCAATTCCGCATTAAGACAAAGACACTTGCCCGACCGCGGAATCGAACCTGGGACCCGTTGATCCAAAGGCGGCACATCTAACCACTAGACGGATTTAGAATACGCAGTGTCACCAACCCATACCATCCAGAGGTTTTCGTAAGAGGCGACGAAGGGAACGCAAGAGGCAAATCACCTAGCCGCAAGAGAGGGAGAAACTTGATACAAACCCTGCGCCAAACCGTTTTGCCAGCGTGGCGCAGTAGGCTAATTTCCCTCCATGAATTTGGAGGAGGCCCGACTCAGTAGTGGGTCATTCATGGGCTGAAACGACGACGATTTAAAACACTGCGTTTTGTTTATACGTAGGATGTGAGTATTTGAAGAGGGTGCTAGAAATCATTTGATCAGTTATTCTAGTTGTGCAATTTCATCGAAACTGTGTTACTAGTTCTCAACTTTAGCTATTTCTGTGCTAATTAGTTAAAACGTTCAGTTTTTAAGACGTTACTAAACTATTTCCAATATTCAAAATAAGAACCCGTGATAGGTATATTGTGCCGTACTGGGTGGTGATAAAATTGCATCGATAGTGTTAATAACAACTATAATATTTTATTTTACGATACAAACTGTTCGGTGTTAGTTCGCCCAGTCGAAGGACGAAATATTTAATTAGTGTTACAACTTAAAAAGTACAGATCGAGAAAACGGAAGATGGTAAACGATTTTATATTGACTTATCTACCAATTAGTACCCGTCCGCTTTATTTTATCGATGAATTTTCAGTGGCTTTAGTTAGTAACTTTTACTAACACAATGTCACCAACGCACACTATCCTGAGGTTGTCGTAAGAGGCGACTGAAGGATCGTAAGAGGCAGATCACGTAGCCGTATGAGAAGGAAAACTTTATACAAACCCTGTGCGAACCCGTCTTGCCAGCGTGACACAATAGGCTAATTTCCCGCCATGAATTTGGAGGAGGTCTGACTCAGTAGTGGGTCATTTATGGCCTGAAACAACGACCGACTGCCGATAGGCATGTTTTTAATTAGTTTAGTCCACAGCAACGCCGGTAGATGTCAAGCTGTTCCGGTAATATTGTATGTTGATTCATTTTGGAGGCAGTTTCTACTCTTGGTGGCACTTCACTTGGCTATTTGTACGCGCGTATCTGTCATTTTTGACATTAAGGGTTAAGTGTAGATGGAACATTTGTCAAAATATTCATAATAAACAATATGGCGCACAGAAATACCAATAAATATGTGAAGTGACAACGACTGAGTAACGAGTTAACATTAAATTGTTTATGGCCAAAGCTATTTAACCTCTTAAATTGTTAGGTATATCAATTTATCCACATTTTAATCGAATGAAACAAATTGTACGAATGTTCTTAGTAAAAAAAATTAAGTTCCATTATCGATAGGATTGCCAAGCCGTTACGCTGAAAGGTTGTAAATTGGAGGATATCGATAAATCTTCAACGCTCGCCGGAGCGAGTCATTTCCACGACTTCGTCTGGAATCTTTAGCGGCTTATCCTCCGGTACTGAGAATAATCACCGCACCCGACCTGTTGCTGTATGTAATAAGGGTTTAAAAAACTTTACCAAAAATAATTAGATTTCAGAAACTTTACATAACGAATGAACCCAAGAATCTATTTGAAATCGTATGTTAATTGACACCGACATTAAGCGCCTTGTCCACGATAAATTAAAATTACCGCGAGCGACTGTCATACGGCAATCTACGAGGTGTACACATTAGCGAGACTACCCTAGCTAATGTGTCACTACAATCTACGTAGACAGGCTCGGCTACGTGTACGTAGAAATTAGAATATTGATTAGATTAGTTGTGAAGCTGTCTAGCTCTATTCTCTCTGCGTAGACGACACGCTTTAGGTAAGATCTTCAGAAGGGAGAATCTTCTAACTCTATACGAATTAATAAATATCATCAAAGTACCTAAACAAAAACTCAATCCAGCAGATCCAACTTTTTGTAAATTATTATTTATACCGTGTTTTTTTAGGAATCGTGGACGTTGTCACTTTATGAAGATGTCATGTTTTTAAAGAAGGTGGTATGTTTAGTATTACATGTTTTAAACTATCATGTACGAAAAGCTGAAATTACGCGAGCGAAGCCGCGGGCAGGAGCTTGTTGGTTTATGAATGACAGATTTATGCGTAAAAAAAACATAAAAAATACATCTGATTTAAGGACTACGTCCTGTTATAGGAGTAAGGTACAGTAAGGTTAATAACCGTCTTCTTTTTCTTATGCTGGCAATCCTCATGGATAGCTGGCTGTTGGGGGCTGTCCGGGGTATGTGGACTAACCTACCCACTAAAACCAACGGCGTTACTTGACCAGCCGCTTCAGGGATGAGGTTGCGCTCTCCAATGGGGGAACATGCTCCACGATCTAGGATAATTCAACTTCTTTTATCGATATACACATTAAATGCCCAAATTACGTCACAATTTTAAAGTTGAGAATATCCATAATACTCTTAACTTCCCTTTGTCTACCTATGTCTCGTAGACAAGGGTACAAAAAACAGATTATGCGAAAGAAAATGTTTCAAAAGCCAACACTTTATTACGTCAAGAGAGGGGTTAATTCATTCAAACAAGCGGCGACCCACAAAGATTTGCAATAATAGCGATTTGGGCAATATTCCGCTACGGGCAAAATTTTGTGCAAAATTTTCCGACCTGAAGTTTGGTGGACCGCGTTAATTTCAAGTTTTCTGGTAAAAAGAATATATTCGCTGAGAAAATTGAATAAGTAATGTGAAAAGAGAGATGTCGTGTGGTTATTATAAAGTTACGTTTGTTTAAGTACCGTGTTTAAAAACGTATTCTGCTCACCTTTATATGCGAGTATATTTATTAACTCGATCCGTATGCGCTATGAAATCGTTTCTTTAAATTTTGTTTCGACAAATTTTCATAATTAGGTAATCATCACTGTAAAGTTGCGTTGAAAGACGTTTGAAAGTTTGTTCTTGATTCGGTAATTATTGGAGACATTAAAATTGGTACTTAGTATTTGTTCGAAAGCCACACAGGCGAAATCGCGGCTTAGAGTAAATTTATAGTCAATTCAGTAGCGCCCGCCCACGGCTTCGTCCAAGAGAAGCAAAATAATTCGGTACAGAAATCAATATACATACAATGCCCGCTTGAGCAACGCATACATAGACATCGTTCACGGACGCGCTATCTCGAAACAGCTGAGAACAATGCGAGCGCCATACGCTTCACACACGCGTCTTGTGTTGTTTTCTGTGCAAAGATGGAGCAAGATAAAAACGTTATTGAAGTCAAACTCCTAATGCGACTTCCAACAAGGTTGCGTTATACGTTTAACGCGCAAGAGGGAGAGAGAGAAAGAAAGATATACAGAGAAAGAGAGGCAGTCATAGATTTGGAGATTTCTCCACTCGAAAACAATAATTAAAAGATGCGATAAATTCTAAATCGTAAGCAATGTTAATAAAGTTTGTCTTGTCTTATAGAAACAATATGATTTCACTAAAAATATATTTCTACCCCTTCCTGTTTTTGTTTCAACGTTAGGAAGTTTCACTTCTTCCGCGCGGAGGGACTCCACGCCCTGATATTTTATAACTGTTAGGTTTATGGATGTTTTATTGTCCACAATCAATCAAACAACTAGATACGGGTGGCACTACCACGATAGATTTTTCGCATTTAAAAGCCGGATTTGACAACTTTAGCCCGACCGCCAAGCGTAAGTATGAAAAGCGAGGTACTTATATGCGCTTGACTTCTGTACCTGATTATTTGGTGTTAAGATTCTTGTCATGACTATCGACACCTGTTTTTATCTTACTAAAATTTTGTGCGTGAAAGTTATAGCAAAGTGTGCAGCAACTAGATAAGATATAATTTATTAGAGGACCAATATCAAGTATTTACCCATTATTCATATTTAAAAACGTCGTTACCTATAGCAAATCTTTCAATCACCCATAAATAAGTAATAAATTTCATATAATACAAGTAAATTCCCCTAGAAATACTGGCAAAATCGCCATTATATTCTAATACTAAACATAACCAGTCTAGCAAAGCCTAGACTAGTCATTATACTAATTAAGCCACTTATTGGATTTATAATAAAATCTTTAATATTTTCGTTGCAGACCATCTACTAACATTTGTCATACTTTTAAACAATAAGTGGCACAGACAAATTCAGGCATCCCCTCCATGATTAATGGCTGCTCTTATTAACCTTCACCGTTAAGATAATTAACCGTTAACATCTTATAATTCAGAATCACTTCTAATGAACGTCTTCAGTAATTGTGCGGAGTTACGACACACGGTGAAAATTGTGTCGTGGGAACAGCGGAACATGAAATGTGAAGACTCGTTGGAAATTCCGCCTTCATTCACGCCGCCCTAGTGTTTGAGCTCTTGCTTGTATTTTAGATGGTCTAAATTACGCTAATTATATTTACACATTTTGACGAATTTAAGTGGTCAATCGTGCAGAGGCATTTAATGTAAACCAACTGACCATAAGGTAAATAAGGGACTTCAGATTACGTTCGAGGGAAGTTAAGGGACAGTAGAACGATGGTCCGACTTCTTTAATATATATATATTTTATTAAATGGGTAGTTTTACAATTAGAATATTAAATGGGTATAACATTGTTCTGTGTTCCACTATATTCTATCCTCATGGTGACATGCGAAAATATATAATGTCTGAGAGCGGTACCAATATTATCCGAAAATAAAAGTATACATATGTAAAATAATACATATTAGGTAGTTCAATATAGGGTAGGTTATGCTACTTAAACTAGCTAATGAGATTATTACTGGAAGAGGAGATTACTGCACACGAAAATTACATAAACTAGTCTCTCAGTTTCAACGGCGCAAGAAAAACGAACACGTTCCATTTTAAAATGTTGGCATAAAGTAAATTTGTTCGTGCAGGACAGAGTAGATGCGCTATATATTTTGCACTATAATACTGTTTGGTATAAACGAGTACTATTTGGTATACCTAAATACATAACCACATCCTGTTAACGCGCGTTCGTCAGAATTTTGACATCTGTTAACGATGGTCAGAATTTTGTTTAGGTTAAATACGGGTAAATATTGAAGCAACCCGGTTTTTCTTTTTGCTTCCGTGTCATGCTTTGCTTGTTACAGGATCGGCGATGCACACCCTAAACCTGGTAGCTCATTCAATAGAGTCAAGTGGACAATCACCGTGGCTTCATTTGTTGATTTGACAGTTCTGGTAGTTCGCCCGTTGGGAATAGCCGGGGTATAGTGTTGCCCAAATGCAAGAACAAGACGAGACTTAGCCAGTCTTGGTCTTGGTCTTGCGCTCCCAGTCTTGGTCTTGGTCTTGGTCTTGCAGCAAGAGTCTTGCAAGTCTTGCAATTACCTATTAGTCTATTACTATTTATTAAAGTGTAACGTTATTGTTACATATCTCAATTTCTAATTAATAATATAATAATAATAATATAATAATTAGTTTAAAACCATATAAGTAATCAATATTATAATATATACTTACTAGAATGAATTAATATGACATCTACTACCTATCCTTACCATTTTATCCTAATCATAATACTACTTGCGTGATCAGTATAATGTATTCATTTTCATTCTAAGCACTCTGAAACTTATTTATTCTTTGGAACACCTGTAGGTACTCTACTAGGAAATTATTTTGCATGAGTATACCTACGCCCTATGGCGGCAATCAAATAGTGTCAAATGTTATGATTTGGCGTGGCGGCAACGATTGGTTTAGATTTCAAAAAAGCCGCCGGCGAGTGTATCATAACCATGTACTTCCGAAAAGCGGCAAATTTCTTTGAGATGTAAGTACAAAACCTTTGATGCCGCATTATCAAAGTGCCGATGGTTAAAACATAACTATGCATGCACTCAGTTTGATTTTAATAGATATTTTTTTATTCGCTATGTTTATGGTATTAGTCGTAATGCGCATAGGTCCAGTTTTTCATATTCTTTGATACAGTTTTTTGCGTCTCATAGAATTCCTAAGCGTACCTACCTATACACCGAACTGTTACACCTAACTACTCAGTGAAATAGCGCTAAGTCCTAGCTGCAAGACCCAAGAGTCTTGCAGGCTATGTCTTGTTCTTGCTCAAGTCTTGCACGGTCAGTCTTGGTCTTGGTCTTGCTAAAAATACGCGGTCTTGTTCTTGGTCTTGGTCTTGCAAAAACGCAAGAACAAGACCAAGACTGCAAGACCAAGACTGAATTTGGGCAACACTACCGGGGTATGGTAATTACCAATTACAAATTTTAGGTAATTACTAATTAGCGCCCCGACCTAACCACCAAGAGCAACGGCGTTCCTCGACTGCCCGCTTTAGTGCCGCAGGTTGCGGTCCCCAATCGGGGACCCAATTCTAATAACCTACTAATATAGTGTCAGTCACGACGTATGGCACACACTTTTAACACAAGAAGTTGGCAAGAACTTTTGTATTAGCAGATTAAGGCTAGCAATTGCCAGGCCGTGGTGTTGTGGTATAAAAATGGTAAGTTGTGTGTTTGGACGTGGAATTTAATCCGAGGTGTTCTTTATAGCAAATTATTACATACAGACCGTGTGACCACCCCAGTTCATCCTGAGGGTGTTGTGAGAGCCGACAAAATGAGCCGCAAGAGAAGGAAAACTTGCCAACTTGCTTGTCTAGCGTTGCACTGTAAGCTAAGCACGAGGTTAAACCTTGGCGGTGTAATTGGAGCAGGCCCGACTAAGCAGTGAGTCATTTATTGGCTGTGTAATAGTAGCACAGTATGTGTATACACACAAATGCATAATTATTTCGTATGGTCTGTTGCTTTGAAATTCCGTCAATGTCTAGTGTTAATGCGGAAAACGATATTGAAATGATAATAAACCGACTTCAAAATACATTAAAAAACTAAAATGCGAAATATATTTAACTAGCGCCCGCTAGGCTTCGCACGGGTGCAATGATGAACATCTGGTATTAAAAACCGCATCAAAATCCGTTGCGTAGTTTTAAAGATTTAAGCATACATAGGAACGGACAGACGACAGCGACTTTGTTTTATACACTACCGTTTGAATTGTGTGCCTCGGGCATATCCTAATTAGTATCGGTATCCATTTAAGTTCTCCACTAAGCGAATATGCATATTCCAAATCCGTTGTGTATTCTAAATCCCTCACTACGCGGATTTACTTTGGGTGATTACCATTATTTAAACAGAGAGGCCTACTAAAAGCAGTGACAACGCAGAATACCTAGCCGTAAGGGATGGAAATCTTGATATGTACATACAAAATACAAAACCATGCTAGAGTGGCATAGCAGGATCATTTCCCTCTATATATAACTAGCTGACCCGGCGAACTTTGTTCCGCATTATATATATTTAAAACAAAAAGAAAGTTGGACATAGGATACCTGAGATTTTTATCCCGTCCATATAAAACCTACTTTAACAAAACGCAACTGACAGCGAAACGTTATGTTGTCTATAGTTTAATATGGTCGAAAATTTGACAATTAGAAATTTTGAATTCGAGTTGTTTATATTGTTGTAATTCACATAATATCTTTATAACTTGTAGCCTATGTGTTATTCTGATGTATGGGCTATATTATTGTAAAGATTCATTAAAATCCATTCAGTAGTTTTTACGTGAAAGAGTAACAAACATCCATCCATCCATCCATCCATCCATACTTACAAACTTTCACGTTTATAATATTAGTAAGATTGGAGAAAGTCCAACTGAGCAGTGGGTCTTTTAGGCACTGAGATGATGATGATAACTGTCTCCGAAATCCGTCTAGTTACGCAACCAGTTTTGTGCTCTACGAAAATGTTCTCTATCGTTACAAGTTTTCTTACTGTTGCGGGTAGATATCTTCTGAATTGTTGTCGGCTCTTACGATATCCTTATATAGAATGGAGTGTTGTCACTATGTATTCTAAATCTGTCACCATACAGACGAGCAGTACTGAGAAATTACTAAGAAACTCATTTTTGTTTATCCACAAATACTCGTACAAAGGCAGCAATTCTGAAAGAACAAGCGAAGGGAATCCGATTGTGCAGCATTTATAGGCGAGGTTGAAAGCAAAGAGTTACGGAATCAGATTAGCAATGGCAAAGAAAAATCTTGTTCCAGTGCAAGCTTGAAAAGCTTCGCAAATAGAAAGAGAGGTTTCTTTATTTAATTCCTTTCTTTTACGTTTTCTGTCATTCCTAACTCTCTCATTTGTGAGAAAGCTTCTCAACGATACATTTCTGTGTTTACTTGCTTATTATCTGACTTAAAAAAGGAAAGGTTCTCAATTTGTCTGTATTTTTTCTAGATGTGCGTTACCACATAATTCCGCCATACACAAACTGTTTTGGAAAATTATTTTTTATTCAATTAGTATTGCCTTAGTTAGGACCCATACAGATATTATCGAAACCGGATCAGTTGTTTGCTAAAGAACTTGAAATCGGAAACAATTAGCCGAGAGGCAAATTTGGGTATTCTTGAACGGCTAAGTTATTGGTATTATTGGTTGATAGTTATATGTACAAACATACAGCTTATAAGCTTTTTAACAAATAAATTTAATTGACTTTAAAAATAATAAAAAGGGAAAAGGTTCGTTCCCTGCCAACTTATAATGACACCGCACACACTAATTACCATTTAGTAACGTCACGTCCGGAGCCTGAGCTCGCTCTTTGTGAACCTCCCCGCCGCTCCCTTCTGCGACATAACCGCCTCGCAGAAGGAAGCCACGACCCTCGGCTTAGTGACCAACCAGGTTGACCGCTAACCCGAAGACACTGGTGCACCGCAGGCCCACCCGGCATCGGCGACCCTGAGCCGGTATGGCCCCAGCGGATCATGAAGGCACACAAGCCAGCTCACAGAGGGGGACGATTCGAAAATCAGCAGAAAACAGCCAACTCGAAAATGTCTTCTAATGTGAAACTGTCAATTCGGTACATCGAACTATTCAATCAGTATTACTGTGACGCCTGAAAGCGATAACGTTTGGTTACCTAATCGAAAATCTAACATGCTAGCCGTATTCAGTCAACTTGTGTGTACTCGGTGACATCAAAGTGACATTGCCTGCCGTAATTAGCGGTTGCAGCGAGCCCGCAGCGAGCTAATCAAGCTAACGTGAAATTCCCGATAGGAGTAAAATAGAGAGAGCAAGAGTCTCGCAAGTATTCATGTGGAGTAGATAGTACATTTTGGTGGCTTTAAATAATAACCGGTCGTCTCACATGACGGGGTAGCGGAGGAGTAAATGTTGGATCTACGACGCTGCACGAGGCAACGGGGGGATGGATCTCTACGACAATGTAAATCTTTTGACTATAAAGTACAGATGACGCGCACTTTTTAATTCACATTTTAAATAAAACAATCATATGATTGTTGGTGGTTTTGGCCATACATCTCTGATCAGATGAAATATAAATAAAAATGAAATTAAAAATTTAAATAAACCCCCGACGCACTGACCTAAGTTCCCTTTAAAAAGTAGAAAATAAAAATAAAATACATCGCGTTGGGGGACCGATCCTACTTATTTATTACCTGACACCTGGTCCCCCAACGCGATGTATTTTATTTTTCTCCCCCCCCCCCCTTTACCCCTAGAGCTTTTTCAGGGCGCAACTGATTTTCATGGAACATATTATTTTGTAATGTGCACGTGATGCGCTTTCATTTGAGACCCCACTCGATTATATTTGCAGACTTTCGGTTATTCTTCCCCACTTTCACCCCTCATAACTTTTAAACGACTTAACCGATTTTCATCAAACATGTCTAAGAACACTCGACCGTAACTCAGCTTTCATACAAAAAAAAACTGTATTGAAATCGCTTCATCCGTTCGCGAGCTACGGTGCCACAGACAGACAGACAGGCTGACAGACAGACACGTGAAACTTATAACACCCCTCATTTTGCGTCGGGGGTTAAAAAGAGCCGGCAGATTGCCATAGAAAAAGAAAAAAGTATTCTGAATTATTCTAAATTATCGTTAACTGACATTTGCTTTAACTTGAAAGAGGCGAATACTTTGTAGCTTACATTGAGGCGTAATTTTATTGAGACGTTATTAGTGATATACATACATCGTCGTATTAAAATGAATGTTTGTCTGTAGGTCCTTTAAAGAATCGTAAACTACATTTCATCATGCGATGAATTTCAGAAAATGGTTGTGCACGAGCCCACAAAGAATACTGAACAAAAAAATTGTACCTTGTCTATCCTTCAAATTTATTTTAGTTAGTGGCGTAGCAACGCGGCTGCGTACATCTACTAATATATAAAGATATTGATGTGCTATTTCTATAGCATGACAAAAGTAATATACACATTTTTTGCATATACAAATACCAAGTGATTTGATTTCCTTGCGAAAGACGTGAGGACTTCTAAATTCATTACATACGTTTCTTGGGCGCGTAAAAATACGCACACACGTACGTAGGTTCAGTGAAATGTTACATGTACTCATGCAATTTATGTATTGAAATGCTGTACATTCATTGAATACCAATATAGTTGTCGCCAAAGATTCGTTGGGTATTTCACGGGGAAGGGATTACGTGTTATAATACGCGTATGATGTTGAAAGGAGTTTAGGACCGTCGCCTGTGAATGAAACCTTTTTACTCGTTTGAGACACTTTGGAAGAATGGTTGAAAAGGTCGTACAGAGAGCATTTTGAATACTCACAGCGAACAAGTTTGGGGTCGTCAGTCTAGGATAACATTTGGGTTTGAAGTGTTTAGCAACAACCGCTATAACTAGGATAGTGTTTGTATTGTAGCGCTTACAAATTGTGATAACCATAACAACTGAGAGCCTTGATGTGAAACTTAGCCTGCCCGCTGCGACTTAAGTTTCGCTATCCTATGTGCTATGTCGGTAACCGGTTCGCCTGCGTATCCTCTTACATTGAATAGGATTCCTGTTTCGATCTCGCAGGGAAACTGATCGAGAAAGGCCTTTCTATCGCCCTTTGAGTGACTATGAGCCTTCTGATGGAGCCATAGTGAGCGACCACGACTCTGTACCAAATGTCATGACTGGCAACACAGATTGGTCGAATAATTTTGTCTTTAAACACTGCGGTATTGTGGACGAGGAAGATCTTTCGCAGCTTTTTTCACGCTGCCCAGCCGTTTTGGATCCAACGATTGCCTTCTTCCTCATAGTTGGACTTACCTAACTGGACAATGTGTCCCAGGTAATTATAATTTCAAAGATAAAGCCTCCGATGGCAATAGGAGTGGCTTAAACTTGGGTATTGGACATGATCTTTGTCTTCTCCATGTTCATCCTACTCGTTCGGAGGCTCGACGGAGGCCATCGAGCATCGTAGTGAGATCCTCCATGGTCTCAGCCATTACGAATATGTCGTCACCAAATCGAAGGTGAGTGATGTACTCGCCGTGTACATTAATGCCCAGCCCTTTCCAGTCTAGAACCTTGAAAAGATTTTTCGATTCGGAGTCTCGGAGAGATAACGTCTTCCTGTCTCACACCTAAAGGAAATTACAAAGCAGAAATAGTCCATTGAAATGTTACATTTTTTAGGCCTTACCTTGCGTTTCTTAGAGGACGCAATTTTATTTTTTTGATGTGTAGGGGGGCTAAGTGTAAAGCTAAAATCAAGTTTGTGGGGTCGCCACCCTTGTCCCACGGCCGCCATCTTGAAAATAGGGGTTGAAACGGTTTTTACGATATATCTCTTGAACTATTTATCTGATAAAAAAAAATTAAATAACATTGCAAAATTACTAATCAAAAGAATTATAATAACAAAATAAAAAAAATAAATAAATAACTGATGACACATTATTAGTACCCACGTATAAAATATGTATAGTTAAGAGTACTGAAAAATAGTACTCACTTCGGAGCGCTCTAAAACCTTAGCTATTGACTTAATGAAAAAATGTTGCATATAAAAGTTGTTCCTTAAAAAACGATCTACAAAAATGTTCTGCTATCGTTTTTTCGTAAAATGATAAAAAAAAGTTATATCGAAAAATATAAATTTTTTTCTCGACTTTCTAAACATTTTCACTTATAACTTTTTTATTTATAGTTTTACGACAAAAAGTTACTGGACCAAAGTTATAGAGAATTTAATTTGCAACAAAAAACGTTACATTTTTTTTTATCAGATAAATAGTTCAAGAGATATATCGTAAAAACCGTTTCAACCCCTATTTTCAAGATGGCGGCCGTGGGACAAGGGTGGCGACCCCACAAACTTGATTTTAGCTTTACACTTACCCCCCCTACACATCAAAAAAATAAAATTGCGTCCTCTAAGAAACGCAACCCCAAATGTAACTTTTCAATGGACTAAAAACCTAGCTACAAAATAAGGAAACCTTGAAACGAATCCTCCTCCAACCAGTCTGGCCAATATGGCACAAAACGCTTATTTCCCTTCTCTATTTGGAGGAGGCCTGACTCAGCAGCGCGTCTTTTACGGGTGGAAAAGAAGATTAAGTAAACGATTACATGGAATAGGATTCTTCCTAAAATGATTTCGGCTAGTGCCTTGCCAATGACATTATTGTAACCAATCTACGAAGATTTCGAAACGAGACCTTATTGAATTCAGCAGAGGCTTGCAATTGCATCGTGACGGTTGGCTACGCTAATAGAAGTTAGCAGTGCTCTGGCCCAAACCTAATATGATAAATAAATAATCTATGTTTTTAAAACAAAGATTCAGCTTAATACAAATCGACTCTGAAACACACTCTACTTCGTCGAGGATTAAATGTGCACTTTAAATATTCAGCGGCTTTGCGTTGGAAACTCACAATGCCTCAAATTTATCAACGCTTACAGCCGAACAACTAAACGCACTCACATCGGCTTTTTATAATCTTTTTACAGAGCACACGTTAGATGACGATTTTCATTTCACTTCTGAGTCTAGCTAGTTTTTGGAGTTATTTTGGCTGCAAATATTTTGTACTGGGCCATTATGTACCTACATACTCCATGTAGATTTACAAACCCATGTTCCTTCTTGTTAGAACTTTATTACAAAATAAAAGTAATTAATAATATGTTTTAGTAATTACAAAAGCGGTAAAATTTTAAAAGAGCAGTTTGGATCAGTTTAAAACATTTTATTGATTCTCTCTTTCGCCTTGTTCGTCTAGGGGTTGCATGCGTCGCCTTTCCACCGCGGGTCTTTGATTCAATTCTGGGGTCGGACAAGTGTCTCAATGTGTGACCCTGAGACACTTTTCTAGGTATGAGTTTTTGTTCGTGTATTATATGCATTTAAAGTGTCCCCGCGATACAAAGTACACCTCGATGCAGGCCCAGAAACTTGCTTTGAAGTACTCAAAATTTCTTGCTGTACCCCGTTCAACGTAGCTTGATCGATTTGACAGACGGGCTAGTGATGGGAAACAGAAACTATCTAGTAGTCCAAAAAATAACGTTTTAACTTGTAACAGTGACAAGTTGGCGTGGGTGTATTATGTGTGAAATTCTTTATTGCACTAGACATATAAAACAGTGGGTAGATAAGCGATGGTGGGTCAATATTCATAATAAGTTCCTATGTAATATTACAGGGTTAGTTTTTGACCTTCCGCCAAATTTAAATAGGTGGTTGAGACCATGAAAGTAAATAAAAAAGAAAAGAAAATAATAGTTCTAAAAGTGTTAAATTTCAATGCGCTAAAGCCAACGAATTGTATTTCAAAATGAAAATGTTTTTTATTTGAATATTGTCTTAAAAAGTTAAGAAAAAGTGATAAAGAATTTCACACATAATACACCCATACCATCTCGTCACCTTACAAGTATTTTAAAACGTTATTTTTTGGCTAGTTATTATCTGTTTCCCACCACTATTCGCCATTGCAAAGTAAAGGTATGATTCCGAAGTATGCTGCACGCAGAAGTGCTACCTCGGCACTAGTGGTCCCGATTACCACGACGTAGTTTCATACCGGTAGGAATCATACCTTTTTGTCGATCAGAAAAATTGACATTTGCGAAATCGATCACGCTATCTTGAATAGGGTATAAGTGCTTGTGCCCCTCCCAAAGGCCAACCCCACGTCCGTGCAGAACATCTTAGCCACGTGGGAGGGGGACACTCAAAATGAAATTACTTATGAGTGGCTAACAGGGAAATGGCAAACCCATGATGATGGAGAGAAATAATATTGAAATGATACAAAGTGACTTGACATCGGCTAACCACAAACCGTGAGAGCCACAAGGAAGAAAAAAAAAAAAGGGCTTGTGCTGTCAAAAACGAGTGTCGTACGTCCCGATCTGACAAAAATATAATCCTTCTCTTAATACTACTAGCGCCAGTGTCATAATGGACTAGTATTCTATGTTAGTTGTCTATGTATTTGTAACTTTGAAATAATAAAGTTAGTCTATGGCAACAGCTATTGTGTCGATATTAGGTTATGGACCCAGGTATTAGGTTACCAACAACAAAATAGAAAGATAATTGTCGATTTTTACATCAAATTACCATATTTGGACTTTGAATACTCGCCGTATTCAAAGTATAGAAACGTAATAATTTACGAAAAAGGTTCCTTCTGATTTCGCATGTCAAGTCAATTACTAGCAACGACGCCATAAAATGTTTTCTAATATTCTCGGTCGTCAGATTTCAATCCCGCATTTCAAGCACCAACAATATGAATTTGCTGGTGCAGCTAGACGCAAAGTTCCCCTGCATGATTCAATTTCCTCCACTTTGTCTTTCCAAAGTATGCGCTGTAGCGTTATTAACTTCTATCTTCATGTTAACTTTCAGTGCTCATATCCTGCGAACTAGTTATGTCATTCGGGTAATTGGAAGCTAGTGCACACACGTATTGCGGTTCGATATTTGTTGATATTTTGTTATTTCTAATGATTACCATGAAAGGTAAAAAGCGTGTGTCGCTCGACTCCCCAAAGGACCTTTATTTACGTAGTTATCACAAAACTCGTCATATTTAAAATGACCATTATCATCTTATGGCCCCCGTCCCACGCTAGGTGGTAGTCTCCATACACACCTATCAGTCGTCATATCTACATTTGCACCTTTAACAATTCCACATTCTTACAAGCCATCCATCTCTTTTGATCGCCCACAACCCTTGCGTCACATTCATGCTGAAACTACCATCATTTCAAATTCATTTCTGTTTATAACAAAATTGTTCAAAGACCCTATGGAGCATGACAGGAACTGTCACATACTAAGAAATTAAAATAACTGAATACAACAATATTGTGACCTGTTTTTTTTTCTAACAAAACGTATAACGATGTCTAAGGTTTTCACGATCTTTCGAAATTATTTTTCTGAACGTGTTTATTTATTTAAATCCAAACGTTTCAGTCACTTTGCAGTGACCGTGATCGCGGGACGACTAGATGGCGAAAATGAACACGAGAAGATCCGTGAAGAAATGATTTCCTGCACTAGAATGTATTTTTACATATTTTTATGATGTTAGTTTATATATTTCTTATTATTTAGTAATCCATCTCGATCGCCTGTGACTCAGTGCCCTGAAAGTAAATACAGCCAAAATTTCCTATCAATTAACTATTTGCACCAATTGTTCGCATAGCGTAGAAAATTAAATGAAGTAAAGGTGACGATGCAGTTCGTAAATTACTTGGCGCGCCCGTTTCACGGCGGTGGCATATTAAATCTAAAGGGACCGTTCTTTCTTCACTTAGCGCGCGTTACTTGAAATGGTTATAGACGTTATAAGACTTGCCTATCGATTCCTCCGTCAAGCTGGAATCGCGTTGCCAAAGCACCAGTAAATATTTGTTGGGATTAATATATAGCCCATGGTAAATACTACCGGATCAGTAAACATTTTCAAAAATGTTCATAGCTGTATTTGAAGATACATATATTGTTCTTTAATGTTCAATCAGAAAGGCAACATTTATGTTATTTCCACGATTATGAGAATCGAGTCTAAAAAACCTTATTTTTTACAATAATTCTTCAACATAGGCATTAAAAAGCGTGCCTATTTTAAAGACGGTTTATTTTTTGTAAAAAGATTTCTTGTTCTTTACATTATAATAATTAATTTATGTGTATTCGTAGTAATCAATAGTAGAAGGGAATCACCTCTCTTTTTCATTGAACAGCAGCTAGCTTTGTGTAAGTACAATAACATTAGGCCTTGTAAAATAAGAATTAAATAGACCTTTAATCTGCTAGACCAGGCTCAACTTGTATAAAACCAATTTGATATAAGTAGAAATCGGCCAATTTTCTCTTATTGTATTTTAATATTTAATCCGCACACCGATTCTTAATATTTTGTAGTACGAGAAAAGCAGAGCCTTCCAGTCGCGGCGCCATGTGAATTAATATTCAGTTTTCAATATACCGAAGCCCCTGGAGATTATTACTTTCATTCATGCAATATTGATGGATGAGCGTGTCGACTGAAAGAATTTAACATTATATCAGTTCTTTCATCTAGACCTTTAGAGAAGTAACTATTGTATTTTTCAACCAATTTCCCTAGCCTCGTGGCAATTGATGTATGTATTATTTACTTACTGTTTATAATTCACTCATGTCAGCGCGTTAATTGCGGAGTCACTTTCAATTTTATACCTGTATATGTATATCATAGGCTAGCATATGGCATATCTATGCTAGCCTATGAGTGACTGTGAACCTTTAAACGGAGCCCACGATGAGCAACCACGTAACCGCATACATATGTCATGGAGATCCTCCAATGACAAACTAGGAAAATTAGCCTACGGGGCTACGCTGCTATTCAGACAGGTTAACACAGGATATTGCATTAAGTTTTTCTTCTTGTGCGGCTAGGCTAGACAAGGACGATACCTTGTTATTTCCTTTTGTCGGCTCTTACGACACCCTCAGGATGGAATGCGGCGGTGACACTACGTATTCTAAATCCGTCACCACACGGACAATAATAATGTACCCTATGGTAAGTGTCTTACTGTATCCCAGGAATTGTTAATTGAAATTATGTAGCCTTACCTAGTATTTAAATGGTTTGAATAAAAAAAACTGAATTGCAGCTGAATTAAAACCATAATTTTTAATATTTAAAGAAACACTCGAAATTACTAATCAATAAATGAGAAACAAAAGTCGATTCATCCGTTCAGCAACTCCTTTTCGCCAGGATTCAATTGTGCTCAGTTTTAATATGTCTGCGATACCTATGGAATTAGCATCAAGACGACAATGAATTTAAATTGAGTTGTACTGAACCTCTCGCAAACCTCTTATCTATTATTCAAAGCCCGTAACCCTCTGCTTATTCTCAACTTGGCGAAGTTTCTCAAAAATACAACGTTCCCAATCAACTGAAGGGTTGGAAAGTTTAGTAAACTTGGAAACAGTGAAGTAAGGAGTTAGCTTAACGTGTATTAGTTATAATTAAAAAAAAGCAAATGCATGTTGGTATATCCTTGTACCGTGGGGGCTTTGTCAGTGAACTGTGGGAAAACGTCCAAATGCAAACTTATAGCTGTAGGAAACCGCATACAATACTCAGGGATGTTGGGCCCTTGGACACAACAGAAGTTGGGGCCCTTTTAGAAAGTAAAAAAAGCTAATTATAATACGGTTTTTTTTACTAATAATGACCATTTAATATAGATATGATATAATATGTCATTGATGATATTATTATAGAATGCTGCTGGTTTTTGGTTACGATTACGATAACGGTGCCCGATAAAAATGTTTTGAGAATAAATGTTTGAGAGAAATAATAATTGTCGGTCGTTTGGGCCCCCTGAGAATGGGGGCCCTGGGCACGGGCCTCGTGTGCCCTTATGGTAAAAATGGTATTGACAATACAGTAATAAATAATTTGTTGAGTTTATCATGTCAGCTCATTACTAAGATGGACCTTCTCTAATTTCATGTAAGGGACCTAACCTACTGTGCTACACTGCTGGTAGTATTTATTGTCTTGGGCTAAATTGGTTGCCCAACTAGTAGCAAACTAAACTTGCAATATTTAAATATGTGCCCAAAACTTTGTCTTTTATGTAGATGGATGTTCAAAAATTATTATACTAATATTATCTTACGTAGGTATAATTTGTTAAATTTTACCAATACGTTTCCTTGTACTCATATAGGTTAATACGAGTATACCTTCGGCCTAACAAGCTCTTGTGTAGGAAATAACGAGCTGCGTTCAGCCTGCAAATAACGTACTACCCACATAATTTGGCCCAAAATATATGATGCTAAATGGAATCAACTAAGCAGCCGATCCGTTTTCTGGATTGAATTCCTGTTGGCGGGATTCATAAAAAACTAACGTTTTTTTGTATAACGCTCACGTCTCGTGACTTTTTAAAAGCATAGATGTTCCTTGGAAGTTTCGAAGTAGTTGGAAATGTTACACAACTAACTTCTGTCGCAGGAACTTTTGATTAGTAAACTATTTGCAATACTAAATGTTAGGAAATCTTTAGTTTTGGGTAAAATTTAACTTGAGGAATACTATTATTTTATGGTTCATATTTTAAGCAATATCAGTATTTATTTCTGATTACTTTAATTTATTACTTGACGTGGGCAAGTTCATTGTCGGTTGACAATCTTGCACTCGTCAAGGAATGTGTCATAATTAGAGCTTCATTTGTTTCAAAATTACATAACGATATTCATTGATATACAAATGAAGATATTATAAACTGTCCAACATTTATTAACCTTGCCGGATTACTTAAAATTTTGAAAGAATATACCATTTTTGGGGTCAGATTGTCTTTATATTGAAAATGAAACACATTGAAGCAAGACAATACTAAGGTTTTCCAGATAATGGTTTAATTTAACATGTGCAATGCTAAATAACAAGCTGAACCAGTTTTTGTTGGTTCCATATTCATATTCGTTTCAAGTTGATATATATTATTGTACACCGAGTTCGATACGTTTTAGAATCTTTATTGTTTAGATAGTACACCAATATCAAACCTCTCACAATACTGTTGAGTTCCGGTTTATTTATGAAAACTATATTCGTATAAATAGACACGAGCCAATCATATCTAGATGTTTGAATTTATAAATGAAAATATGTTCATTTGTTACATATCAGGAATACTTATTATAGGCAGAAACATATTAACGTGTCGTGGTACTTACTGTCGTGACGGTGAGTGTGCACACTGTCGTGGCGCGATCTGGCGTTATTTCTGAACAGTAGTTAACGAACCTTTGCAGCGTTCAAACATCCTACTAATATTATAAACGCGAAAGTTTGTAAGTATGGATGGATGGATGTTTGTTACGCTTTCACGTAAAAACTACTGACTGGATTTCAATGAAACTTTACAATCATATTGCTTATTATTACAATATATTGGTAAAACCGCGGACAATGCTCGTCAGTCATTTTGCTGAAAAATAGATTAGAATAAATTAGATTAGAATTAAAATTCTCCGCTAGACGTTCGCGCCACAAGCCAAGCGCTGGTATAGAAATACATTTACCTATTGTGTCGTGTCGCGTCATAACCCCCACCACCGCTCTGGCGCAATCGGTGGCGAGCAGTCGGCGCCACGACAGAACGCGTTGCGACATTACACGACATGCAAATGTGTCCCTAACCATATAAAATGTATGAAACCGATATGCTTCTGGCGCGTCACGACATGCCACGACACATTAATATGTTTCCGCCTTAAGTCACGGAATTTTAAATATAAAAAAAAAAACGTTTTATAGTACAGCAAGGATATTCATCCTTTTCGATCGTGCTGCCACCTTGCTGTGGTGAGGGGGCTTGGGTGCCTTTAGGATCCGTTGGGGCCATACCGGCTCAGACTCAGGCACAGCCCATGGGGAGAGTCTAGACCAAGAGCGGCACACCATGTCGTACCACGATATTTTGGCTTCGAAGACACTAGAGTGGCTGCCGGTCATGCAGGCTGAGCGCCACGATGATCGGGCGCCACACGCCACCTGACGGAGGCACGTGCAATGTTCCGTGCCTCTCGGTTCGGTTGGGGATCGTCCAGAGCTCCCCATCAAAGCGTGGGCCCGCTGAGATGCGGCGCAAGCTTGCTTGCTCATTGGGGAGTGAAGTGGGTAATTTGGGGCGCAATTACGATCTTTCCGCACCCTGGAGTCCAACATAACCCAGCTGGCGGTTAGCGGTGGGGAATCCTTAGGGTGTTCCAATGAAAAAATAAATAAATAAAGGTAACGACATTCATTCGCTATCGCGAGCTAATATTCGTGCAACTTTCTATTCGATTCAACAGAAACAATGGCAATTTTGGCATTGGAGCCCGATAGAAATGTGCCATCCTAAAATGTCAGTAAAAGGTCATCGCTTAGGGTTGTGCCTGACATAGCATTTTTTTATTTACACATTCGACACCTTTGATTGGTAACATTTTACGTTCCTACTATACTAATATTGTTTACTGGGATTTTGTTATATTAATTTATTTATAAGTAAATAATGAAAATATTGTCTAACTTTTAAGACTACTTAACTTTTAATATACGTCAAATTTTAAGAACAAGAATAAACTTATTTTCTTAGTTGCGAACACGGTTCTTGATGACCTGCAACTTAGTGTAATATTTTATAACCGAACCATTGGCTTTATCCGAGGCCGGCTTGGAGAGAGGAGTTTCTGGAGCTAAAATCGACTACGACTTAAGTCTTCTAAAGACAAGTAAGCTCCTTCGCCACGGAATGGTGATAGCACAGTCGAGGGGTTAACCGGATAACCTAACCTACTTAACGTCGGTGCTAATTTAAGTTAACATCGACTCCAGATGGATAATTGCCACTTATTAGCCGCTTTTTACTGCCTACTTGAAGTCGGTTTACAATTTGTAGTAAAAATCAGGATATATAGGTGTTATTTTTCTAGTGTGTAAAGAAGGCGACAATATCGTCAAAATACGTAAATGTTGCCTGTATCCAAATCTTTGTCAATCACTTATTTTAAGTTTTATACCAAACTACGTAACTCATTTCGATATAACTTCCGTAGACTAATCTGGAACTAGTGCCGTTCGAATTGAAAACTTTAAAAATAAAATCAAGAAGCTTATAAATGAGGAAGTTATGCGGTTATAAACGTAAAAAAGAAACAATTTACGCTCAAAGAAAATTTAATCCGTCTGGGCGCTGGTTCCAGGTGATCGTCAAAACGGTAGGCACCGTATTTTTGCAGCAAATTTTCACTAAGATCACTCATATTAAAAATAAATTGGGGTTCGCGCAAAATGTTTAGCTTACCACGGCTTTTTATACAATTAGGGTCGCCCGCGACAAACCCAAGGGCAGCCATATTACTCAAATGGGTTTCTTCCTCATAATAAAAAAAAGAAACACGAGTCGCTGAATCTGTTAATGTGAAAGCAGCAAAACCGATAGCAGAGGGAATATGGATTCCAACACCATGAGTCCCCGATTTAGCTCTCTCGACCATAACGTGGGGCGCAGAAACGCGAACACAAATGGGGTTCACGCTCGGCATCTAGTTATGAGTAAACCATTTCAGTACCAATATGTAAACCTATTAGCTCCGCGAAAGTTATATTTGTGAATCTAGCTTGCAATGCGATTCATGTGTGTGCTCCGCTTAGTAGAGATTTAAGTAGAGACTAACGTTGAACGGCTCTTGCGAATCTGGAGAAGCTTATTCAAATTAAGTCAACAATTTCTTTATAGAATTTGGCTCATGTGACCTCTTTTGATACGTCGTAAATATGAGTACTCTTTAGCACTGATTGGAAAAGCTGTCGTTGTTTTATTCACCTATTTTGATACTTAAATACATACACGAGGAATGTAGCCAAAATTAAAAAGTTAAAGTTTTAAAATCTAACATACTTCAGTGCCTGAAGACACTAGCAATTGAAAGCATATGATTGCTTTGAGAAAGAGTATAAAATGTTTTGTATTTTCACAGACGTTTGCTTCCAACCGTTCTTCAGTTTCGTGGACATGAGGGCTCTCCTCGAGAACTTCTGCGTGTACCACGTTAACGCTCCGGGCCAGGAGGACGGTGCCCCGAGCTTACCTGAAGAGTGAGTACACTAATTTATGTAATTACGAAATTCTGCTTAAATATTTGGAGTAACGATTTTGTTTAAACACAGCCATGATTACTTTTTTCTTGTGAATACACATAATTGGGTAGTATTTAAGTATAATTTTTAAGTTTAACCAATATCATCTGTCTAGAATGTGGTGAGAAGATTGTAGTAACCCTTTCAAGTATGTTAATGATATTTTATTTATTTATATTTTCTTAGTTGTTATATCGTACCAACAAATATTTTGCGTTGCAAACCAATATTTACACAATAATTGACTGCATACGAATAGTTTGAAAATATATTAGTTACAGTTTAAACGTTTAGAACATTGAGAATAATGCAGTTATCTAGGTATGGCCGGAACCGACTTTTCGGCAGTTCGACTATGTTAACTTTAGCTGTCCAACTTGTAGCCGAAATCAATAATAATTGGAGCTATATTTTGCAAATGAACGATGTACTAGCTGAACAAAAGTTGTTAGCTGAACGAAATTAAGTTGCTGGTTATAAGGGACAGTGAGGGTAACACTTGAAAACTTTTTAAGGAAGTAAGTCGAGCCAGCGTGGCTCAGTAATTTCCCACCACCCCGCTGGAAGAATCCTGCATTAGCAGTGAGCGATTTAGCTCATATGATAATGATAATGGCTTGATGAACGTAATATTTCGATATTTTTATATAAGTTTGTAATTTACTGAGATGCCATATTCCGAGCCACAATGGTCTACTGCCGAATGGGACCAACTCCAACTGCAAGAAGAAATTAGCCCAATGACAGCCAGTGATTTTTTCTGCTATCAAATTCCATTAATCGATGAACATAAAATCTGTATAAGTAAAACAAAGTAGAGTTAGTTACAGCATTTATAACTCAAGAACGGCTGAACTTTTTACCTGACTATGCAAAAAATGAGGGTAATGTTTTAATGTATCTAATAAACTGCTTTGTAGTACCAGCTCAATGACAACCACTGTCAAATCGATTGGTTTCAATCATTTCAGATGACTCGCCATTAAGTCATCCGCTTTTCCTACTACATCACGATGTGTTTATTTCTTGCGAGTGCTAGCGAGTATTCTACTAAAGGTATAATATTATAAACGCGAAAGTTTGTAAGAATGTATAGGACGTATGTTTGTTACTCTGTCACGAAAAAACTATTGAATGGATTTCGATGAAACTTTACAAGAATATAGCTGACACATCAGAATAACACACAGGCTCTAATTTATGAAGATACTGACGCGGCAAACGTTTCGCCATATAAATATTGCTATTTAAAATAGGAGTTGACCGTAAAAAGGGGGAAATTAATTTATAAAAAAATAGGGTGATAAAAATAGATGCTGTCCGATTCGTAGACGTAATGCACAAAAAAATATACATATAGCCTCCAAATAATTCCATACCGAGGATGTGGTACGAGGTGACTATAGGCAACGGGGCAACTAACTGCATCAGAAAGTTAGACATGAACATGAAGGGAAGAAAACCAGAATAAATTCTTTGTTTTTTTTGGTTTCGCTAGGGAAATGCTGCCCTTCGGGGTTATGCGGCTACCCTCTACTCGGCTACCCACTAGAACCCCTATGGGCCGCTGCAGTATTTTAGGGCTCGCAAGGAAACTCTGAGGAAAGAGGACTCCTCAGAGCCCGACCCTTCTACGACATTGTGTGCCGATCTTTGTCTGAAATTCCATCCTGAAGCTGTCGAAAGAGTTTCCAATCTGAGCGGCGGTATCCGCTAAGCTCAACCACTCAAAAAGATAAAAACTCTTTTACATTGAAATGTAAGCTAAAAGTATAGTTTTTGTGGCGAGTACTTTGACTTAAGGCTTCCATCGCAGCAAGCCGCAGTGACTAGTAAACTTTCCGAGCTTCATGCGCTTATCTACTTACGTGCACAACACGAATGTGTAAATCTCAGCTTACATCGACATCAACCAATTTCAGCTAACATCGGCTTTGTGCACTTCGGATTAAATGAGTTTCAGCTGCATCCTATATCGTATCAGCCGGAGGTTCGGACATCCGGAGAGTGTTCGAGGGAAGTATAAAACATGACTACCCAGCGTAGGGTTTCTACTACTACTCAGCCCATAAATGACCTACTGCTGAGTCAGGCCTCCTCCAACTACATAGAGGGTAATCAGCCTACAGTGCCTCACTTGCCAGACGGGTTCGCATAGCGTTTCGTATCAAGTTTTCCTTCTCTTGTGGCTAGATTTTCGGCCTTATCATTTCCTTTTGTCGGATCTTAGGCGCCGTCCTATTGCCATCGCTCGCGCGATGATGCGTCCGACCGACAAAAAAATTATCGTGTGACCGTGCGATCAAACATACCGATTTCTACTGAATGTCCTATTGAAGGTCGTGCGATCATGCGAATCGACCAAATTGTTTAAACGCATCGCATTGATCGGACGACCGTGTGTTCAAATATTCTGATAACTACTAAATGTCATATGGTTCGATTCCATGGATTCGTAAGATGATATTTGAAGAGGACTTAATTAATAAAATGCGTGCTCATCCCATTGTTTGGGGACCACTCCCACTTATTTATTACCTGACCCCTGGTCCCCCAACGCGAAGTATTTATTTTTATTTTTTACTTTTTAAAGGTTATTGTGTCAGGGGTTTATTTAAATTTTTAATTTAATTTTTATTTTATGCTTTTTATAGGTACTTACACACTTATTATAATATAGATTTTGTTAAATTGCACGTGATGCGCTTTCATTTGAGACCCTACTCAATTATATTTGCAGACATTCGGTTATTCTTCCCCACTTTCACCCCTCATAACTTTTAAACGGCTCACCCGATTTTCATCAAACATGTCTAAGAACACTCGCCCGTAACTCACCTTTCATACAAAACTATATTGAAATCGCTTCATCCGTTCGCGAGCTACGATGCCACACACAGACAGACAGACAGACACGTCAAACTTATAACACCCCTCTTTTTGCGCCGGGGGTTAAAAACAGGCTTATAAATGGCAAAGAGTGGGCTATTATTGCAATGAATTTAAATAAATTAAGAAGATTAAGTGAAAATATTTTAATAAAACTTACATTATTATTATTGTTTGTTAAAACTTACAATATTATTATTATTCATCGTACGACCGTAATAGGGCAAATGTTTTCTCATCGCGCGATCGGTTTCATCGCACGATAAAATCGCATCGCGACATCGCACGAGCGATGGCAATAGGACGGCGCCTTACGACACCCTCAGGAAGAATTTGGGTAGCTACACTATGTACTCTAAATCCGTCACCACACGGATGAGCTGAGGGTTATTTATTCTGCTCCAAATTGATGGATATAAGCCTACTGTACCACGCTAGCCAGATGGTGTACCTACAAGAGTTCATTCTCTTGTGGCTAATTTCTACCTGAGTAGTTTTTGGTATTCTGTTTATTTGGTTATTTCTATAAACAGAAGACAGAACACGAGAGAATTGTATTATAAATCCGTATTTTGGATGTACGATTTATATTACGTCCGAGTACAATCCTCGCCAATATTTATGGCCGCTCTGAATGTAGACGTCGCGTCGTCGCTCGGTACGAACTTGCGCATAGTACATTTCATAACCAATACGAACGTAGCACACTCACACTAACGCACGGGAGGCGAGGGCGCTTGCGGGTGGAAGACGGCAGGACATTGCAGCGTAAACTGCAATGTCCTGTACGTGCACCTCTATGGGTTGGGAAGCGTCCAGAGCTCCCCATAAAAGCGGCTCCGGGCCGCTCTGGACGTACAGGGCTTGTACAAAAGGGCCAAAGCCCCACCAGGGTCGCGGAGCATGCTTCCCATTGGGAAGTAAAACCCGTGGCCGTGTTTAGGTCAGTCCAGGGATACCATTGGTTTAGTGGGTAGGTTGGGGCGTAATTACCATCGCTCCGCGCCTCGGAGTTCCACATAACCTGGCTGGCGTTTAGCGGCCGGGTATCCATGAGGATTTCCAACCTAAAAAAAATGGTTTGCGACATGTGGCACCTCCTTTGTTACAAACGTCTATAGGTAACAGTATCCGCTTAACATCAGGGCGTCTGTAAGCTTGAGTGCCATCGTAGTGGTATATAAAGGTCTAGTATCTTTATAGATTATTAAATTTCAAGTCCATTATCAAATTAAGCCCTGTTCATTGGATAGGTCAACTTTCCTCTGCACTTTTACCTCGCGTTAATGTACAGTTTATAACGGCAGGGGGAGTATGTGAGCGTTGATTTAATTAATTTTACTCCCCTGCTCGTGTTGTTAAAAGTGTAAGGCGCGGTCGCTTTGATGTTCAAAGTATGCAGCTATAAGGGTCTGCAGCTACACTTAATAGTGACATGTTTCCGTAATGCCCTAAGTCACGAAATATGCATCAGATCTTCAACAAAATTCACAATTTCACAGTATATATAACCCACCACTGTACCTCTAATTTAATGGTAGTTAGCCTACTGTGCCACGCTGGCCAGACGGATTGGCACAGGGATATTTTTCTTCAGTTACGGCTAGTTTACAGGCCTGTTGTGTCTATACTCTCATCTTACCCTCGGGATAGTATGGGCTGTTGACATTGTATATTCAAAATCTGACGGATTTAGTACCTATACAAATCACGCGGATACTACCATTAAATAAATACTATGTCACATGGTTCTCCCCATAGAGGCAGCGCTGGCTTCAGGCCGCATTAAAATTGATAGAGGAAATAACTATCTTTTACAATTTACTGCACTACCCATAGGGTAAATTAATTTTTATATTTGCCCGGTCTTCAAGATTTCTTGCAGTATAGCTATGTCGACCTTTCGTTATGGCTACGGGGTTTTTGTTACACCCTGTATAAAGATGGCCACCAATGCGTCTGTTTGTGCCTAAAATATAAATACCTAACTCGCCTAATATACCAGTGAAAGTTTCATTTACACACAACATGTAAAAAGTGCTTGCTACTTTGTTGTTATTGAAACGTATATTTTGTTTTCATATGCTTGAGCCAACAAAAAATAACCCGCAAACTTATTTTTTATAGTACCAATATTACGACCGTTTCATTATTAAATCTGCTCTCCCATTACTCTACCTGGGCCAATGTAAACACATTATTAATAAATACATTTTCGGTCAGCAAATCTGACCCCCGCTGAATGTTTTTCAATAACTTCGCTGCGCTGTACTTTCGAGCTTGAACGTTAAGTCCCAATAAAAGCTTAAAATTCCTGTTTTCTCAGACATTTTAAGTAAGTATTTAAAGCTTGTAATTAGTTATGAACCTTCGACAGAGTTTCGTAATACTGTTTTGGGTAAAACATGATACACGTAATTATTACGCTTATAAAAGTCTTGTTTGTCGTTTTTGACTCTACTGACTTAATAAGTGGTGTATAAATAAAGTGGTGGATTTACTCGGCGTTTTCTGTGTTTAAGTTATGTATATATTTATACGTATAGCAAGTAGGTCAAAACTGTCCAAACTGACAATCAAAGGCACGGTGATTGACTATTTTGACTCTATTGATTTAACAGATTTGGGGTTCTTATGGCTAGGGGTAACGTCGGGTTTCGGAGGCCACGTAAAGCTCCACTCGAGCATTTAAACCACGATCATCATCATCATCTTCGCGCTACATCCCGGTTGCAGCACAAACTCTCGCTTTGGCGCCCGGGGTCCGCTTTCCGACTTTTTCTCTTCCACTTCGCACGGTCTTCAGCATCCCTGGTAGTGAGCCCATTGGCACGCATATCACCCTTTACGTCAAGCCAGCACTTTTTGGGTCTACCCCTCCTGCCGGGGCCCGGCAGAATTTTAACCATGATATTATTTAGAATCAGACATGACTATTAGTTAAAATTCGCCCAAGTGTGTGTAACTATTCCGTTTTTTTTTTTATTATTAATTCATAATTTAGTAAAATAATGTATATTTTAATATCTTATATAATTTCAGTCTTAAAAATCCACTACTTGACATATAAAAATATACATAAATGTTTAAAATCTATACTTATTCGTCCGCGTAATTTTCGTAAAGGATAACAAAGTATTTGCTTTTCCTAGGTTTGGCTGGCGTGGGTTTTGGGGCTTACAAATCAATATTATTATTATGTTCAGCAACTTCCCATGTATGTAACATTAATGAAGTTGGAATATGAAAGCAGTTCAAATATGAAAACGTCGAAGACCAACAAAGGTATCTTCGCATTTACTATACTACTTTGGATAGAATACTCTAAGACTTTTCCACGTCTTCTTTATTGAGCTAGAATTACTCAAATTGATTCAATCTAACGTTAAACCGGGAGATAGCTAATTCGATTTTCAAGTAGATCTTGTTTATAGAGGCACTCAAATGAAAGCGGATCTCCTTTATTCTCGAAACATTCTTCTTCAGTATTTTTCAGCTATGTAGCAGTAAAGAATTTCCTTGCCTTTTTCCAATTCAACATCATTCATTTGTTAAACCTTTTTCGTATTTCTGTCGGTAATTGTTTGATTAGACCAGCTTTAAGTACTGACTGTAATGATGTAATATTGGAAAGCTCCATTGATTGCATCTTGTGTTGTACAGACGTGTTCAATTGTGTTTCATAATTATAAAATAAACATTTTCTGAATCGTGACCTCATTTCTACCGTCATTCTGTAGTAAAGTGTGTCTGAAATATACTAAATCGCAAAACTGTTTAGTGCCTATTCAAAAATAATTTTAAAATGGATAATAGTCCTTTTAACTGGATCACCAGCACTGCCCCTTCCCCGCCTCGTTCGTCTGCACCCCAACCGATGGGAGCAAACAAATTTGACTTCAGAAATTCAGAATTGGATGACATCCATTGAAAAATTTTTATTTACTCCCGTCCCGCCCGGCCCGTCCCGGCTTCGCACGGGTGGACCGTATTGTCTTATTTTTTCTTGCAATTAAAATAGCCTATAGTAATCAGTGATAATGAAGCTTTCAAATAGTGAAAGAATTGTTTTAATCGAACCAATACTTTTTTTAGCCAATTCGTTACAAATAGTACTTACATACAAATCCTTTCTCTTTGAAATATTAGTATAAATTTAAAATATATTATGCAAGACTGACTGCCAGGATCGACGGCTATACGAATCCTCTGAGATCCGGACCCAGATGTTCCTTAACCTGCAGATCAATTACGATACATAATTTATCAAAACTAGGCTCAGATTTAATTCGCCGCGCCATGCGAATTAAATCTATGATTATTTTGCGATATACAAATCTTTTGTCTATATAGTTAAGTGGTTTGTAGCACAACTCTTTGTCGCACACTATTGAAAATAAAAGAAAGCTTTTCACTACTTATGGTAATATTTCATCCCGTAAAATGTGATTTTAAGGCGGGCCGGCCCGCCTTAGCAATATATCACGCTGACTTTGCGTGGTCACTCAGCAAATAGATATCTGTATGTGTCAGTCTATACCTTTATGATTAATGAACACGGGCAGGCTTCTAAACTATTTGAGTTTACCGTAGGATAGTTTGTATGAATGTGTAAAGTTGAATTTTCTGCTCGTTATTAGAGCCTTTCTAGGAAGAAATTCTAGCAAGTTTCTAGCTGTTAGAAATTGAAAACTTGACACGAAATTCTCTGCCTACTGGTCAGGTCAGCGTGGCAAAAGAAACTAATTTCATTCCGTAATAGACTTGGGTCATTGGGTATTTAGGGGTTGTAGATAATAATAATGACAGTTGAGCATAGTGCAGTAGTATATTTGATTTTATCGACTAAGTATTATTCAACACCGAAATCTTTCTGAAATTGAATCGATATTTACGTCGATTAAAGACCACCTGTCAGTTTTCATGCCTGTCTTTTTATTGACTTCGTGTATCGACTGCTCCATATGTATAAATGGCAGACGACCGAAAGCTGCACGTATCCGAAGCATCTTACATTTAGCAGAGCCAAATGTTGCTTACCTTGCCGGTCTAATGTGTTCCACACTCTCCGCTAGGCTACGACATCCATATTTGGTCAACGACTGCCTCGTTGGTCTAGGGGTTGGGTGTTTGCCTTTGGATCAGGTGGTCCCGGTTCGATTCCGGGGCCCGGCAAGTGTCTTTGTGTAAACCTAAGGCATTTGCTCTGAGTGTGATTTGTGTCTGATTTGAGTGTGATTTGTGTCAGTGAATTTCATGTTTGTTAACAGCTCCCGCAATACAGGTTACGTACCTACAGCAGGAGTTACGTTTTATCTTTATATAAAAGTACCTACTGTAGCACTAGAGACAATTTTGTTGCCAGCTTTGGTTTAATCCTCGTTAGTAACAATCGCTGCCCCAACTTGCTACGGACGAGCACGATTTCTCTAATGAATTGTGTTTAACTTGACAATTCGACAGTATTGATTTAGGGAAATGGAACTTGAAATAGGTACTACAAATTAATTTGTGTACTTCTATGTTTTATTAACACTGGTGCTGTACCAAAATGTACTTCGAAGTATCTGAATTAGAGCTATACGGAGAATAACGGTGAATACCCTAAACTTTATTCACAGCACTTGATTAATAAAGTTTTTGTACTTTCTGAATATCTTTTGAATTGTTGATAAGTGGTGGAATATTCAAGAGCTTCTGGTTATTTCATTATATCTTATTTACACTTTAAATAAAATATATCTTCTAAGAGCTAAACTTTTATGGGAATATTTCAATTAGGGAAAAGGGACTCTTCTGATGACTTTATTTGTGACCATTTGTAATCGCCCAACTCATACAATGGGCTTCTTTTACACCACATCAGCCCGCTGTTACTTTACACAGCTTCTTAAAATAAAACAAACGCTTAAACTGCTCGAGATTATTATGAGTGACACACACACCCATCCCTTCCTGAGGGTGTCATAAGAGGATTCTAGACTCAAGAGCCGGAACCCTGTACTATGCTGCCCAGGTATAGGGAATACAAACACTGGTCAGCATAGTATAGTTTGTAATTTACCGCCATTAACTTGGAGGAGGCCTGACTCAGCCGTGGGTTTTATGGGCTGTGATGACGATGATGAATTAACATCAATTGTAGCCTTAACCGAAAGTAAATCTTCGTCTTCTTTCATATATAAAAAAAAAAATGTTGATCTGTATGTCATATATAGAATCGTAATTAGAACGATGTGACGATATCAGAAAAGTCTTGTGCATGAGCCCACGAAGGTATCCGAAAATAAAATGTGTGTAAAACTTTAGTTATTGGCGTAGCAACGCACTCAGGGTACATACAGCTAGTGCTTTGTAAAAGCCCTTTAGCCATCCGAAGTGAGGGCATCTAAACCATTATTTTTTTCTATAAACCACGTGTTCCACTGAAAATCAACGAATTAGTTATCGATATCCTAAAAAGCTTAATTAAAGAGTTTCATAATATTTCTTGCCCTCTCTGGCATAATTTTGCGAGTTACTGGATTTCAAAATGATTAAAAAGAATGCCTCTGGTCTTCTTCAAATTTTGGATGCAGCACTATCAGCAGTACTATCAGTATCAGTCATTTTGTTATAGGTATAGGGATTTTGTTACACCCGGTATACATGTTTGGCTAGGGTGAAAAAGCGGGCCAAAACGGAATAGGTCAGGATATGCCCGCGGGGTGTTTGTGGGAGTGGTTCGTTTTCGTATTTTCGATAGCGGGAACACAACGTCGAAGGGAAGTAACCTAAGGGTCAGCGCAGACAGAGAGGAATATTATAATGCACGCGTGGTCTCTGGGTTCCCGCGTATCTTCGAGACGCGTTTGTCAGGTTCAGGCATTTATGCACTTTGTTTATTTTCAAGTGCGTTAATAAAATCCTCTCCGCTGCGCTCCTTTCTGTCTGTGCGGACCCTTAGGGTCGGTACATATCTGATAATTCAACATCTGTAATTACCACAGAAAAAAAATAACTTACTTTAAAAATACGAAAGTAACTATAAATTAAGCAGGAATTTGAGAATAGATATAGCCTAATGAAAATTGAAGTATCTATTTCCAAAAAACAGGTTAGGTTATTTACCCTCCGTGATGGGATACAAAATGTCACTATAGCATTCATAGGTTACCATGCTTAGGTGTACAGCCTGCCCGTTGGTAACGTTTACTACACCCGCCGAGCCTAAAGTAACTGGCTGCCAACATTATTATATAGAATAGGTAGTGTCTCCACCCTATTCTATTCTGAGCGTGTCGTAAACAGTTACGGCTAATACCTAGCCGCAAGAGAAGGACAACGTGATACGAAACGGATGGAATTGCTTTATGCATACCGCCGGCTCTCGGGGATGGGGTCGGCATTTATGTGGGACTCTGGAAACTACTCGTCTACCCACTAAAACCCCAGCGATACACCCACACACGACACGCTTGGGGCGCCACAGGTTCGCGTAAACGCATTCCACTGTGACGCGTCATAAGTTTTTTTTTTTTTTACGTCGGTTATCTTCATGGATTCCCGGCCGTTGGGATTGGCCGGGTTATGTGGGACTCCGAGGCGCGTAGAGATGGTAAATTGCGCCCCGACCTACCCACTAAAACCGACGGCGATCCTCGAATGTCCGAACCAGGGCCGTGCCAACCCGTCTGGCCAGCGTGGCAGAATAGGCCAATTACCCTCTATCTAACTGGAGGAGGCCGGACTCAGTAGTGGGTCTTATATGGGCTGAGTAGTAGTAATCATAAACGCCCAACGTAATCCGCTGTAATAGCCCTTAAGTGCACTAACTGTCTCCCCCATCAATAACACGCAACCACCCGTAGGGGGAACCGGGGTGCTTGACCTGTTTTTATGTAATTAGATCGCAATAAAATCTTGTTGCCTTGGAGGAGCAGCCGAGCGGAAGGAGTTTCCTTATAAATAGATCACTGAAATCACTGTAGGTATTTTCTTTTCCCGACTGCGATAATAAACTCTGCACTATAATAAATATCCTTGGACATTTCACACAACGCCATCTCGTCCCAAGTTAAGCAACTTAATGCTTGTGTTATGGTAACGAGATGGATGATAAACTACTTATATAATTTTTTTTTGTAAATACATACATATTATATATAGAAATGACACCCAGACTCCGAGCCAGTGCCTCTGGTTTAGACAAAGACACTTGCCCGACCCCGGAATCGAACCCGGGACCCGTTGATCCAAAGGCGGCACATCTAACCACTAGACCAACGAGGCAGTCACTATATTAAAATTGTTTAAATGACGTTAATGATTACCCGCGTGGTGACGGATTTAGAATACATAGTGTCACCACCCCATTTCACCCTGAGAGTGTCATAAGAGCCGATAGCAGGAAATGATAAGGCTGAAAACCTAGCCGCAAGAGAAGGAAAACTTGTTACGAAACATCTTGTTAGACGTAACAACAACGTAACAAGTAGGCTAATTTCCCTCCATGTAGTTGGAGGGGGCCCGACTCAGCAGTGGGTCATTTATGGGCTGAGAAATAATAAGTAAATGACGACTTACCTTAAATCTAGTTTATCTGATTACGAATTTACAGTAAGAGTTTCAAAATGAAAAATAAATAGTTAATATCTTTTAGTTGATAGTCATATTAAAAATGCAATACGGACATTAAAATAACGACAAACCATTCCATTGGTTGCTAAATAGACATCAATATTCTTTCTTTTTTTTTTTTGTCGGAGGTCCTCTAAGGTTCCCGGCCGTTGGGACTAGCCTGGTATGTGTGACTCCAAGGCGCGTAGAGATGGTAAATTGCGCCCCGACCTACCCACTAAAAGCAGCGGCGATCTCGACTGTCCGAACCACGGCCACGGGCTTTACTCCCCGATAGGAGAGCATGCCCCGGGACCCTGGGAACCTCGGCCTGCCTCGTTTAGTGGAGCCCCAAGCTCCAAGGCGAGCCCTTCCGATTACGCGGGGTAAATAGATATCCCATGGTACAATAGAAGCAACATCAACCCTGAAATTTTATAGAACCCACGATGCGGCTTTAAAAGTGCCGATGACGTATTTTTTATTTGGTAATCCTCATGGATGCCCGGCCGTTGGGGACCAGCTAGGGTATGTGGGACTCCGGGGCACAAAAGATGACAATTAGCGCCCCGACGTACCCACTAAATCCAACGGCGATCCTTGACTGCCCGCTTTACGGCCTACGCTGACCGGGACGGCATGGCAAGGGATATTTTTTTTATATATGGACATTCAAACGTGTCGATATTATGTAGAAAACTACATAAATTGCTTTGCTTTAAAATGATGCCGTGGCATCGAAAGGGATTAAATAATACCGCGGCGGGATGCCGTGGCGTACTGCGGGTAGGCATCGGCATGTCAAGGACTCCGGCGGGCGCGGGCGGCGGCGGCCCTTGTTTTGACATACATTATATCATTTTGACATTTTGTCGCACCGTGGCATGCCGTGGCAAGGCGCTGGAACGCCGCGGTATCCAAACGGCTAATGTCCGTCCCGGTCTGCGTAGGCCTTTAGGGTCGCAGTTTGCGCTCCCCGATTGGCGAACATGCCCCGCGTACGATATAAGTATCTATATCTATATCTTTCTATTTAAGTGCCGTTCTGAAGACAGATTAAGTTTATTGCAATATAGTTTGTATTCTAAACACAGTTCCATAGGGTGGTTCATACATCATATCACAATGTTAAGCTGCACACATCTTAAACACTATAACACTACACATGTAACACGTGTATCGTGGATCCTAAATCAATAGAATATGTTTGAAAAACGTTACCGCTCAACATAATATATTTGAACAGAACCCTTTTCCCAATCTCCATTTCGTTAAATCGGAGCCTCGCGTGAGAAGGCTGCTGTGGACCATAAATAATAAAAATATGTACCCTATGCTGAATAGCGCCTCCTCCTATCACAAAGAGGGACATTATAGTCGGCTACGTTGGCCAAGCCAAACCATGTGCTTACACGTATTTATGTTACTAATACCTAGCCTATACATAACCCACTGCTGTGTCCTCCTCCAGTTACATGGAGGGTAATAAGAGTATTACTCCGTCGGATACTAGGTCGTTGAGGGCTGGCTGGATTATGTGGGACTCCGAGCCGCGTAGAGTCACGTAGTATCACGAGTCACGACCCTCCTTCTTGAACCGACGGTGATCCTCGACTGCCCGAACCAGGGCCACGGAATTCGCTCCCCGATGGAGGAGCATGCGCCGCGACAAGGGTAATTAACCTACTGTACCACGCTACCGTTGGTTGGTTGGCACACGACTTCGTATCGAATTTTACTTTTAATTTTAATTTCTCGGCCTTGTAATATCCTTTTGTCGGCTCTTATCACAGCCTCAGGATGATATGAGGCGGTGACACTAATAACACGAAATAAGTATTACTACGCATTATAAAACAGAGACGTACGCCGCGTCTGTCTGTCTAGTTGCAATCATCCTAGAATCTTCAGAACTGATTATGTGAAGGTTTAGGTATATGTATAGGCGGTAACAAAACTCCTATAGCCATCTGTCGAGGGGGGTATAGAGCTAAACACAAGAAGCACACATGTGTATTTTTATCTATTCAAGGATCAGGAAATTATCTACGTTTTACTGAACCAGAATTTAACTACATAACTGGTGTTCCGGTGAAAACCAACCAATTAGTAATCGTTATTATTATTCTACAAGCTTAGTAATTTTAGTTATATTATGTTCCTTTAGTTCGCTGTACTCATTTCTCGAGTTAAGACAATTTCTAAACAGGTGCTGACTAACATTTTAAGAAAAGAAAATTGCTTAAATCTTTGCTGACGCTTGGTATCTTTGCAAATAGTACTGTAGATCCCTTTGTTATTGCTATAGGGTTTATGTTACACTCTGTTTAGTGTAGAGCTAACCCAATTTATAGTGAATGCAGACGAAGACTGCATTCACTGTGACACGGTGACAGCTATTAAATCTATACGAATAAGTATATAGAGTGATTGTAATTTGTTCGAACGTGCTCTCGGGAGCTACTGATTTCATTACAAATAATAATTTGCAGTAGAAGCATAGTAGAAGGCCTGTTTATTGAGGAAGGCTAGGACACGGAATGTTTGATGCCAAAATAAATGAAAAAGTTTAACATGATTAGTGACGGATATATCTCCACCCTGTTTTATCCTGAGGGCGCCGTAGGAGCCGTCTAAAGGAAATGCCAAGGCAGTAAGCCTAGCCGTAAGAAAAGGAACACTTGACATGAAATCGTATGCCAACTAGTCTGGCCAGCGTGGCACAGTAGGGTCGACACACCAGTGTGTGGAGGGAGCTGAAGAAGAAAGCTAATAGAGCTATCATTATCTCTTTAGATAAAAATGAATAGCTGTTCGTTAGTCTCGCTAAAACTCGAGAAAGGCTGGAGCGATTTGGCTAATTTTGGTCTTGAAATATTCGTGTGAGTCCAGGGAAGGTTTAAGAGTCTAGAGAAAACATTGATATTGTAAGTAAAATAATAAAAACAACAATTTTATTTTCCCATACAATCTGTTACCTGTCAAACATTTGACGTTCGTCTCGACGGTTCGCTATTTTTGGCATAATTACTTTTTTTCTTTTTTAATTACATTAAATAAGGGATTGGAATCGATAAGAAAAGGCGGTATATTAATTTATTATTAATTATTCCAATTCGAATTCAATATTCATAGTTCAGACAGGACAACGTCTGTCGGGTCAGCTAGTCAAAGATAAATGTATATATGCCAACCCGTCAGGTCAGGCCAGCGTGGCACAGTAGGCTAATTACCCTCCATCTGACCCGAACCAACAGTGGGTCATATATGGGCTGCGTAGTAGTAGTAGTAAGTTTAATGCGATCTATCGATTGCGTCCACAAGATATAGTCATAATGCAACTGTGTTTCTGGATCTTAGTATAAATTGTATGGGAAAGGTCTGCGTTGATTGGTAGTTTAATAATTTTGAGCTGAACTGTTACCCATCTGGCTGCACCCAGACAGAAATAGATAGAGATTTGTACCGATACAGTTATAACAAATTTCCGAACAGATTGCTTTTCACACCTGCACCCTGCATACGGTACGTGGCTGGATATTTTATCTGAATATTTCATGAAGTATTACAAAGAAAGCCACTCTTTGACTATTTGATTTTTTTGCGTTGTGATATTTCACTTTTCTCTTCACTATACATCCATACTAATGTTATATACTATGTTTGTAGCGAATAAACTCAAAAACTACTTAACCGATTTCAAATTCTTTCACCATTAGATTGCTACAATAGCCCTGAGTAACATAGGATAAATGAAAATCCGAGATAAGCACGGATTTGAAGCCCGCGCGGGTGAAGCCGCGCTCGATAAATTAGTATACATATCGAGCGATTTAAAGCATTTAAAGCAAATGGAAGCAGACCATATTATAATCAGACCGTTCGTTTAGGAGCTGCGATGCTACAGCTACATAACTGCTACAGCGGCGCTGTAGCATCGCAGCTCCTAAACGAACGGTCAAACGTATAACACTCGTTTGTCAGGGGCTATAGAGAGCTTGTGCTTGTGTCAAAAGGGTATGGCATAGGTCCGGAACTGGGCCTTGATTACACCTAACTAGTACAGTGGTGAGTCAGTAAATGAGCTCTCGGCCCAGAGAGTCGCCGAATCGAGTGGATGATCACACCGCCTTGATTACACCTAACGAGTACAGTGGCGAGTCAGTATACCAACCGAGCACTCGGCCGAGGACACTGACTCGCCACTGTACTCGTTAGGTGTAATCAAGGCATAAAGTATTCTTGCCAACATGGCACAGTACGCCCAATGAATGGGCGGAAATTATGACGTCAAATTTGAGTCGCCGCGCCGCGTCTGTCAAACGATCAAAGTGACGCGACGACGTTTTCCCACACGGTCTACTACTTTCGATAATTGAGCTAACAAGCGATGCAGCTATACTATGCAAACATCATAGACAATTAAAAAATGTTCTGACAACCAACTGGCTATATGAATGTACGCTTTGGCAGATTGACAGATTGTGCCAAACCCATACATTTGGTTTTCTATTCCAACAAATAGTGCGTTTAGCAAAGCCATTTGGCTGGCCTGCCTGATTTCCGAAGCGAATTGTGTACCGACGCAAAAAAAAAACATCAACAAGGGTGGACTGCTCGCCGTAAAATACTCTAGTGACATAACTTTTTGTAACATTTAGCTAGTTAACCGTTGTTCGGTGTCCTTGCCAGGGCAAGCGAGTCGGGGCGTGCGACTTGTATTGATTTTTTTGAACGCTACGCGCCACCGACTTCGTACAAGTAATATTTGAATATGCTTTCTTATCGTGTAGGCCAGGATGCGACGCGTGAGAACATTTTTTCGCGGCGTTTGTAGACTTTTAACATTCACCAAATCTACAAATGGCTTGCCACCGATGTTTATGTCACCAGTAACCATGAACAAGGAGTACGTAGGGATTTCAACCATATTGATGATTTTGATGATTATAATTATATAACTACATACGTCTTACAGCCGCGAATAACATTTTAATCAACATACAACCTAGCACTGCCCTGCAAATTGCAAAAAACATAAGAAAATTTGAATTTCGCGGGCTACCCTGGAGCATCCACCTTAAGGGGTTTGTGCTAAAATACAATTTATACGGACTTCAAATTCATAGTAACATCACCCCGTTCCATTCTCAGGGCAAGGCCGAAAACCTAGCCATAACTTAGAGAAAACTGATACGACCCCTGGTGCCAACGTGTCTCGTCAGCGTGACTCGGTGTTGGAGGAGGCCCGACTCAGCATGTGTAGATCCGCTATGAGCTGAGATGATGATGTAAGGCTATGAGAAAGAAACCATAACTATCAGTCGCTGCACTTCATTTGTTATACATTTTAAAACCTGTCTCGTCTAAATAAATATTTAGCATCATATCTAAAAATAGCACTGAAATAAATTTAATTTGAATGATAAAATCACTTATCGCCGAGAGAGAAGTGCGACTCTTGAAGTACAAACTTGACGTTTGCACTCCAGTTAAAAACCCCGTCGTTTGCGATTAATAAAGTGGTAAACATAAAAATCCGGTCGAAAACAATAAATTGCTTTCGGTTTACTTCTAGAAATCGATACTGGGGTGTTACATCAGTATTCCGAACGTTCAAACAAATTAGCATTTTCACAAAGACGTCTAAATTGCCGACAACATAATATTTTTTTACCAGTGTGTTTACTCCGTTTTCAGCGTGTTTTTGCTGTCAACATATTATTTCCACTCGTAGTCTTGTTTTTTATTTGTATGTCTTTTATATTATGTAGTTCGTATTTTGACCCCATGGTTTTTTAAAAAAACCTTGCTTATTGGATCGTTAGGCCGGAAGACAAAAGTCAAGTCTCTATAATGCTCAATTTACCAATAAAGACTATGAGATATATTGAACGGCCTTGAGTGCTGGATTTAATTAACAACAAACGTGACGTGACGTTGCGCGTTGTTTCTATCCAGCTCTTGGTATATTCTCTAACCTTTCTGATCAAATCTTCACCAAATGTCGACACTTCCAGCCATGTTTGCTCCGCACAGTAACTTTATAAATATTTGGCCTCCTTTCATTATAGCCTATAAAATATCCACTGTTACACGAGGCGTCGGTTTGGTTCGCCAAACAGATTGGCACAGAGTTTCATACGAAGAATACTTCTGTCGGGACCAGAATTTCTGCCTATTTAGCCTTTGTTTAAGGTGAATGTTCCAGGGTAGCCCGCGAAATTCAAATTTTCTTACGTTTTTTGCAATTTGCAGGCCAGGGCTAGGTTTTATAATGATGAACATTTGATACCCTGGAACATTCACCTTAACGGATATTGTTCTACCGATTATCTAATTTTAAACTATCACCTAGTTCGCTAAAGTTTATTGAATTGTAGTATCCTCTAAATACACTTAAAATAACAACAACGTGTCCAAATTATTGTACCAAATTTGAATAACCCGGTTATTACGCATTCCTAATTCATAATCTGTAAACTAGAGTTATTTTTATCTGCTCCATTTAGACGACCTTGTGCGAGAAACGTCCAGCAAAAGTGTAGGGTTCCAGAAACTTCAAGACATTGACTAAGTTTTAGTGCTAAGACTTTGTTCTTAATCCACGTTATTGTGCCAGTTTTATCTACTTTATTTATTTCTTAAATCTGTGGAAGATCACCGCCGCGTAATTAACTTTTTATCTGTACCGCCGAAGTTTATCCGGGTCGAGTTAATGTTTACACTGCTATATTATTATATAGGATTTTAGAAACCCATTATATGCAAATGGTGCTGATTTCCCTCTGGATCACAAATTAGTTAGAGCAGCAGACTCAAACTTATTAGATAACTCTGATTGTTGTCTGAAGTTTGAGAAAAATAACAGAATAAAGTTATAACACATAGTCATAGACAGATCCGATCGCAGACGCAACTCATTCATCCGAGGTAGTCTTGGTGTCCGTGACGTGGGGGGAAAACTGCAATAATGTCGTCTGCGATGGTATGTCCACATCATTTGCCGCCCTATGGAGTACGTTGGTCAGAGATGGGCTGTCCTTGGGGCTAGATGCCGAGGTCACCCTTGCAAGCGCTGCCTGACGTCGTCAAATCCGACATGAGAGCCAATGGCCTAACTCAAACGGACGTTGAAGATCGGGCAAAGTGAAGGAAGCTCAGTCGAAAGGCGGACCCTGGCAATAGCCGGAATTAACGTCAGAAAGAAGGCCAATACTGTTTAGGTCCATTATTAGCCTTATATTGTATCGCAGTCTAGGAATCCTTGAATCCAGTAATAACAGGTTGCCATTATTTGCACAGAAGCCAAGAACCATAACACTCATAATCATAAAGGTCGTTTGTGCAAGCCACTGCTAACTAGCAGTTTATAAGATATTTTATAAGAACATATTGAACGCGTGCAACTATAAATTGAAGCGGCCTTAACCCACAGTTGGTTAGTAAATTGACACCTTATTGCGGGTTCACCTTCGTCAGTTGCTGTGCGTTGTTCATAATGATTGCTAAGGTTGAACCGTGGGACAGGTCGATGGATATTATTACTTCCCTCAATTTCTAACAGATGAATTACGTTTTTATTTGTTCACCAATAAAGCAAGATACATATGCACATTGTTATATAGAAAATAATTGCATCTTATTGTGTTATGTTTAAAAATGCAAGTGTGAATAGTGTTAAGTGGAGCGTTTAATTAAGTCCTACTTCGAGTTGAGTTTCTAGAAAGCTCTTAAATTAACAGCTAGAAGGGATACGTCTGGCCTCAATAGCAAACAACGAGGGAGGCGCTCATTAGAGCGTAATCGTTTTCACAGAACGAATTGAGCGTATTCTGTAGTTTGTCAATTGTCCTCTCTTGCATCTCTATAAACGTAACTAATGAAGGCCCGCCCATAAAGTAAAATTTGATAGTATCGTTGCTGGAAGGGCAAAACATTTCTATAGATATACTCCAGATATAACTAATGTGTCTTTCCCATAACGTCGTATTCTATATAACTACGTTATCTTACGGTTTTATTTTCGACGATTGGTACGCCAAATTTATGTTTTAGAAATAGATCGCAATAAATCACGTTGACCTATTTATTGGTACAATGTGTTTCTTTTTTCATTCGTTGAGTTGATTAAATAGTAATGAATATAGTGACTAATAATTTAAGTTTGATAGTTCCGTATTTAGGTTTAAATTGATTACTATTACACTAAATTAAGATAACAATGTTTTTGAATGCACGATGAATGAACAATGTCTTATTTCTTTTTTCTTTTCCTTCGCGCATTTTTTGGCAAGTGATTTATATGAAATTATAGTTGTCATGCAATCACACATACTAGTGCCCAGCCGTCGAACGTAGACCATAATTAATTTAAATTATTGTTCTATAAATTTATTTCTATTCTCAAATTGATCACCGATTTCAAAAATAATTAAAAAGCGTGTGTTTGTCTGTCAAATACATGATAGTGTGTGTAATGTTCTTTTTATTGAATTACGGTATTTTAAACGCATAATTAAAAAATATAGTTTCCCACACCCCTTCTCCATATAAAACTATAGGTATTGGAAATTTCATACTGCTCCGTCCGCGTAATTTTCGTAAAAAAGGGGTACAACATTTACGTATTAATATCGAGATTTCCTTGAATTACCTTCATCCTGTTGTGTTTACTTTTTTTCTACGGTATCATTATCACGAGGTATCATCTTCTTTTCACACACATACATAGCTAACTGCTCACAGTCTGTCATTTTTAAATACCCAGTTCTTGCTAGAGAACCACAGCGATTTGCTTTCATAACGGATATTTCTTCATATATCGGATTCATCACAGAATAACCAGCTTCTTCTAAAGTTTGACCTGGAAAAATGTCATATGCCAAAATCGTAAGGTGACCTCGCCCTTTTTTCAAGGGTAACAAGTGCAGCCAAATTCTACTCTTACTTGTTTGAGCATTATGATATAGTAGACTAGTCTCAGTAATCCGTGTGGTTACGGTTTTAGAATACATAGTGTGGCCACCCCATTCCATCCTAGAGGCGCGTAAGAGCCGACACAAGGGAATGACAAGGCTGCCAACCTAGCCTCAAGAGAAGGAAATCTTGAAACACAGTGGCACAGTAGGCTAATTACTCTTCATGTAGTGGGATGAGACCCGACTCAGCAGTGAGTCAAAACGGGATGAAACCCAAAAAATGAATATTGTCGCGTTGGTAAATTGAAATATAATTTGAGCTTATATCACTATTTGTGATGTTGCCTATCTGTTAATGTAGCCAAACTGTACGCATACCGAAGATAGTCCTATACTGATACTGATGCATAAGGTCGCTGAAGCCGACGTGTAGAATATTCGGGTCAGGGGCTGTGCAATCTACATGTTCAGAGAACAAGTTGGATATGAGCGTAGCTTCTTCTTGAGTGTTGATAATGACTAAATTGGCATCTTCGGATTTGCACACCAAATATGCATCATGCCATGACATAGGCTCGTTATGGAATTTGTAGCACTTGTGATTTGTTTGCGCACGATACCCTAGAAAGGAAAACATGCTGTATACATTCCTCTAGCAATTAAGTCACGGTCCACTGCAATTTAGCGCGTTAATAAATCACCTCTTTCCTCTGGTTGAGCTGAGAAATTTAGACTGATAAAATGCATTATCTAAACTATGATAAACTCAAACTCAAAAGGAACTTTATTTATAAATCGTCATATATATGTCAACGGAAAACAACAAGAACCGGAAATTTATAAATTTCCTAGGAAATTTATAAACGTCCGTAGGATTCCAAACGAGAGATAAATTGTATTATTTTACGCCCACATTTTCGGAAATTTATAAACTTACGACGTCTCGTTGTAAATTTATAAACTAACGGATATCCATTCGTAAGGTTCTAAACGGTTCGACCAATCACAGTAGAGCTTTTAATTTTACGCTTCTCTAAGATACGGCAAATATCACACTGTTCTCTGATTGGTCGATGTTGATAGTCGCATGCTTGTGTCCATAGACATAGGTGCAATTAGACTTGCCAAACTATAAATTTACCAGTAGCTAACATTATTTTTACTTTAAAACTAGGTAAGTACCTATAATACAGGGTTACTGTTTTACATAATATGCTAATAGTAGGTAGTAGGGGTACTTCACTCTACCAAAATAAAACAATAGAAATCGTGTGAAGTTAAAGAGGTTTTTTTAAAAAAACAATCATAAAACAATAAAACCGATCTTCTGCCAAAAAAAAAATTGAAGTTTTATTTCAAAAAAATCCGTCAGTATCAGGTCTAGGTTACCACAAGTAGACAATATCGAACAATGGCGGTGGAGAGGACGGAGAAGGAACACGTGACTAATTCAACCAATCAGAGCGCCCATGGCGTTTGGTTATTGCCACATATTATTTTACGCGTGAGTTCAGTAAGTTTATAAATTTCCGAAAATGTGGGCGTAAAATAATACAATTTATCTCTCGTTTGGAATCCTACGGACGTTTATAAATTTCCTAGGAAATTTATAAATTTCCGGTTCTTGTTGTTTTCCGTTGACATATATATGACCATTATCATCTTACGGCCCCTGTCCCATTATAGGTGGTACTCTCCACACACCCCTATCAGTCGTCATACCTACATTCACACCTTTCATACACAATTCCTCACTCCTACAATCCCTCCATCTCCCTTGATCGCTCACAATACCTGCGTCCACTCACATTCATGCTGAAACTATAATGTACGTATATTCAGGATGTAACAGGAATCCTATAGCCATCCTAAGTAAGGGGCTACCGAATGGAGTAGTTATATTATTAAATTATTTTTCGAATGTCTTCTTTATGAAATGTGTCTTCTAGCTATCGAGAATAATACCCTACAAGCTGCGTAACCTAACCATCAAAAAGTTGCTTAGATTTCCTTAAATTTTACAGAGAGTAGCTGTATCACTACTACTATCGATCCTTTTGTTAAGGCTGTAGGAATTTGTGTACACGCTGTTTATGAAAAAGTGCGTTATTAATTTACTAATAACCCATGTAACATTTTGCCAACACTGCCTGGCCAACATGGTGCTATAATAAAGTAAAAGTTGGATAATTTAGGTTCCTGGTTAGCTAAATTACCTCCATTATGGATGGAGAGATCTAGAATCCGCTCTAAGGCATTCATGAGCCGAGATAATAATGACAATAATTGCGCAGTCCAATTTTCCGACATTAACGCATACGCAGTATAGACCGGAGTTCCTGGAAAGAAGCTTTTATAAAATCTTACCGGCAAGAATATTTTTTTAGATTTTAAGGATAATGGTGTTTCATCACTTTCGCAGGAAGCTTACCGATATCAAAATTATCGCATTCTTTATTATATCTGACATCTTGACCCAAAATTCTGCAGACAAAAGGATAAATATCTGTGCACGGCCGATCGTCGAAGAGCCCTTCTCTTGTCATGATAACACAGTGATCCGAGTTGTTTATATTCTTTGGGCTTCCCTGAGTCCAGACCAAATTTAAGAAGGAATTGCTCACAGCTTCACCTATTATATATTAATACATATTTAAGTAAACGTTACTCGTAGTGTCCAATATCTGTATCAGGCGTTAAATGATCCATTACTGATTCTATACTCCTTCAGTTTGATTCGAGAGAAATTAAGCTTCTGTCTCATGCTACCCATACGTATTGGCACAGGGCATTGTCACGATTTTTTTTCCTTTTGCGCATCATCTTACTGCATGAGCGGTGATAGGACCTATACCCAGGATATCTCCTCACTCTTGCTGTTAAAACTATTTGTTACATCTGTTTTGCTAAATAATTATATTTTCTTTCCTTAGACGACTAACATGACACCCTTCAAACTAAATGTTTTGGTGACACTGAGTACCCTAGAACCTCCACCACACGGACAGTAAAACCTCATTTAGGTACCTTTAATGGTAACATAGTAGCCATTTGCAAATTTATCGTGTATGCCTACGTATATCGCCGTGTAATATGCTTTCATGTTACTCATGAGTAACTTTAAATTTTCAATTTCATTTAGAGAGGTAGGTACGAGCAGCGCTGTTCCCTCAGCCTCGCAGATCTGTCGAGCTTGCTCCCAGCTCCTTGACACATCGTGAAGTCGGTAAAAGGTCTTGAATGATTGCGCCCACATGTAGTCGATGCGAAATTTTTGTGCTGCAAGCAAAATGAAATTTCACTTTGTTATATTTTTGCTAGGTCGCTCCTTGCGGCGTATCGACATTTTACTTTTACTCATATCGGTGAGGCCTGTCGCCGTCACTGCTGTTTGTTATTTCGGTGGTAAACGTTTTCGCTATAAATAAAAATCTCAGTATTTTGCACAATTTTTTGTACTAAAATACTTTCCCACTCAACAAATAGTCACGTGCAATTTAGGTTATCTGATGTGATGTTTATTTACCACATTAAAGTTCAAATTCAAATTGCCTATGAATCTCAGCGGCTAGTTTACTTAAAAACTTAACTTCGGTTTCTATTTTAAAAAAATAGTTCAACTGACATCTTACCGTATGCATAATGTTTAAGAGTTGTTTGAATTAATATTGTCACGAACGGAATCAACATGATTTAATAGTGCTGCTCAATAAACTATCCAATCAAAACACGGTTTTTACGATTTATGTACAAAGACAATTTTCTTACTTGGTTTACGACTTAATTCTTATTCAAGTTCCAGTCAAGCCACATTCTTGCTACTTAGCATTTCTTTGAAACATTTTATTTTTATTAATATGTATTTAATATTTACGAGCCTGTGGCATCGCTACTCCTTAACGCTGGGCGTTAATTGCGGGTTTTTTTTTAAATAATGTTTTCATCGATGATTCGTAGACATGTTTCATCATAGTCAATTGTGCCGTTTGGTCATCATCACTTTTTTACTTATAAAGAGAGTTACCTAAAATGTTCTATTTAGGAAATAGAACAGTGTATAGTGCAGAGATGATTCAAGACATTGTGGTTTATAAGAGAACTTGGCTCACGCCAGGAACACTTGGAAAGAAACTACTTTGCCCCTGGACCACGGGGCAGTATTCGCGGGACGGCACGTCGGGAGGATATTTGGCGGGTGGGGATCAGTCGTCCCTGACGTCACCGAGGGGTGAACCTAAAGTCCCACTCGCACAGGGTTTCTATCAAGTTATCCTTCCAGAAGGTTTTCGGATTTGTCATTTTTTACTCTTACGACAACGTTAGGATGGAACAGGGTGGTGACACTATATATTCTTTCTCTCACGGTCTTTTTTCGTATTTGCCAAGAAACAAACCACTCGGGTTTGTAAGTAAATAATATCAGAGCCTATCAAAGTTGGCGTAAATTTGTAGGTAATAACCAAAATGACAAACTTTTGATTCCTGTGAGGACTCGCAATCCCAGTGACAAGATTTCTATTCGCTCCAACGAACCAAATAGATTGGGCAGCGGCTAGCTTGAGAGAGGCTACCACATAAAAACAAAGTCTTCGTAATGTTTGTAGATGCATTAAATATATGTAAAGGACGTATAAGTGATCCATTCGTGTATTACTTGATAGTCGTTTTTGATTAGATTGACTTTATTATATCGGTGTGGTGACGGATTTAAAATACATAGTGTCACTACCCCATTTCATCACGAGGGTGTCGGAAGAACCGATATAGAAAAATCACAAGGCCGAAAACATTGCCTTGAAACGAAACCCTGTGCCAACCCGTCTGGCTAGCGTGGCACAATAGACTAATTACCCTCCCTGTGACGGGAGGAGGCTTGACTCAGCAGTGGGTCATTTGTGGGCCGAGTAGTAGTAGGTAGTTTATTATGGCCCAGCGCCAGAAGGGTCAGAAAGCTAAGTAGAACACTTCTTATTCTCCTCTTCCCAATTTTATTGACGAACCAGTTTAACCTGATTTTGCTAACTACCAGTACTTAAACAAGGCGATTTGTACCTAGTGGGGTAACCGGTAATTTAAAAAGTTTGACTGCCATAGATGGTAGAATGGCAGCCGGTACCGAAATTTGTGCGTGTCCTTTGAAGAACAACGGAGGTGAAAATTACAAATGATGGACATCCAGCACAGCCTGACGTTGCTTAACAAACAGATCGATTGCGTTACGAACTGTCCTCTAAGATATGTTCGATAAATAATTTTCTTAATTTTTACTTCTCGTTCTTCGCTTTCATTATCAAATTCCATGCAAAGCCGAGGAAGGAAACAAACAAGTAAACATTTTGAATCAAATATCAGTATTTAAAGTGTTTAGTTCTTACGATTCCTGTCTAACCGTAGCATATTTTAGAAAAATAAATGTTTCAAATATTTCGACGTAGGAATTCTGTATTTTGAACACGATCTTTTCGATACGGCATTCCTCAGTCGAGACTCGAATTTTCCGATAAGTAAACATTTTCTTTTACTTACAAGTACCTACCAGACAGGTTCTCCGTAAATGCGGTATATACCTAAGGCTTTGTTCTGTACGCTTAGGGCTTTGTGTGGATCAGCGTTGCTAGGCAACGAAAGGACAGTGTACTTGACTTTTGCTTCGATTTTATTCACAACGACCACTCTGAATAATATTTTATTTCAAACGAAATGTTGATGAGGTTTGTTTGTACTATAATATAATATATCCTTGGACATTTCACACAACGCCATCTCGTCCCAAGTTAAGCAACTTAATGCTTGTGTTATGGTAACGAGATGGATGATAAACTACTTATATACATTTCTTTTTTGGAAATACATACATATTATAGATAAAAATGACACCCAGACTCCGAGCCAGTGCCTCTGGTTTAGACAAAGGCACTGGCCCGACCCCGGAATCGAACCCGGGACCCATTGATCCAAAGGCGGCACATCTGACCACTAGACCAACGAGGCAGTCAACTACTCAACTACAACAAGTACTGTGTCAAACACGACAAGTATCGCTTACAATCTGAGGCAAACGAAGCGATGTGCACCATCTTTTGTCGAAGTTTATAAGCTGTGTGCTATATACTTTATTGTATATTAAACTAGCTGACCGGGCAGACGTTGTCCCGCATGATATTCGTTTACCGACTACAGCGCCATCTGTCGGGCTGGTTTGTGAATCTAAAACATCCTCTGTGCCACCCAAACGCAAATAAAAAGTAATTCAATTCGGTCCAACCGTTTAGGAGGAGTTCAGTACACACGTACAATAGAATTATATTTAAAAATACTATACGTATACATATATGTACAGTCCAAGCAAAGAATATTTCTTAGATGATTAAGGCCATTTTTGACGACTATGCATCCGTAAATTACGCTAAATAAGTACGTGGAGTTGTAGCAATACAACGATGCATGAAAATAAACCCGAATATATGTTAGTTCATACGGGCGGGTCACAAGGTCTTTAACATTATAGTTTTTAAACACATTGCCTAAATGATCTTGAAGAAAACATTATAATCAACTTAATCCGTTCTGGGGATGACGCGAACTCATATGAAACCCTAGAAAGAGGAGGCTAAAATGATGATGATTAAGATACTCATATTATTTTTGTTCTTTTACAGTTACTTGTGGATAATGTCAATGGTAATTCATTAATTATGACCATATATTTTTTATTTTTTCGTAGCAAATACATAAATTGGTTACATTGAGTGGAATAGCACAACATAAACTCATTCGAGCTTTTCTGTGCGCTAGTATCATCGTTTAAAAACTAGATCTTCTCACAAAGTAGTCACAAAATAGTTTTCTTACAATTGTGATTAGGAAGAGTGATAACTGTCATAAACAACTTCGACAGACCTCCTAACGAAGTTATTTGACGAAACAAGTACTTTTGGTTGCCAACGCCAATAAAAAGAATTATCATCAACAAGCGATAAAGTTTTATTACTTGACAGCGCCATCTCTTTGGAGTTCATAAGTTCTGGGAAATAATTTGTAGAATCGTCAATAGGGCTTTTTTTCGTTTGGTAACTTGTAATAAACGATACTAGTAGTCGCCCAGCGGTTGAAATTCGACCTTAATTAGTTAAAATTATAGTTCTTTAAATACAGTTTATTCTCAATTTGAATAAACAAAAGAGTATTTATGCGTGCATGTGTCAGATGCATGGTAGTGTGTGTAGTGCAGTCCTTCTCTATTTATATCTCTATGTGTGGGAAATGACATGCTCGTCCGTCCGCGCAATTTTCGTTAAAAGGGGTACAAAGTTTTGACTTCGCGTATAAATCTATTTATATAAAAATCAATGCAACTTTTCGTTGTAATCTCAAGAACGGCTGAACCTATTTGAATTATTTTTTTGTATGCGTTTGGGCGGCACCGATGATTGTTTAGATTCACAAATCAGCCCGACAGATGGGCCTGCAGTCGGTAAACGAATATCATGTAGGAAAACGTCTGCACGATCAGCTAGTATTTATTTAAGACACTTGGTGTGTTTTGCAATTACATTCAGCTATCCTATAATCACTATTAGAGAACGGGTCATATATCTTACAAATATAATTTAGAACGCCATCGATTATTAAATAATTTCAATCATAAAAAAATAAATCGTAATCGGCTCATCCGTTCAGAAGCTATAATGGCACATATTACCATTCGTCGTTGGAGCTGCCCAATTGGGGAAGAACCTCAACAGCCAAGTAGCATGGTCCTTGGGAGGTCGTCAGAGGTCTATCAGAAAGCTTGGTGCGACAGCTGATGAAATCTACTTTATATCTGCAGCCAGCTCATTCTTTTGTGTATACCCTCCGGTGTCATATACATCCGCGGGCGGCGCTAACCACATAAATATTATAACAAAATAGTTCAATATTTCCAATAACTGAATGCTTTAACCTACGAACCTAACCTCACCACATATCCCTAACAAGGCAATAAAACAAGATGGCGCAATCATAATGGTTTATAGTTTATTTGATATGATGCTAAAGTTTATTGTTACGCTTTCATCCATCACTCGGCGGCTGTCAATTCCGAGAAGGGTCGTAGCATACAGAAACGTAGTTCGTTGAAGACCCCCCCCCCTCTCGAAGAAGGGTAGGTGAATAAACTGCAGTAATGGCGCGACGCGACACCGCGGCGCCGTCTGCGCGCATGTATAAGGACGGGACATCATAACATTTAAGCAACTAACTATTACTATAACGTGTGGTGACGGTTTTAGAATACGAAGTGTCACCAACCCATACCATCCCGAGGGTGTCGTAAAAGGCGACGACTAAGGGAACGCAAGAGGCAGATCACCTAGCCGCAAGAGAAGGAAAACTTGATAGAAACCCTGTGCCAACCCGTCTTGCCACCGTGGCACTGTAGGGTAATTTCCCTCCATGAATTTGACACAGTAGTGGGTCATTCACGGGCTGAAACGACGAACTAACTATACATTTGGTTTGGTAATAACCCATTGGCTATTTTAATGAGGTGTGTTGAGTGTTATTTTTTTAAATCTAAGCTCACTGCAGTGCTCTGCTCTACAAACTAGGAGGACGAATCACTGCATGAAAGAAATAAGTCTACTGTGTCTCGTTGGTTGGCATGGGATTTAATATCATATTTTGTTACAGGTGTGCTTCCAAATTCAAATCTCATTTAATCAAGTTGGCTCATTAGAGCTCTTTTGACAAGTCAAACAACAAAATAATATTTAATTTAAAATTTAAATTTAATTCCATTAATTTCATCCATTAATTTAATTCCACGCTTTTCATTTCATATTCGACTTTTACGACACTCTCAACAAGGAATGGGGCGGTGACAATCGTTATTCAAAGCTCGTCACCACACAAAAATAATCCCTTTTACTGAATCCAGGCGTATGGATGAATCCATACGCCTTATCACACTTAGTCTTCTTCTTTTCAACAAGTAAAAGACCCACTGCCGAGTCGATCATCCTCCAAGCACATGAGAGAAATTAGGCTACTGTGCCACGCTGGCCAGATATTTTTTTGTATCAAACTCAATAGGAACTTTATTTACGTAGGTTTTATCACAATATTCTTATAAATCGTCACATTATCATATTACGATCCCTGTTCCCCTGACCCACGCTAGGTGGTAGTCTTTTGATCTCCCACAACCCTTGCGTCCACCCACATTCATGCTGAAACTACCAACGGTTCGGAATGCTGCTCTACAGAGAAGAGCCAGCAAGAAACTCTGTAGATACTTTTTTTCAAATCATTGATTTTTCAGTCTTGTTTACAAATAGCACCAAACAGCGTATAATAATCAATGTATTGGCACAGGGCGTCGATTCAAGGTTTTCTTTGCAGCAGGTTCAGAAAAGCTGTATTCATAACTAGCTGACCCGGCGAACTTTGTACCGCATTATATATTTAAAACAAAAAGAAAGTTGGACATAGGATACCTGAGATTTTTATCCCGCCCGTATAAAACCTACTTTAACAAAACGCAACTGACAGCGAAACGTTATGTTGTCTATAGTTTAATATGGTCGAAAAACTGACAATTAGACATTTTGAATTCGACTTGTTATATTGTTGTAATTCACATAATATCTTTATAACTTGTAGCCTATGTGTTATTCTGATGTATAAGCTATATTATTGTAAAGTTTCATTAAAATCCATTCAGTAGTTTTTACGTGAAAGAGTAACAAACATCCATCCATCCATCCATCCATACTTACAAACTTTCACGTTTATAATATTAGTAAGATATTAGTAAGAAGTAAGATGAAAGTTGCGCTTTAGATATTTGAATGGTCGTCCAAGATATGCATTGTTCACTATTATGGAAATTCCTAACGACCCAAGCGGAATTTGTATCCATTTTCGCTTGTGACGCTTAACAGAATAGAGATTAGTCGAAGATCTGTCTTAGCTCAGTCCAGTATCGTTGATTGTCCAGACCTTGGGATTTAGAAACCGTCTGTCTAGTCAGATTTTGGTTCCTTAAGCTTAATTGACGTCCGCAGTCCAAATAATCCGGTCCGTGTGGTGACGGATTTAGAATACATAGTGTCACCACCCCATTCCAGCCAGGGGGGGTGTCGTAAAAGCCGACTAAAGGAAATGACAAGGCCGATGACCTAGCCACAAGAGAAGGAACTTGATACGAAACCCTGTGCTAACTTGTCTGGCAAGCGTTGCACGGTAGGCTAATCATCCTAAATGGGGGGGGCGACGCAGCACTGGGCATTAATCGTCTGAGTAGTATGTTATGTAACTATTCAGTAATTTCGCGTAATCCACCAATCAGATAACATAACCAAAATTTGAATATTGTGTTTGGTAACCAATCGTAAACAGAATGGTTAACCTTGAATAGATCTAAATGTGTCCACAAACAATCCCTAAATACTGTTTCGTGATATATTTGAACAAAGCTCCGTTATTTGTAAGGCGGAATAGAATGCGCGGGTTCTGGTACCGCAGTGTTATGTAACACGGGCGCTCGATAGGGGCTGACTACGCCACGGTATGTTAGCAATAGAACACTTCGCAATCAACATCATCAGCCTAACACATCTGCTAGACATCGGCCTCTCCCAACATTCGGTGTGTTACGTGCCAAATTTGTACACAACAAAGTCCATAGAATCAAACAAAACTGGGTTCGTTTGTAATGTGAAAATAACAGGTACTTATAAGATGATTTTGAGGTTATTTGTAGGTCTTTCCAAATACTTATTTAGACGAAACATTCGCGGCAGTTAGCGTAAGGTATAAAGAGTAGATGGATGGCCGCTGGGGCATAAAGTTTTAGAGCGGCGTCCACGTATGAGAAAGTAAAGCGTGGAAATAAATACCTTCGACTATGTGGACGGACGACCTTGTGAAGGTCGCTCGGAGTCGCTGGATGCTGTCTGCACGAGATATGGAGGGCTATGTTCAGCAGTGGACTTCTGTCGTTGATAGATAGATAAAGAGTAGGTAATTTTGGCAACTATTACGTTGCATTTGGAATGGCCTCCATGAATCTCCGGCATCCTCCGACCCAGTAGTGGTGGTCATTTAAGGGCTGAAACGACTGTCACCACTCCATTCCATCCTGAGGGTGACAAGGTGTAATGACAAGGACGATAACCATATCGCAAGAGAAGGATAACTTAATATTAAACCCTGCGCTGCTTGATATTAAAACGGGTCGCGTTTGGTTAGCGCGGCACAGTAGGCTCATTCATTCCCTTCCATTTAACTTGAGGAGGCCCGACTCAGCAGTGCAGGGTTCGACAAAAATCACGAAATATCACAAGGGGGTGGGGAGTATAGTAAGATATCACGTGTATTTATTTTTTCCTCAAACGTGTAATTTCTAAACCGCAAAGCAGCGTGTCGTGTAGCCTTTGACTGTAAGATTCTTTGTAGGTATGGACTAAAAATACACGTGACTTTTAATGGGGGGGTGGGGGGTAGTCTTAAACCTCACCAAGTATCACCAAAGGGGGAGGGAGGAGTGAAATGTTAAAAAAACATCACGTGATTAATGGACAGCCCCTTGTAACGGCTGTAGGAAATTAGATAAAACATGTATAACAACCACCGCAAAAAAACCTGCTTTCAAGTAACCGCACCATATTTCATGCTTTTAGGAGCCATCCCACAAACACGTCACATTTATAACACAGGAAGACGTCGTTATTCTGAACGAACTTTTAATTACGTAACGTATCTTCCTTAAGGAACTACCGACTAGGTATCATTATTACTATCCTACAAGCTTCGAATATTGTGTTTCACGATATTCCTTGGTTTCTATGAGGGATTTTCTATGGTTTTGTCAGTTTCCACCACCACACTCCAAAATTACAAGGGTAAAGATGTTTTCTTGTTTATAACTCTAAGCTTAAATATTTATGTGTGGCTGTGGTTTGTAGCACACAATAAATCACGTGGTAATCATATCTCGCTATAAACTGTGAATTCATTCTTTCAATTTTTTTTTGTTTTCTACATAATTAACTAATCCAGAAACATTGCACAATGGGCGTTGGATTGGACTAATTTAGCGACAGCCTTGACCCTTGGCCATGGGGGCACTTCCATAAAGTACATCTTAGCGTTGCATGTAACCGGTGTATTAAATTGATTTAATATCGATTGAAGCGGACGAGTTTCAGGGCAATGTTCGATAAGTGAGGTCACTAGCATACATCAGGTGATGTTAAACGCTCGGATTAGTTCTATAAGAACATTGAGTTAAATATATAGAGAAGCTATTTCAAACAAAAAGTATCGCGTAACTTGATGACAGCGGGGCAAGCGGGGGGTGTGATGTTTTCATAGATGAAATCAAAACGCGCAGACGCGAGAGACGCGACTTTATTTTATTATTCTGCCTACTAGTTACTGTGTGTACTGTAAGTGTAAATCTGTAAATCTAAAATCCAATCAATATATTAATTTATTTTAATATGGATGAACTATTCATAACGTGATAATATCGAGAGTTTACTGCGACAACTGACTAATTTACTGGCTTATTTTGAGCAAAACCGAACTACTTGAAAAATAAAAAACATTAGTTCAACACAAAATTTTTGGTGTGGTTTACGAGATAAATAATGATAAAAACAAACAAACATAAAATCTTTATTTTACATAATACCCTAACTACTAAAATATACCTACTGTATACTGGATACAAGGCCTACTAAAACTATAGCATTTGTATTTTAAATAATCTTTCAAAAACGCAATATTTCCAAACTCATTGTATTAGTCTTATACTTTAAAACGCAATATCTCAAAACTAACTTGACTGCACTTAGCTGGTTTTCGCAGTAAACCCTATTATTATTTAGTGTCCTTAATTATTTAACGTCGATAGTGTCAACTCTGCGCATTCAAATGTTCTTACTCTTTGATATTCACATAAACATGGCCGCCGCAGTGAGGCGTCGTCAAGAGTTACAATAAATTGATAAAATATGACTAAATTAAGCGTGTCTTAAAGATAATAATGTTGAAAGTTACTCCTTGACTTTTACTTGTATTTCTCGAATTGTTTGAACAGTATCTCAATACACACGAAGGCATAGTTTAAAAAACAAAACAACACTCAAACGTGTGATGTTGCAGCAAGCGCTTGTCACAGACTAAATGAGTTGGAGTGCGCGCGCTCCAACGCGTGTTACAAACAATCTAGTTGAGGTGTCTCCTCTAGTACGAAGTACATTTAACTCAATGTATAAGAAATACTTTCACATTATGAAAAACATGTTTTGAGATGTAAAATATATTTCTGTGACTGTGTGGTAACGGCTTTAGAATATATGTATGTGGTATCACTGTCCTATTCCTATGGATGTCGTAAGCGGGGATTGAAAGATGCAGATAGGCAGAATATCTGACTGCAAATATGGAATGTTTGATTGAAGCCATGTGCCTGTTATCATCACGTCTTTCCATCAAATCGGAGGAGAGCTTTTTATTCTCGATAGGAAAGTGCTTGATGCGTAACACCCAGGCGTGGGCTACGTTGTCAGCTATGGAGCCTAAAGAGACTACCTCTTTAGGCTCCGTAGCTGAGAACTAGCCACTAAAACCTCAGTGGTATACCGCCACACGTCTCGTTTTGGTCTCGTTGCTTCCTTCTGCGACATAATGGCCTCGCAGAAGGGAGCCACGGCTTTTCGACACTCGGTTTAGCGGCCAAGCAAGTTGAGTGCCAACCCGACGTCCCTATGCCGTGCCGCAGCAAAGTAGGGCTCGCAGAGTAACTATAAGGAGGACGAGTCCTTGGAGTCGGGGTTCTGACTCCAGGGACTGGCCAAGCATGACGCCGTGTGCCGCTCTTCGTCTGGCTTCTCCCCGTTGGCCCGCCTGGCATGGGTGACCCTGAGCTGGTATGGCGCCAACGGATCATGACGCCCCACAAGCCCCCTCACCACAATAAGGTGGCACGGTCGCGGGGGAAAGTTCGAGAAACAACAACAGTGGGTCATTTATGGGCTGATACAAATATGACTACCAGTAACCCTGACATGTCACGCTTTGAATTTTAATTTCACGATTTATTTATTAAGCCACAAGGTTGACGCTGTGGTTACGGCCCGCCTAATCGGCGACCCATTAAAATAGAAAACATGTCACTGGCAGCCAATACCATCCTTACTCTAGCTCGTTACTATGAAAGCATGTAAGTGGTTGCAGCAGAATTAGCTCGCATTTTATTCATAAACCTCTGCAGTATTATGCAACCACGTTTGATAGCCGTCGTACAATTTACATTACTTTCGTGGACATAAATATTCTGGAAACGTCGAGGATCGCCGTCGGTTTTAGTGAGTAGGTTGGGGCGCAACTTACCATCTATACGCGTCCCGGAGTCCCACATATAGTGCATCCATGAGATGTTCCAGGGAAAACATAAAAAAACAGTGTGGCATAAGTCCCGTATTCACACGATTGTATTATTAGATTACCAAAACTGTCAAAAAAATCTTATGCAGTGTTTTTGGTCGTGTATGTTGAGTCTATTGATATAGCAGACTTGGGGCTCATATGCTTGCCATATCACTTTCAGGGGTAGATTGGTATTGGTTAAATGAAACCCATTATCAGTTCTAGTAGAGCACATGCCCATGTCTACTTTAAGATGTATTTATATAATACTACGCGATTTATTGTGTAGTACGAACTTTAAACACCTCAAATAGGCTAATTTCCGCGTCGATGGTATTGTTTCTTTGCTCAAGTCTATGTAGGTAGTTAGCACGGATAAACATTTATGTGGTCAAAAATATCAACATAGTTAATTAGTATAAATATCAACCTTTAATAGACTAAGACCACTTACAAATTTATAGTAGAATACGGAACAGTTTCTCCAACATTTAATGAAACTACAAGGTTTCCGGTCGAGTGTTCTGGGAACTTCTTCACGGCTACGAGGCGGGACAAAATTGAGCGCACTAACTTCCAACTTGTTTATTGCAGTTATGTTTACCCGACGATGGACGAGTTGGCGAATCAGATCAACTTTGTATTGGTCCACTTTGGCATCAAGACCTTCATCGGTTTCGGTGTGGGCGCTGGTGCTAATATCCTTGCCAGGTTCGCCCTTCTCAATCCGCAGAAGGTACGTATTGTTTCCTATAAGAATACTGAATAAGAAGGCATTTAAAATTATTAGCCTCTGTCCGTGTAGATTTAGAACTGCACTGCTCCAATAGATAGTAGCATGGCTGCCCTTAATAAACAGCCTACCCAATGTAAAAAAGAATGTTACTTTCAAATCGACTTCCTTTATTTGTATAGAGTATTTCGCCTAGAGACATTATATACGAGTAGTATTTACATACTACTACTCAACTCCAAAGGGCTATGCTCGGAGTTACCCTGCGAGATCGAATCAGAAATGAGGAGATACGCAGGCGAACCAGGGTCACTGACATAGCCCACAGGATTGCCAAACTTAAGTGGAAGTTTGCAGGGCACATAACGTGCAGGACGGCGCCCGTAGGGCAGAAAAGTCCTCGAGTGGCGACCGCGTTCCGGAACGCGCAGTGCTGGTAGGCCGCCCACACGGTGGATCGATGACCTGGTTAAGGTCGCTGAAAAGGTGGAAAAACTTGGGGGAGGTCTTTTGGCTGAAATGATGATGATGACTCAGCCCCTAAAATACCCACTGCTGAGGTGCACCTCCACCTATTACATGGGTAATTAGGCCACGCCTTCCAGACGGGTTGGCGCAAGGTAATTGTAGCAACACAACGTGGGCACGAGATCGCAAACGTGTGAAAGCGTGCCCATTATTTTGAGACGATGGAATGTTTTACTGAGTACTTGGGAACAATGTGGACCGGCCTTCGTAGCTCAGGGAACCGTGCGTGTTTGTATGCCAGCGCATAGTTGCGTACCTTTACATATATGTAAAGGTATACGTAGGAATGAAGGGCGGACCCTTCTGAACGTTAGGGCTATTTTACAACTATTTTTTAATTGTGAATGTATCTGTACGTGTTAAAAAGGGCTGCCGCTTAGGTGCGTTCGTTTTGCCGCCAATTACGACACGCTCAAGAGGAACTGGATTGATGACATCGTTTTTTCTATACTCATCACCACATGGATAACTGTCATTATACAGGGCAGGGATTTAGAATACACAATCTCACCAACCAACACAATTCTGAGGATGCTGTAAGACCCGATTAAAGGTATGCATGAAGCAGACCATGAAGGACAATTAACCTTTTGATGGACTCTGGCGACGCCTGCCTCGTGGGTCCCAACTTTATCTCCACGGGAGGGCAATTAGCCTACTGTGCCACACTGGCCAGACGGGTTGGCCCATGGTTTCGTATGAAGTTTTCCTTCCCTTGCAGCTGCAAGGGAAGGTTATCGGCCTTGTCATTTCTTTTTGTCGGCTCTTACGACGCACTCAGTATGGAATGGGGTGGAGACACTACCTTTTCGAAATCCGTCACTAAGACGATGTGCCTCGGCGGGTGTAGTAAACCTTACCATAGGGCAGGCTGGATACCTAAGCATGGTACAAACAAGCAATAAGCAGCGATACGACAAACGTACTGCGAATAGCGTTAAAGCCGCATTTTCATTAGGGGACATTTGTTGCGCGACTCTGTCGCTCGACACCAAATTCACGTGTCCCGCGCGATGGCCTCGACGTCGCTTGGGACATGTACGGGTCGCGCAACTTGTCGTTACGCTAGTCAATGGTCTTCGAGCGTCGACGCGCGCGACTAGGGACTTCTTCCCACTACTTCCTCGGGCGACATACTGATCACTACTGGCCAATGTGAACGAGTCATATGTCTCGGAACATTGTCCCACAACTTTTGCAGAGACAACTACGTGAATGTCGGGCGACAGTATCTGCGACATGTCGCCTAGTGAAAATGCGCCTTCAACTTTGTTTACTGTGTCACTAATTTCCGTCAGCTTTCCCGCCATGCCCCGAATGAGATCGGCATTCGATTAATCGCTAATCGCTTACAGACAGATGTGGGGAACATATGCCATATGCCGCAACCCTATTACCACTTAATCCGATGTTTCTTGGAATTACTAATATATTAAATACTAGCTCACCCGGCAAACGCTGTTTTGCCATATAAATATCGCTATTAAAAAATAGGGGTTGATCTAGAGGGGTGAAAATTTAGGGATGTATGTATTTTTGTATGCTGTCTCATATGAAAAATAATCTATAAAATAAACAATAAAATTTAGGGGTCCAACCTTAACATTTAAGGGGATGAAATATAAATGTTGGCCCATTCGCAGACCTAACCGATATGCACACAGAATTTCACGAAACTCGATAGAGCCATCTCGGAGGAGTTTAATTACAAACAACGTGACACGAGAATTTTATATATAAGAAGAAAAATAAATTGGATAGAATCTATAGGTGCTACTACTCAACCCATAAATGATCCACTGCTGAATCGGGCCTCATCTTAGCCTACTGTGCTGGTGTGTGGGACTCAATAATATGAAAGGCGCCCCCATACACACTGAAAGGCGCCCCATACACACTGAAAGGCGCCCCCATACACACTAAACATACCTCGGTGCAAGTCCCGCGCCGCCTGCCCCGAGAGTCCCGACTGTGACTGCACGGAAGGGTAATAAGCCTAATGTGCCACTTGATACGAAACCGTACCGTATCAAGTTTTCCTTATCTTGCGGCTAGTTTATCGGCCTTGTGATTTCCTTTTGTCGGCTCTGGATATAATGGGATGGTGACACTGTATTCTAAATCCATCACCACACGGACTAGGTGTACATAAATACCTCATAAGAATAGCTAAGACCAAATAGCCACGTGAAGTGCCGGCATAACAGTATACATCTAAAATAGGGCTGCTATCCGTCCGGAATTCCCCGGATCGGTCCTAGTTTGAAGGGAGTCCGGGGGCCGTCGGGCAGGGGTTTTGAATAGTTTTGTTGTCAGGGCAAATTATTTTGAATGTGGAGAGAGTGCTTTCGCTAGTCTCGCAGCAATGGAGGAAAGAAAGAAACTCGCTAAATATACACACGGTTTTTTCTCTGATCAAAATCAAGTATTTAATAACAAGCTGTGTAAATTAATAAAAAATATGAAGATGTTATTGTTGTAATAAACTTTTTCAGAGGTGTCCGGGGAAAAACAAACATATGTTGCCCAAATGACCGGGTTGCTTGGCGCGTTTATCCGGCGTCGGCAATTTAGCTGATGGCAGCCCTAATCTAAAATAACCTTGTTAAAGCTGTTCGTAATAAGCAACACTACCCTATGTTCTCAGGAGTTATGTCCGAGACGATGTAACACGATCAGGCAACATAATGGACAGTGAAATAGTACACAGTATCGTCATTAACACTGTGTTACAACACTAGTACTGTTAGTGTGTTGTGTGTTTAAGTGTGCTGTTAGTCGTCGTCGTCGTCGTCGTTTCAGCCCATAAATGACCCACTACTGGTTCGGACTTCCTCCAAATTCATGGAGGGAAGTAACCCTTCTGCACCACGCTGGCAAGACGAGTTAGCACAGCGTTTGTATCAAGTTTTCCTTCTCTTAGGGCTAGGTTTTCGGCCTTATCCTTTACTGTCGGTTGTTACTACACCCTCTGAATAAAATGCGGTGGGATAATATTCTAGATCCGACACCACAGGGAAATTTGTTTTGGAGAAGCTCAGGGAGATATTTACGCGTAATTCCATAATGTAGAAAAACAGGCTGGTTTGATTCCATATACAGGCTGTTTTTTCTACATATATGGATCTACTCGCTGATTGGTGTGGACCGTTCCTAAACTAGCTATACTTGGTCTCCGTCTGCATGTCATCAGTCTTCATGATGAATGTCCCGCGATACTGGTTATATCAAGGCTTTAAAAATACCCCTGTCGGTCGGCAGGTGGACGCCCTGACGTTGATCAACTGCACATCCAACCAGGCGGGCTGGATTGAGTGGGCGTACCAGAAGATGAATTCAAGGTCCCTTCGTGCTCGAGGCATGACCCAAGGAGTACTGGACTACCTCATGTGGCACCACTTCGGAAGGGTAAGTTTGTTTAAGCGATTGTATTCCTAGAATGTTAATGTAAAAGGTGTTCGATCAAGAATTTATTAGACAGAGGTTTTGTATTTGCATTTTTTCTATGATTGCCTGTAATATGACTACAAACGTGTGCTCCTATTTGTCGTTGTTCAACTGCTGATACACTATCCAGTGTATTTTTGATCTAGGGTAGGAAATGGTACCAGAATTCGAAGAAAACTTTTTTGTCTGTAATTATTGTATATGCTATACAAACATTATGTTCACAAGGTGCTTAAAAAAACTTATTTCCTAAATACCTCCATTAAAGCCCAAGTTACTTACAATCTTTAAACGTGGCCAACGGCGATGCCCACAAATTGAAATTGTGTATTTTTTTTAACTCCTATTAAATTTGTACTAAATAAAATTCTTTCACGAGGAATTCCCACGCGCAAATCAAATTACACTCGAAATTTTTTTAATGCATATTTTTCAAAATGTTATCCGCTTGCTTGAAAGATGGAACGCGCAACGAATATTCAACATTACTTTATCAGTGTTTCGTTCGTTCGTTTGTTCGTTCGTTTAGATTCTATATTTTGCCTCTTGTTCGGATGGGTGCATTTCGAGCCGCCTTCACCATCATTATCGTGATAGGTGGGGTGGTATGGGTGGGTGTCAAATGTTTTCTTCCGTCACACCACGTGTTTATCAGAAAACGTTATAACTATTAGGTACTAATGTGACTAATTGAATAGCGAATGTGTGCCTCTATCGATTAAGGAATACCAAAAAATGTTTGACAACAACTTTGATGTCTCCATAAATTCCGCCAAAAACTAGCGTTTTTCTAAGCTCTTTTTTATTTCTACACTTGGCTTCTCATCCCTTTATTCCACTACTAATTTCGTCTATACGACACTTGGTAATACAGGGTAGTGCTGGTTCTCGATAACAATTTATGATAGTACTTGAATATGCGCCGGGCCGTGTGGCGAAGTTTATGCGTTCTGTTTGACTGCGACGCCAAATTATGTAGCTGAAGCAATGCTCCGCGACCATGACTTTTGGCTTTACGAGCGTTCCGTGATTCGGAACGTATATTGGCTCCATGTACAAAATTGTCCCAAAGTCCCAAGCTTGTGTACATAATTGGGGTGTACATAATTTTATGAACGTTGGTTGTCTTCCTTGATAGTATGTCCAATTCGTTGCACGAAAATGATATTGGTTTCACACAAATTGTTAATAACTACTTAAAACTTATTAGGGGTGTCTAATTATTTACTTAAAGTATAATCATAAAGTATAATCTTGTCTTATCTCCTAGTTGATGAAATGGTTATTTATATGAAGTACCTTTTAATCACACCGTGTTGGACCACACATTTTTGTATGAACATAGAGTGAAAAATACTACAATCAACACTAACATGTCCATGAACACATATCATATACATTGAATAAAATAATCAACAGTGAACCATGTTAATTTAAAGTGTTTAATCAAGGGCAGTAGAGGTGTCCTTTTTTTTTCTCTTTATTTATTTAGGGGCTTATTTCCCAGTGGATGTCAGCCCCAGCGTTACCCAACTAACTCACAACCATCACCAATCACAACTTACAAAATTTTAAAGACGCAAATGGTAACAGTAGCCTGTCTCCCCAGTTCCCGGAGGAGCGCAACCACGACCTGACGCAGATGTACCGGACCTACTTCACTCGCAACGTGAACCCGACCAACCTGTCACTCTTCATTGACTCGTACGTGCGTCGCAGCGACCTGGGCATCGCGCGGGAACACGACACGCTCAAGGTATATGCAACGAGTCTGAATACATGAACCTATTTTTTGTAGAACTTACATATTAACATGTGTCAAACCCCCTACTTTAAAGTCAGTTTTATATGTTCGTTGGACATCCTCAAAAAGGTTTTCTTGACAACTCTTGCCTGTAGAGCAGCCATCGGAAATTCTGCGTTGGTTCTGCGAGGTTGGTTCTGCACAGCATGTCGCGGGTTCGATCCCCGCACGGAAGAAATATTTGTACGACCTACAAGTATTTGTTCCAGGTCTGGGTGTTTTCTATCTATAATATGTATGTATTTAAAAAAAAAAAATTATCTAAGTAGTTTAACATCCATCTCGTTACCATAACACAAGCATTAAGTTGCTTAGCTTGGGACGAGATGGCGTTGTGTGAAATGTCCAAGGATATTTATTATTTATTTATTTATAATAATAATTATATTGTGACGTTTCAAAATAGAGCGAGCTGTTTGGGAGCGTGGCACGGTCATTTCCTTCTTGGCGAAAGTGGGTATGGGCTAGATGATGATAGTATGTAATATTTTCTAATTGTGTACACACTAGTGAATATAATAGTGTCAGTGCAAGTTTGAATGTGTTAAATATATTTAATGTTGTTTAATGGTTGTGTGATGACAGATTTAGAATACACAATATCACCAACCTTTACAATCTTGACAGTGTCGTAAGGGGCGACTAAAGGTGCACAAGAGGCAGTTCACCTAGCCGCACGAGAAGGAACACTTGATAAAAAACGGTGCCAACCCGTCTTGCCAGAGTGGCACAGTAGGCTAGTTTCCCTCTATGAGTATGGGGGAGGCCTGACTGTAATTTGTGGACTGAAACGAATACTGTGGTGTAGGTACCAGTGCTTAACATTACCGGGGCGATGTCTCCGCACGTTGACGACACGGTGACCTTCAACGGCCGCCTCAATCCCGACAAATGCACATGGATGAAGGTAACAAAACGTATTATTATAGTCTATACTAATGTTATAAAGCTGCAGAGTTTGTTTGTTTCACCGCGCTAATCTTAGGAACATCTAGTCCGATTTCAAAAAATCTTTCTGTGTTGGATAGTCCATTTATCGAGGAACGATATAGGCTTTTTTTTAAATAATTTCTAGTGGGTGGTATACTGGGGAGCAGCTAGTTGTTGTAGAAAGCCATACATTTCCTAAATTAATAAAAACCAAATTTGATTTTATTAATCACAATTTATTGTTAGTCTCTGCTAGACTGCCTTGTTGGTCTAGGGGTTAGATGTGCCACCATTGGATCATGGGTCCTCGGTTCGATTCCGGTGTCGCGCAAGTGTCATTGTGTAAACCAGAGGCACTTGCTCCGAGTCTGCGTGTCATTTGTGTTCGTTAGTTTCAAGTTTGTAAACTGCCCCGCAGTACAGGTTTAGCGTATGGGAGGGGCTTCGTTTAAAAAAAGAACTATGAGGTTTGGCTAATTTAGAGGGCGGATTCGCTTCCGGTATTACAACTAGTAAAATGAAAATGTAAATTGCGCGAACGGAAGAGTATGAAATGTCCCACACTTGTAGTTTAGATAAAGAAAGAGTGCAGAAAGCTGTTTTTCTTTATAAATTTAATCAATAATATTAAGTCACTAAAAGTCATTACACATACTACCATGTATTTGACACACACACACGCTTAAACTATTTTGTTTATTGTTAAAGTCTGTGGTCCAATTGAGAAAAGAACTATTATATTATAACCCATTTGATTCTGAGTGTCCTAATAGCCAACAAAATTAATTAAAAGTCCGAAAACCTAGTCGCAAAGGGAGGACCCGTCTGGCCAGCGGCACAGTAGGCTAATTACCTTCCATGTACTTAGGAGGCCCGTCTCACAAGTCTATATTGTATGTATGTGCAGAGTACTAGTAGTCATAACTTCAGCTCATAACTGTATCGGGTCTCCGCCAAATTCATGAAGGAAAAGTAGCCATTAGTAGTTTCCATTCATTCTTCATTACCAATCCATTTCAGATATCGGACTCCGGGATGGTGCTGGAAGAGCAACCGGGGAAGATATCGGAAGCGTTCCGCCTCTTCCTGCAAGGGGAGGGCTACGGTAAGTAGACCACTTCAGCCGCCTGGCACACCACTCACGCCCCAATTATTTATAAATGCTTCGGCCGTTCAATTTGACAAGATGTTGGTTTCTTTCTGGTACTGATTATCCCGTTTCTCCCCTAAGAAACGGTTACATTGTCGGAATGTCAAATTTTCCAATAACTTACTTTCGAAAATTGAAAGATCTATTGTTTATCTATTGATAGCCTATTGTTTCGTAAATTATCATGCATTGATGATGATTGACCAACAATTATGAGCAATGATGATAAGTGTAAGATGATAAGAATATTATAGATTCTAGATATAAATAAAATAGATAATAAATGAAGTAACCGTAACGTAACGATAAAAAAAGTCTTAAAAGTAACGTATAGAAAAGCATTTTAAATACTTTCCAATGTCTGTAATGGTATCAGGTGACATAAGCATTTACACATGCAAATCTACGTATAACATTAATCGAAATATTGATTACCTAAACATACCATGAAACAGTTTTTATTTATGTCCCGTGCCAATATGACTTTTCCCATAAAAATGTTGTAGGATGGGCCGAAAATGCCTCCCTGTGTTTCCGTACAATGGGGATAAAAACACATTCCGTACGGGGCATAAATAAACATATTGTTTCCTTTAGTTTTGACGGTAAATTTTTTTGTTTTATAATTATTATAAACTAAAGGAAACAAAATTATTGTACAGTAGTACAAAATTAGACTTCACTTTTCAATATTTGTTATAAAATTCTTATTTATTTTGTGATTTTCTAATAATGAGATGCAATGCAAGCTTAGCTTTGCAGGCAGTTTCAATGTTTGTACAATGAATGCACTGACACGCCTTACTCAATAGATGCAATAGATATTCCCACGCAATTGCTCACAATTAGTATAGTTTTTATTAATTCTTACTGTTCAAAACGTTAGCATTGAATGAACATAAATATATATGGTAACAATCTTTTAATATATAAATAATACTTATTATATTAATATAATATAAATAATAGTAGTTAATCTTTCCACCCACCGAAGTTAATGAAATCCCGTATTAATTTTACTTTAACAAAAAAGAAATAAAACGATTGCATCTATTCTGTATTAATATTTTTGGAATGACTAACCTACTGTTACTAATATAACTGTTAAAGCATCTCTTAAATTTCGGTCATTTTTATTTTTTCTATTCTATTATGTACATACTGCCATTCTTTACAATTCTAAAACACAAAGATTTCATTGCGAATGATTTAAATTTTTCATTTTCACTAGTTGTTCAACAATATTTATTGTTTACCCTTTAACAATTTACAATTGGTAAGCTAACGTTAGTTTAGTTACTACCTACCTGGTCTGAAGCTCAGTTTGTTTTGTTCCCTGGTTATATTTGAGCCTGGATATGCGATAGCGTTATGCAGCAACCCCTGTCAATTGGTATGTATCGCGGGGTGCTTTTTACCTCCAGTAGAGCTTCGAACTCCAACCGACTACAAGACTTATAACCCCTACACCCTACCCTTGCCAACATTATAAGCCAACCGACTAGACTTGCACCTCGATATTTGCAATGCATAGCTAGCTAATCGTACTCTATTAATTTACGCTAAATATACACCACCTAGTTACGTTCATCGTACTCCATAAACATACGCCGAAAATTCGTGACTTCTCGTCTGGTTGGCTTGTAAATCGTCAAGGGCCATAATATGTTTTATTATTCATCGTGGACGACAATATCTATTAACTAGGTGTTTAATGATTTTATCGCCTTGTACTTCTTGTCACTATATCCTCTCGTGTTGTAGAAAAACTGGTCTGAGCTGCTGTCTTGTAGTCGTTTACAGTAGATTTGTTGCCAGTTATTAATTTATAAATAAACCCATTTATTGCTATGTCAACATCAAGTTTATGGTAAAAAGTAACTAGTTACATATTTGCCAGTATTGGTAATTAGATGTGTTGTTGTATTTTTATTATTTATTTTAATTTCCTCCGTTAATTCCCAAAGTCAGGTTTTCGGTTCCTCAAATGCCCCGTCTCTTTTTATATATTATACGAACCCCTGACCATTTCTTTTTCTATTATATTCTTAGGTAATAAAAATACATAAATCTTTAAATCTATGTTTAAACTAAAAATACCAAATAGTACTTACGAAACTTTGTAAGTCCGTAGACTTCATAATATATATATATTTAAATTTAAACAGTATGTATTGAAACGCGTTTATGTGTTTTAGCAAGTAGTTTGTTTATATTATGTAGATCATTCGTTAATGTAAATACCTCAACATTCAAATATACGTAGCTTTAAGTATGAATTTAAATTTTAGTAAACATCGCTGCCATTTTATTTTGAATACGTTACAATACAAATCACTTGCCTTTCATTCGTCATTCTGATATTTATATAAGGTCAGTAGTACTATAGATCCATTTGTCACGGCTATGGAGATATACCGTGCAAAGCTGTGGTACCGTTAAAGTGTTCTTCGCATTCTATGTTTGATCCGATCCCTTGTATGACACCCTCTAAATAAAACTCAGAATCACTGAAAAACACTAATTAAACCTGATTTTGAAACTGGATTAAGTTGGATACTGACCTATGAAGCAAAATTAAAAAGTAAAACGCAGCAATGTCTATTAAAATGTTTGTTGGTGTAGTACGTTTTATTTATTTTTTGTTTCCATTCTACATCTTTAGCTGTGTTAGCACTGAATAAAGTTAGCACTCGCCGCAGTAGTACCGTGTCGACGCCCAGTATCAGGGACATCTAGCCACACTGGCAATGACGCGTAGATAATGTAAGTAGACACATGAGCTCGCAAACCAATGCTATCGAAAAGGAATGTGTTACATTTTTTAAACAATGCGTCTCAACTTCCATCACATATGATCCTGTGCTGCATTGTGTGTATGACAAGTAATTACATATGTGTTAAATTTCGTTTTCTGTTTTTTAACTTAGATTTGTCATGCACCATAACTTATGCCCTAACTTTCTAAAGGGGATAAATATTTAGTTAACTTCTAAAGTCGTGTGTTGATAAAGACATGTTTTATTCGTAAAGACGTAGTTAAGTGTTTTTCTGTGTAATTTCTCTGACATTATCTGAGACATTCCATTTTTTTTTAAATAATTCGGCTCTGCGTCTGCCTTACTGGTATAAATTTGTTCGTTTTAAATACCTACACGCTGGCTAGACGTGTTGGCATGGGGTTTCGTATCAAGATTTACTTATCTTGCGGCTAGAATAACCTGTCTAATAATTTCCTTTAGTGGGCTTATAAACACTCTTAAGATGGAATAGGGTGGTGACACTATATAGTAATTCCGTCACCATACGAACAATGAGTTTACATTTATTTTCGATGGCATCGGTGTTTCACAAATGGGCATGGCTTAAATGATTACAAATTCTGACTGTTTTATACACTAGCTGTCGTTTTTCAGTTATGTAATTTTAGTGCCTAGTTGATAACATTATAACGACTTTTTTATATTTGGCCTTCCATGGTCCACCCACCTTACTATCAAAACACCTCTAGCAGTTTTTGTTATTAATTTACATAAAATATGAAAATATTTTGCATATATGCATTCTGTTGTGGGCCTCATCACCACAATCTATTGTAATTATTGCTTCGTCTATAAATGGTTATTTAAATATACCTTTTAACAATTTTATCTACAACCATTATTACTTTACTAACATAAATCACTGATAAAGCTAGCTTGGAAAGCAAGTATTTTTTAATAATAGCATCACTTTGATAAATCCATATTTACTATATCTTGATAGTATCAGTATTGAGTTTATGGCGATTGTAATAAATTCGAAATTAGAATTTGTATTCCGAATACTTCCAGTGGCACCGCTCTCGCCTACCAAGATAGTGATGTTCCGACGCCTGTCGGACGGCGAGCGGCGCCGCCCATGCCGTCACTCACCAGTCATTCGCATCACCGAGAACCCCATCTCGGAGGCCGTCGTTTGCTAAACGCTCGCACAAAAACCGCCACAAGGAACCAACCGAGGAACGGCGCCCAGAAACGAACCTTTTAACTCTTAATTAAAAACTACTTCCACTGACACTAAACACACTGAATATTAACACCACTCTAAATAGTTAAACTGTTCTGTTAACTCTTCGGAGAATCTTAAGCCCCTCACTAGATAAAAAAGAAGTATCCGTGCTCGTCGGAGTTTTATCCGTGGTTACCGAGAACAGATGTGCAGTCAATGCGCTATAATATTAACTTTGGTAAATTTACCGGTTCATTAAGAAATGTGGTGTAATTACATAATTGCACTGCAGACACTCCGATGGGAATGATCTAGTAACCCATTTAGGTGCATAGAATGCCATCTAGATTATCGATATAGATATCGGAGCCAACAATTTCACATGGTTCGTAAAAACAATTGATGTTGGGGAGACTGGTGATGACCGAAGTATTGTTAAATTAGTATCTAGTATTTGCTTAGTATTAAATGAAACACTGATTAAAAATATTGTTGACACATTCGATCCCGAAATTTATTTCGACAAATCATTTTTTGGATAGTAAGGCTATTTTATAGACTGAAAAATTGAACACCTATTTATTTAGGTTTCTAATAAACAAGTATGGTTGATTGAATACGAAATTGTAATACAGAGAACACAAACGTATTACAATTCAGTTTACCCCAAAATCAGATCTTAGCATAATACACATAGCACCTTTAAAAATATATACATAGATGGTGGCAGTAAAATAAATCGAAGTGTGTTTATTTGTTATGGCCGTACTATTTTAAAGGTTCGAAGTTCCTTGGTGTTCCCATGTGGCCGATGTTGACACCTAGCTAAGTATCTCACGGAGATTGAGTCGCACTGTTGATGTTATATCATTGTATAATTTAAGAGAATTTGATTAGAGCCACTGATATTATACATGTATGTAACACTATGTGTGTATCATTGATATAGGCTAACCTTACGTATCGTACCTTTCTTTACGCAAATGGATATGGGGTAAACTTTGTGCGTTTTGAAAACCTGTACATCTCCTGATTGTATGTAAACATGAGCATAGAAAATACTATTGAATATTATTCAGACATCGATTTATAGGTTTTCTCGACGTTCAATAATAGGTAACGTGGTTGATTTGTAATTTAGTAATAAATGTTACTCGAAGGGCTGAAGCATTGTGGCTACACATTCTGCACATTGGTTTATACATCTCAAAAACAAAGGCCTACAATCAACAAGCCCATCCAACTCAACATTCAGTTACTGAAAAGCAGACTTTAAACTGCATGGCACACAGTATATTTTAACGTTTGAGCTTTAAAATATGCAGGGGGCCACACCGTGATTTAAGCTCGTTTTACAGCCGTGTGATGTATCCGAGTTGCTGGTCCGGCTAATGGACGCTGACCCTTGTGACATCACGAAAACCGCATATTTCACGTCTCTTAATGAGTTTACGCTGTCATACAAATGACTGGGAATGTAGTGAGAGCGTGTAGCCATAACGCAAGGATGTCGCTAGGTGCTATGCTAAGACCAAGATAGTTTTTGATGATAAATCGACGAGAATGTTGGAGAACTAGCTTTGTTTACACCAATTGAATTGCAATTGTTTTGAATTAAGATATAATGAGTGTTTGTATGTTGTGATTCATTTATTTTATTAGTTTTTTCGCAACCCGTCGTCGGGTCTGTTGTTTTATCAGTATTATTACTTTGTGTTGTTACTACATAGTAATTTATTTTTATAGTAATGTATACGTACCTGTCACCGCTTTTAGTTAGTAGATCTAATAAACTATACTTAGAGTAAAATAAAATTTATATTCGTGCAAAGGGCTTCATGTTTACTTAAGTGTAATATTTATTTACCTATAGTATATTGAGTAACTATACTTGAATTGACTAATAAATCGAGAATTCTGCGTAGGTTAGCGGGATGGAAATAAAATCATCACAAGAAAAGTTGTCACAACTAAATTGGATTCGAATTTATTTAATAAAATCGTAAGAAATTGACAACTTAGTGTAATAGCGAATATTGACACGCTGTGAATAAAATCGAAATGATAAATCTATTGAATAAAAATTGTATTGCCTGGTAGTGAAAACCCTTGCAACAAATAGTTAACTATTTAGAGATGTACCTTTTTATCGTTAGAAACTAAATAGAGAAGGCTTCAAAAAACGCCTATCGAATGTTACTCCCAGACTAGTCGGCCCGTCTTTCGTAGTTCCTTTCGGGTCGGACGGTACATCTTTAACAACTCTAGCTACTTTGACGTTGAATCTCATATATAGCATGGGTATTACTGTAGGACTCAGTAGATAAGTGTTGATAAACACATCGCTGCGTGGCGACTTGCACGCGTCTACACGCGAAATTCAGTCTACGTGCCAAGAGTGCGTAGGATCTTAATTTATAAACTACGATTAATCCATGCTCGGTGACTAAATTGAATACGTCCATAAAATAATATTTTCATTTCATAATTCAATTAATTGGATAAATAGTCTTCTGTTGAAAGTGATTACACAAAACAATGACATGATAATTTTCGAAATAATGTTGTTTAGAATTTATTGGAAATTCAAGGGTTATTCGTGAATTAAAAAAATACCAATTTTGTCACTACAGCTTTTTTCGATTTTTAATTATTATTTAAAATACTCGTTGAATAATAAACAATAAGATGTACAGAAAAAATCTAGTCCTGTTGCATACTTCGGCGCGTAGTCTGAAACCAATATTGAACTAATGCTTAGTAGAGTTACTACAGGTTTTTAGAAAACCATTCATACACAATTAAACATTGTTTTTCAGTTGTTGCTGATTGTAGACAATGTTCATATAGATGAAATGTTCATGATGCAGTTCGTGTGATTTAATGTGAATCTAATAAAAGTGATTTTGTAAAGTATTTGTTGTTTTATTACCATATTTCGGAGACTACACATTTAAAAGTATACAGCCCCGCGTATCAAATCTAAACAAAATACGCAGAATAAATGGCCACAAGAGACGAAAAACTATACCTATATACACAGCGCAAACTTGTCGGGGAAGCGAAGCACAGTAGTAGTCCCTAATTCCCTCAAATTGGAAGAGACCTTACTCAACAGTGGGTCGTTCATGATATGAAATTAGGTAGTGACGATTAAACAAAAGTCAATACCTTCCCAAAATAAAGATGACGGAACCAGTAATAGCCGAACTACGAGATAAACAACAGAATAATACCGTATCCAGTGTATAACTTCGTTTATTTAAGTAATACATATCAATGTGTCTTATTTAAATCGGACATCTCTACAATATAATTTAATACTAATATTGCAATCTTTATAAGTTTACAACTAACCGCTAACAATCCACCGTTAAGATATTGACCGTGTTCACACAGATAAAGAATACAAAGTTTTAACGACCTGCGCAGCAAAACTACGGTGGCGTATTAGTCCAAAGCGAGATACGCACATGCGACGGGCCCCTGGCATCAACATCTAACTATATGTCGAAACATGTTTCTTTTTTTTATCTAGTACTACGAGTCATATAAAAACTAAAATAAAAGCTGGCCAACAACTTGAGCTAAAAGTACCATGGTGCCGGAAAGTTCGCGCATGTCTTCAACCAATCGGTGCATTTCGCTTCACTTCGCAGTCAAGGTTAATATCCCAGTTATTTATAAAACTCTCTTTAACACTTATTGAGTTCCTTAAGAACTGGTCACATCGCTTATTATATTTGCGCCATTTGCTATGGCTCCCGCGCTGGCTTAGGCCAACAGTGCCCAAGTAAACATGAGTATCATACAATAACAAAAAACTGGAAGAAAAGGAAAGCTAAAAGTTATACCCAGTATTAACGCCGGCTAATATAGATAAGATACATAGATAAGATATAGATAGACAGATAACTGGCAATAGGATATTAACAAAGGAAAATATCGTCAGCCATTACACAAAAGGTAGTAGGCTGTATGGCAGAAAAATGTTTTTAGTTGGTAGATTTCTTCTAAACATCAATGTGTTACTAATAATAATAGGGCTAATTAAAAATATACACAAGCTTATTTAAAAGAGCCATAGATAAGTTGTCGCCGTTTCTTCAAAGATGGCAGTAGCAGTACCCCGTTCGTGGAATTTCGAATGGTAACACACATGCAAGGCAGTAGTGTATCTAACCGTAAATCTCAGTATGATAGTTCACTTTAGTGTACCTAAACAAAATATTTTTGTCTGCTCTGAAAATGTCTACTTTTGTGACTAACAATGTGTAGGTATTTACGGGGAATTATATTGCACTAGTTTATTCAAAAGAAATCTGCAGCTGAAGCACATAGAATTCTTGTTTGAGACTTATGGTGACAATGCTTTGTCAGATACGACAAACTGAGACTTAGGGCCCCCGCGCATTTAGGCGGCCAGGCCGCGCGGCCAGTCGCGCGGCCTGGCCGCATAATGCGCGGATTGGTCGCGGCGGCCAATAGGCCGCGTATGTGACGCAATGTTTTTCGTTGGCCGCACGACCAAAACATTTCCGCGCGGCCTGGCCGCGTAATGCGCGCAGCTATATACATCGTAGAAGAATCCAACGAAAAACATCGCGTCACATACGCGGCCTATTGGCCGCCGCGACCAATCCGCGCATTATGCGGCCAGGCCGCGCGACTGGCCGCGCGGCCTGGCCGCCTAAATGTGCGGGGGCCCTTAGTGGCGGATTTACCAATAGGCTGAGTAGGCTGGAGCCTAGGGCGGCATATTTTAAGGGGCGGCAGATTAAAGACGTCTAAAAAAAAAGGTCGTTAAAAAGAGTGGAGGCCTGTCGCAACATCAAAGCGCGTCTAAAAAAAGGTCGTCTCAAGAACTGTAGAGGCGGCATAAAAAGCCTACAGGCGGCCAATCTGTAAATCCGCCAATGCTGAGACTGGTTTCGACGCTTCAAAAATAACGATTTGAACTTGAGGTTAATGAAAATTCTAGCACACCGAAAAAAAATTGAAGATAGAAATAAGAGAAAGAAATTGTTGAATTACTCAAACAAGACCGATGTCAGACCTGCTAGCCTCTCCAGAACCAGTAGAAACCTGTCTCTGTATGTATCAACTTCGAGAAACATAAGAAGATAAGTCAACTGTTTCAAAACGTTTAAAGTTTTAGGAATTATCCAGAAGCGTGGACAATGGATACCATATGAAATGAAAACGAGAGACGTCGATCGTCGTTTTCTCACGTACCTACTTCAACGGCAGAAACGAAAATGCTTTTTGAAATCTCTCTAAATCGTGACTGGCGGTGAAAAGTGATACACTACGATAATCCAAAGCGTAGAAAATCGTGGGCCAATCCCGGCCATGCATCAACATCGTCTGGAAAACCTAAATACCAATGGTTCGAAGCTTCTTCTCTGAATTTGGTGGGATCAGGGTGTAATTTATTATAAGCTGCTCAAACCGAATAAGACTATCACGGGGATCGCTATCGGCTTGGCTTGACTACATAACAACGCACAGCCTCATGATGCAAAACCAGTGATAACATACCTGGATACGCTTCAAGGGGAAGTTCTACCCCACCCGCCGTATTTACCTGACAGCCCCTTATAATTTTCACCTATTCCGTTCGATGTCACATGGCCTAGCTAACCAGCGCTTTCATTCATATGAAGAAGCTAAAAATTGATCAATTCTTGTATAGCCCCAAAAGACATGTTGTTTTTCATATACTGCCAGAAAGATGGGAGAAAGTATTCGCTAGTGATGAAAAATACTTTGAAAGAAACATTTTTGTTCCATATAATTTGAATAAAGCTTTTATTTTATAAAAGAAACAGCGAGAACTTGATCAAGGTCTGTTTATAATTATTTACGATCGAATACATAATCGTTTTTACATCTTTTTAAACTAGACAAACAACAAGAATTATTCTGCAATCCAGTATAGCTAATACTGGATTGCAGAATAATTTTATAAATCTTAAAATACTAATAATCAGAATGCGTTTTAGTCCATCGTACGAGCTTAAAATAATAATTGGTGCAGAATTATGTAAAATAAGTAGGCTATAAGTATATAGTTTGTTTAGTAATTATATTTTAAAGCGTCTCGATTCCATTGCAATGTTGAATAAAATAATACTCGCCCATTAGATACAAGTTGGGCATATTCCAATTTAAACTATAGGTAGATTAGTTAATATATTGCCTAAGCGAGCTAATATATTGCCTATCGAAAGTCGCGTACAAGGTTGTTTCTTTGTGTAACCAAGAATTACAATTTCACGAAGCTCTTAAGCAACCAAAAATTTACAGCAAAGAACGGTGTCGATTAAGACACCTATCACACAAAACAAGATCAGCCAATTCGTTCAAGAGCTATGATGACCACACAAAGACACTACTTATGAATTGGTCTCATTCCCCGGTGATACTATATGTAATAAGAAAAATCTCCAGCACCGAAATGCAACCCACGATGTTACACCAATAAGGATATAACCAGAAAATCTCTTAATTGAAATTGGTGTAAAGTAAACCACCAGGTTATATTACAGTATCACCCATCTTTGGGCAAATTTCACTTAGTAATAACTAGACTATACAAAAAGCGGTGCTGAAGTAACGAGTTAAAAATGGCAAGTAAAACACGTCAAAACAGTTAATTTGTTTATACAGGATGTAACAAACCCCTATATAATACAACCTCCTAACACTGAAAAATTTACCAGAGAATTAAGCATAGAAACCTCTTTCACAGACAGGTTACGACACTTGTAGGATAGATCGCGCATTGGCGATGCAAGACATATTTTGTGATTAAAAATTGGATCACAAGAACGTTCGTTTCACCTTCATACTTCAAAATATAAAAATGATCTAAACATAGAACTACTCCAATCGGTAGACTCTATACCCTCACTTGGGATAGGCTATAAGGTTTGTAACATCCTGTGTACAGGGTGCAAGGGACGGCGTACCGAAAATCGACTTTCTATGGTCACATATTATAATGCAAAATTCAGTTCGGCATAAAAATGAAAGATAAAAGATTTATCATTATTTGGTTAATTGGCGCTACACAGCGAACGATACAATTTATCGCTGTTGTATCGTTCGCTGTGCATTGCGTTGTATCGTTTGTGTTGTTGTGGCGAAATGATACGAAAATTAAATACTCGTTTCAACATCTATAAATAGCACAAAATCTAAATACTAACACTTAATTATAAAAAAATATACAATATATTTTTCTAATTATGATCCATTTGAAAATTTTGCCAGGATTTCGCGATAATAATATAAAATAACTTTAACTGTTTAATTTCAATAGGTATGTCTGGTGAACTGTTTAAGTCAATGAAGAGACTACATGAGACTAGCTACTTGGTATAGAAACAACATTTATATCCAATACACGTATGCTCCTAAAGAAATGATCAACGCACGTAGTGAACAAAATTTAAAGAACATGTATATGATGTACAGCATAAATGGACACGTTGTACTACATTTATGTCCTTTGCTGGTTCTACAGTTCTAATGTACAATGGACCGTGGAACGTGTATCTCCGTGTTATTGTATCATCATTTTTGTAATCTGATGATCAAGGATATACCTTGATCATCAGATGACAAAGTCTGAAAGTGTCATATCGCCAAGTAACACGACAGGCAAAAGTATGACGTGGAAAGATGGACATAAAATCAATTTTACTTCGATATAAGTTGGATGGGTGTCCATTATTTGAATTATCTTAAATCCTACACACACAAAGCCGTCGGTCCCAGCTGCCATTCTACCATCTACAGCAGTCGTTAAACGTAGTAATAACCCGTTTACCCGTGTAGGGACGGGGCTGAATATTACGCTTCCCCACCACACGATGGTAAAAATGCGTGTTGAAAGTGCCTGCGCAGTGAGGGACCGCGGTAGACTTAACTCGCTATCTCACGCGCACCCACCCATATGCATACTGCCATGAACATTAACGGTGTCTGGCAAAGGGTTTCAACGAAGTTAAGTGTCTGTCAATGAATAACATGATTTTTTATAATAATCTAAAGGTAATACCAAAAAATCGCACTTTATTATTTGACGTAATTAGATCGGTATTTTACACACCTTTAGGGAGGTGTACCTGCCAAAGCCACTGTAACCCAAACTTCATAAATGGTCCATCGTTCTTACCTGTGTTGGGAGCATGCGCTGACAAACTTTTAGCTGTTATAAAATACCGTAGGTCTGGGGTTCACGGGCTCTTAGTCTATAATGAAACATCCATTTTTTAATTATCATTATGTGAAAGCTAAACTATAATATAAATGGAATGCGACGCTATATATATGTACAGTAATTGCGTAAACGTCGCACATACATTTAATGATTATTGCTGCTAAATCGTGATAACAATCCTCTTAACTCTCAACACGGCAAACCAAACATAGGAGGCATTGTAATAGACAATAGCTAGTATGCAATAGACAAGACAATACATGTTTGTATTTTTTCAAATATATGCGCGTTTTATTTCCAGCCAAACCGGATTTTTCCATTAAAAGTAACATTGTAAAATATATGCTTGAGGTCATTGAATGCAAAGCTATAGGTACTTGTATTGTATTGTCGAATATGTTATATGATAAAAAAATAAAATGGACTTAAGTAACAACAGCAAAACCGCATTGAAGCAGTTATATTTTATTATATTTGAGACGACTTTTTTACCTACCAAAATATATGAATAATTACTTTAAATACCTTTCGATGTTTTCACTTGGCTATTCAGGGTATATTCACATTTGCATTACTTGTCAAATGTTTGATGTACAGTATCTGTGTGACAACTAAGAAACAAAATAGTATGTTTTGTCAAATATGTCAATGTAAACAAGCTTATCTATAGTGTCATCATTACAGTCTTATACTCATTAGATACAAGGTAGATTTCTATATTCCGCTTGCCGCTCAGCAGTAACAATATTTTATACTAGATAAGGAGTACTGATTAATTAGACTCAATGGTTGAATACGATTATTAGAATAATGGATATGATGATGATCAACGCGAGTGCCAAGTACACCTTCTTCTTCCTTAGCTTGTTCTGTAAAACAAAAAAATGTGAGTACCACTAGATTCGACCAGATGTTTTGGGGCATAGAACAAGCGGGTCTCTGGATATTGTAATTTCTACCTTAATCTATTTCAAAATAAGCCGGTATTCTATTTTATTGCTTTGTCAACGGAGAAGTAACAAAAAGAGTTTCATGTACGAATAGTACAGTAAGCACACTGTGACGTCACTTAACGTATACAAACACAAGTAACCGAAGTAACGCGCAGTCTTTTTGGACAGCGTTGTCAGTGTAACTTATGTTGGAATGTGGACTAGACACCAAGGCACAGAATTACTAACTCAATAGCCAAAATCGACAATCAACATGCTACTGATTATCGATTTTGACAGTTTTGGTATCTTACTATAGCGTCAATGTGGCAAATATCCCACAACCACTGTGTTAGATTTTTTAATTTAGCAGATGGTTTCATTGCCAGAATGGGGCCCTGTACTCCACTTTTTGGTGTAGAAAGTTTTTTTTTTACTGAGCCAGCGGTTGCGTAGGACGCCTTCGAATAACAGGACCCTTGTACGTCATCTGTGTACGTGAGTTATATAATTGTAACGAGCAACTTATATAACAGTGCAAGGGAATAGACTTTTAAAAAAGGAAAGTCAATTCAATTTACTTTGGTTATACTAATTGAAAAGAAGCCGGCAGAAACTTCGGGATAAAATATACAATTGCTTCAATTTATAGCGACGGTTGTTAGCCAAACTAATTTGTAGCACAATCAAGATGGGTTTCGGTGAAAAAAATACAAAATTAGATCTTAAGTATTAGCGTATAAAGCATATTAGCGTATAAAGCACCCGTATATGCCAGCTCAGGGATTGAATGAGGCTTGGTATAGTCTACCTTATAGTTGGCGGCTTGTCGCAGCTCAGTAGTGCCACTCTCGACGTTTTGCGAGGCGTACTCGACACTAGACTCGATTGAGTCCACCATCTCACCCTGCGCGTGGATCATCGTGCCTAGCTGTTTGAATATCTGATTCACGTCCATTATGTCGTTCTAGAATAGAGAAGAATCGTTTTAATTAACATAAGTATTCTAATGTGAGCTATATTACTTATTGTAATCTTAAATAATATAAAAATGAATCGCAAAATGTTGGTAAGCGCATAACTCAACAACGCTTTTTGTTGAAGTTTAAGGATGGTTTTAACGGCGACAAAAATTCGAATAATTGCCGGAAAACCCCTAAAAACAGCATTTTTCTTTTTCCCATACAAACGCTTGCTAACTAAAACGTAGAGACAATTTGAGGTTTATTGCTATTGTATAAAGTTAATATTAAATTACAACCACTCACTGTTGTCTAAGCAGTGTAGGTGTGTTCCTAACGTCAAAGAGTAAATTTTTTTGACAGGACGAAATCTTACGGGTCCCCTAGTGTATCAATATAATCCAATCAGTAGTTTAAGCGTGAAAGAGTAACGTTCCATCTATACAACAATTTGCATTAATAATTTTAATAGGAGATACTACTTGTACTGCTCAGCCCATAATACCCATTGGTGAGTCGGGCCTCCTCCAACTACATAAGAGTGTAATTAGCATACTGTGTCACGCTGGCCAGACGATGGGTTCCCATAGGGTTTCGTACCAAGTTTTCCTTCTCTTGCGGCCTTTTAATTTTCTTTTGTCGGCTCTTACGACAGACACCCTCTGGATGAAATGTGGTGGCGATATATTAATAGGATTTAATCCAAAATTTTAGTTCACTGGCCATGGAGGGGCAAATATTTTCGGAACCGTTCGAGAATAAAATGAAATCGACGTAGAGAGAAAATTATATACTGTGTAATTTTAGTGTCTAATTGTATTTAACTTGACGAAGAGACTTGTCCTAAAGCTCATAAAATCCCGAACAAAAGATAATTACGAAGAGTAGAGATAAGTCTGAATGGGAAATCATAATACCTACCTAATATTACCAATGCTAGTTTCATCCTTTAGGTATCTTATGAGACACTATAATGCTTAGGCTAAGATGTGTCAAAAAAAACTGTTCACATATTAATACACTGTCTGAAAGTCGGCCGATATTCTTAACAACAATTTCTTTCAAAATAATTTGTATTCGCTACGACGTGTATGATTTCGCAGCCATTATGTTGGTACCGGGTTGCCAAACTTAAGTGGTAGTGGGCTGGGCACATAGCTCGCAGGACCGACGCCCGATGGGGCTGAAAAGTCTTCGAGTGGCGACCGCGTTTCGGAAGGCGCAGTGCTGGTAGGCCTCCCACACGGTGGACCAACGACTTAGTTAAGGTCGCCGGAAATCAATGGATACAGGCGGCCCAGGATCGCATCCGTCTTTGTGGAGATCCTTAGGAGGCCTATGTCCAGCAGTGGACGTCTTTTGGCTGAAATGATGATGATGATGTTGTTGTAGGCCGTTAAGATATTGAGCCATACTATTGTAATCGTGTGGTCCTATCTCATAGTTATCCTACCAGGCATGTGAACAAACATACGTAAGCGAATCAGCCGAGAACGCATTAACAACGTAGAAGCTATAAGGTTTCTTAATCCATTAATAGTGCCTTAGTTTCACTACGCAACAATATAAATATGTATCCTGTCAAGCAACAGACGGCCTTGCCAATTGATGAAATGTAGCTTATGAAAGGTTAAATTGTTTCGTAATTAATATTTTGTAGACTTGAAATCAGTTAGTCTATGTAAAACTTGAAACGAAACCCTGTGCCAACCCGTCTGGCCAGCGTGGCACAGTAGGCTAATTTAATTACCCTCCATGTTGTCATATATTAAGTCATATAGAATCTAACTAACTTTGTACTTATTTTATTTTAAATTGCCTAGTTAACCTGTTTGTAGGTACTTGTAGTACCTACAATTTATATGGTTTAATTAGTTTCCTATCTAGCCTGTGTGTGTGTGTTTGTACGAGTTAGTTATAACTGGTGTTATTTAAATATTTTAACTCTTTATAATGCACACGAAACATCCATAAATTGAACTACGTATCTTAATGAAAATTATGTGTGGAAGTACTTTCCCACAATAATTTAAGGTTTTAAGGTCTTGTATTTCATCATTCGGAATTTCATATTCCTCCTGCACAGGCCTCTCATATTTATAGATAGATAGGAAAGCCTAATTCTAAACCTAATAAATATACATAAAGCTGATTCTTTTCATCAATTTGGATATAGCCTTTTGTTGAATTATATCTACTTCGTTTGTTTATTGCAAACCTCCTAAATTTCCGTAATCATGACATTGTAAATGACTGTGAGCGTTCAATCCATTCTAGTGTTCAAGTCCATCTTTAATAATACAATTTATTGTTTATGCCTATGAAAAAAAAAATGCTTTCTGCATTTCACTATTAGCTTTCAATTCTGCAAACATTCATACATCTCCGTTTGCGTCGCGTCTCCGTTCCGGTCTAACGTTTAGGTTTCGCTATAATTATATTGAAGTTTATCAAAGTTCTTCATATTATTACAGCACTCATGTTTCCGTCATACAGGAAAATGGGCACGATATATACCTATACATTTTAAATAATATAGTAGTTAACAAATGTTATCAACATATAACATTTTACATAATCTATTTCTGTCGTTTAACAGCTGAATCCAATTTACTTGATAAGGGCTATACCACTTGTTCAAATGAGTTCAGCGGACAGTTAACTTTCAATTCTGTAGCGACAGAATACAATTACGTGGTAAGTGTGTATTGCCGACCACGGTCTACAGACCGAAGAAACGATGACCTGTGACCTGATGAGCTTTTCCTAGTGATCATAATCCATAAAAAACCCCACTGCAGAGTTGGACCTCCTTCAATTACATAGACGGAAATTTGCGTACTGTGTTGGAGACCCTGTGAGCCTTGTTGGATCATCCCAGCCCAGTCTAGACCACTGCTGGACATAGGCCTCCCCTAGATAAAATATTATTACAATAGAATAATTGATTTACGTATACAATGGGTAAAAGGCGGTCTAACAAGATAATGTGAGACTTTAGTAGGTATTTTTTTGTAGCCCTAGCAATGCAATTACTCATTCCCAGCCAAACAAACAGCGTCGGTGTCTATCAATATAAATCCCAATTTAAAATATCCTGCAAGTACGTGTTTTGAAGCATGCTATGTTCACATATCTTCGGCGACATTTGTCCGATGTGAAAGACTTCGTTACCAGCTTGTCTCATGCCAAAACATGATTACCTCAAGTTGCCTGATGCTAATGATATGATTTGCCTTAAGTTGTCTGATGCTAAAGATATATTCACCTCAAGTTGTCTGATGTCTTTTTCCCGTTCTTCCAGTTCGACTAAAGATCGCTCGGTTTGCATGTTGACCTGTTCCTGTCCTTGAAGGGCCGTGTCGCTCATTTCCAGCAACTCCTTATTGTTGCCTAAGACATGGAAGTATATGATGAAAAGACATTTCAAGTGAAAGTATATCTACTTTACCTTGTCCTTATTGACTGCCTAGTTAGTCTTGGGGTTGGATGTGCCGCCTTTTGTCACGGGTCCCCGCTTCGATTCCGGGGCCAGGCAAGTGTCTTTGTGTAAAGCAGAGGCATTTGCTCTGAGTCTGGGTGCCATTTGTATTAGTGAATTACATGTTTGCATACTACCCAGGTGATACAGAATTTCTCCTAGTGTAGGGGTTTCGTTTAAACAAGCTAATTTCCTTCAAGTTTTATTTCGAGGTAAAATCTCTCATTCTAATAAAGTGGGAAATAAGAATACAGTCTGTCTGTCTGATAGTAAGTGGTTCTTCGTGCTCTCACAAATCCGTCTTATCCCTGCCTGTACCTAAAAATGGCGATCTAAAAAAATCAATTGTAGAGTTTCTTGCCGGCTATTCTCTGTAGAGCTGCATACCGAACCGGTGGTTAATGATAATTTTTACTGTATTGTTAGATGATATTTATTGTATTGTCAAAAGACCTCTAATGAGCTAACTTGGTTAAATGAGTTCCGATTTTGGCAGCGGTCCCTTTGAAATTCATCAAAATCGCTTGAGCATAAGTGTAATAAACAGATTTCAGTAACACTCGCATGTGCAATATTACATTTAACATTTACAATAGCATTGGGTTGACTACAAAACCAACTTGCTACTAACAAAATTGTAGACCTAACTGTAGACCTAACCTTCCAATAAATTCAAACAAATTTGTCGTATTCCAAACCATAATGTTAGTGTATAAGGAAAACATATGAACTTACTGTTGCTCGCAAATGGATCGCCGATAGTAAATGACTGCGCTTTCACCTTCTTCACATCTTCTTTGCTCTTCTGCGCCGCTAGTCTTTGGGTGGTCTGTGCAGACAACATTATAAAATAGTACTTTTTTTTAAACTCCACTGTTGAATGTAAGGCGCCGTCCTATTGCCATTGCTTGTGCGATGTCGCGATGCGATTTTATAGTGCGATAAACCGATCGCGCGATGTGAAAACATTTGTCCTATTACGGTCGTACGATGATTAATAATAATATTGTACGTTTTATCAATCAATAATAATATTGTAAGTTTTACTAAAATATTTAATCTTCTTATTTTATTCAAATTCATTGCTATTGCAATAGCCCACTCTTTGTCATTTTTAAGCCTGTTTTTATAGTCTTTACTCCATTTATTCCAAACAATGGGATGAGCACGCATTTTATTAATTAAGTTCTCTTCAAATATCATCTTACGAATCCATGGAATCCATGGACACTGTGTACATAGATCTTGTACCGCGCGGTGCTGCGCGGTCATGTGAACTAAACCTTCGTCCATGGGTGAATGGATTAGATGGGCCTTCGGATCACAGTTCAATTATAGAAATATTAAGACATGCCAGAGATATTGCTCTGGATTTCACGAATTATATTCTTGCAAAGGGAAAAATAGCCAGTAATTCCAGGGGCGTCATTTAAAAAAAAAAGAGGATAAATAAATACGAAATGGTATGTAATCCGTCAAGCAAAATATTTCTATATCCAATTTATCCTTAAGCTCTTTTATGTTTACTTGGTTTTGGACATCACAAATAATTTTATGAAATATTTACAATCAGCCTATGCTTTAAATCACCGCTACTAGCAATAAACATTCCTAATGAGTTTGTTATAAAAAATAAATGTTATGAGCCAAAACTAACCTGAAATGAGTTGAGTGTTATCATGTATTCATCACTGAGGCGCTCCCGAGCCAGCTTGTTCGCTGGCTGGTCGGTTGGTAGTTTCATCATCTCCATGATCAGGGAGGATGTGTCTTTTGCCAACTTCTGAGTGTAGTTTTGAATTTGACGCCTAAGGCATGACCAGGATCATTTAAGGGGGATTCAGTTAAGCCATTATCAATTGCAACATCCAAGGTGGATCACTGAGAGAAATAGCCATTACCTTTACTCACATATAAGATCATACTTTTGTAATTGCTTGACAGAGAAATAATTATTATTAACTACCACATTAAAGTCCTCAAGAGGTTTACATGTTGCTATTAATGGTGGCTATACACGAATGTAATCTTTAATAGTAAACAAAAGAATAAACAAATTGCCAAGTGACATGTGTGTGATGATAAATTACTTCTATTGGAGGAGCCTAAACTAAAAAATGACTTGTATATTTGGCTATATAATTATTACATATATCCTTCAATAGCTCTAGTATAAATATAAAGGAAGTTATAGTGTATGTTACTAACACATTAATTCAGTTGTTTTCCTGTAATCTGTCAATCGAAATAACTGGCATAAGATTCATTTTATACCCATAGTCATCAACATTACATTATATGATTGTTAATTTGTTTGTTTCTACACATAAATTATCCGTTACTAAGCCAGGCCTCCACCAAATTCATGGAGTGAAATTAGCCTACTGTGCCACACTACATTGGCAAGACATAAAGCACAGGGTTTGTTTCAAGTTTTCCTTCTCTTGTGGCTAGGTGATCCACTACTTCTGTTTCTTTAGTTGCCTTACAACACCCATAGCATGGTATGGGTTGGTGACATTGAGAATTCTAAATCAACCACCACATGGAAAGCCCACTTATGATCAAACCATTCAAACTGTGATACTCAATAATATAAAAGCCTCCTTGATAAATAAGCTAATTGATTGCAAAAAGACTTACAACTAGATCTACTATAGTTCATTGGCATTCAGAATGCAGTATGTAAATGGGGTATTCCCGGTGGTGTAGTGGATATAAAGGACATAACTGTTGCATTTGAAAGTATACCTTGAACTCGTCACTGTGAACATGCCCTTCTAATTTGGAATGATTTGATTGATTATGGGGCTCAACAATGATGGCTCACTGCATTCTATTACAAATGATGTATATGTGATACATATTATGTTTCTACAAACTGTCTCTATAGTTAAGTGTTTAAATTACCTAAACTGTCAATAGTAGCTCTTATTCTATACTCACAATTGGTTCCGCAATTCTTGGGAGTCTTGTGGGGTCTGAAGTTGGTTGACCATCTTTGACATGGAGGACACTGGCAAAACATTTTACATATACAACACGTTTCTATTGATCATAAATTATCAAATAGATCATGGAGTCAATTGAAAAATATTGGACAAAATTACATCCAAATTTGACAAAGAATCTAACCAACAGTGATTAAGAATGAACAAATCACAATATCAATAAAAGATAAGAGTACGAAAGATAAAAAGACGACAAAGCAAGTTGGCATCTCATATGTGACTGGAATGTAAAACTAATAATTTGGATATACATTGAGTATCATAGACATACCATTTTGGGATATCTTCTTTATATTACTAGCGATGGTTTGAGACAGTCTCTGGAAGTTATCACCAACTCCGTCGTAGGTTATTCCACCTTGATATGACGACTCCATTGTAAACAGTATTTATCTAAAAACAATTTTAATAACTACACAACACTACCAAACAATGAAAGCTGGTCAGATTTACGATTCATAGTTGTCACTATGATTCGTAACGTACCAATAATTATGTTACAACAAAAAAGTATGACGTGAGAATGAAGAATTTTCTACCTTCAAACACCGCCCTAAAATTGTTGATTTTACAACAATAAAATATTTAGGATACTAAGTATTTGCAATACAATTTATTAATGAAACACTTACAGACAATTGGTTTAATTTTATTCAATATTCAAAATGATAAATTAGTCTAGGAATCAAGAAACTGGACAGAACAGCGGAAATAATCCAACATAAGTTTACAACAACAAAATGTCAATATTTTTCTTTGACAGTCCTAATGACAAGTGACAACTAAGCAACCATAGACATGGATGTACCTCTGAAAACAAAAACTCTTTAATTTTAATGTACTATCTGTCCAGATATCATCATCATCATCATCATCAGCCTATTTCAGTCCACTGCTGGACGTAGGCCTCCCCCATGGCTCGCCACTGAACCCGGTCTTCGGTTCTATGCATCCAGTTGCTGCCGGCTGCCCGTCGCAGATCGTCGCTCCATCTAGCAGGGGGGCGTCCCACCCTACGTTTGCCAGTACGTGGTCTCCACTGTAGCACCCGTTTGCCCCAGCGGCCGTCAGTTCTACGACAGATGTGGCCAGCCCATTGCCACTTCAGCTTGCTAATCCTATGGGCTATGTCGATGACACGCGTTCTCGCTCGGATGAGCGGGCTATGCTCGGTGTCTCGCTACGAGATAGAATTCGTAATGTCCAGATATAAAAAATGTGAAAGTTGGTGTGTAATTTTTTATGTTTATAAACTTAAAGTAAGGATTACATAAAATTGTTCTTCTACCAACGTAATACGATTTTGGACTTTTGCAGCTCGCATTAAGTATAGGATTTGAAAAATTTAGCTTTTCCAAATGCCCTCATTTTGAATTAATATTCGTTTGAAGTGTACAAAAGCCATAGGATTTTGTTACATTTCAAACCTTTATCTATAACATGAAACCAATAGTATTTTACACGGATTACAATTTTAATTGTATCTTTAAAATATTAAAACCGTCGGACGGACGCCCACTGACTGGGTGTACGAAACAACCTATTTATGTCGATGTGAACCGCTGGATGACATCTGTACCTACAGGATGGTATTTTGTGGTAGTTTAGGAGGGTGTGGGTGGACGCCTTCTGCAGTGGATTTCTGATTACAATAGACATCATCATCAGCCTACATTAGTCCACTGCTGGACATAGGTAGCGCCCTGTTATAGTTATAATAGCCGTATGAATCGAATTTTCATACATAATCAATGGTATAAATCAATCAACGTACCAGTAAATTTTATGCAATTCGCAACTGGTTTTTTTTTTCATTGATTTATGCCTAACACTATTTTTAGATTTTTAAGTGTTTGTTCTTACCGTACTAATTACTAAACAGAAAGATCATATCATATCGTTTTCTGTAATACCTAATACATACCTAGTCTACTTTTATTCATCGTTTCCTTCTGTTTGAAATCAAGTACATACTTCAAACGTCCATTACCGCTTTAAAATATACGTATAAACATTAAACACAAATCAACAATCTTTATTTTTCTTCTGACTCTGTTTTCTTACAGTTAATAAACATAAACAGCCACAATATATTGTGATATCCCATTTTTTCTTTTTATAAAATCTAAGGTACAAACCTATTAATGTTCAAAATTTCATTCGTTAATTAATTAAAATTATATGTAGTGATAAAGATACTTTTTAATATAGTTGCATAACTGAACTTTATAATCTATGAGTGACTGACTCTTTTTTTTTTAATGTACTTTCATTTCATGTATCAATCATCTATCTGTACGTACGTAGGACAATAGAAATATTTATATAGTTTTACCTATTGCTGTGTATTTTGTCTTCGTGTCCCTGTCCATTTTCTAAATTCGCCACCGATTAAATGTCATTTATCTACATCGAAAGAAAGTTCCCAAAAATACGGTCGAATGATTGATTAACGGGGTAACGTGCTACATTCAATTCACCAGACAATGATTTCCGTAGGCGCCTATTACTGCCGTGTAGCTTGATTGACTCTGTCATTGGAGTATTAAGTGTGAAACGATAGATAAAAATGTCCGAGATCTCTGTTATCATCTGTGATGTATAAGTTTAGTAAGAATTTCGCGACTATCGAGAATGTTAGATTGTTGAAGTGACTGTAAGTTAACGAGAAGTCATCAGTTGACGTAAAAACTTCACCCTGGTGCGAGGAGGATTGCCTTCAGTCCATACAAGTTTATCTGTGAAACCTTTGATTCCACCATGAGCTGGCTACACCGTGAACTCGAAACAATGGACCCTTCAATATTTTTACAGTATTCTCCGCCAAATGGGCTACCTCAGGAGTCCAAGCTAGCTACTTACATGGTATGTACTTCTGTTCTAAGATTAGTGTTGAATAATATATAAATATATATTTTTTAATCTATTACAACTTTTCAGAATCGTTCCACTTCAACACCTACAAGATCCCTAAACCAAGCTTTAGGAAAATTAAATTTGGAAGCCTCTCCTACGGCTATCAAGAAGGTGACACATTTTCTACCAGTTTGTCTTTATTCCACTGAACATTTGTTTTTAGATATGTTTCTCTCTGGAGCAGGTGGTGATTACTGAGTTTGTTCCAATGAACTACTTTGCTCAGCCAAACATCTTGCCAGAGTCCCCAGAGAACTTATCACCTTCAACCCTGTCCAGCATTCCCAACACATCACAAGTCCATCAGGTATGATCAAATATGGAATGCTAAGTTTTCTGTCATTTTAATTTGTAAATATTGATAAAGTAAATATTTTTAAAAGTTGGGGCACAAATGTCAAACTTTAAACTTTATATTCAAATAAATATATTTACATAATTTATAATATGATAATCATGTTAAGGTGGATGTTCCAGGGTAGCCCGCGAAATTCAAATTTTCTTACGTTTTTTGCAATTTGCAGGTCAATGCTAGGTTGTATGTTGATTAAAATGTTATTCGCGGCTGTAAGACGTATGTAGTTAAAGAATTATTATCATCAAAATCATCAATACAACCCTCCAAGCTCATAAAGCTGCAAGAAAAACTTTTTCAAGCTCAAAGTCATTCTTACACCTTTATGAGCTTGGAGGGTTGTATTGATGAGTTTGATGATTATAACTCTGTAACTACATACGTCTTACAGCCGCGAATCACATGTTCATAATCATACAACCTAGCACTGGCCTGTAAATTGCAAAAAACTTAAGAAAATTTGAATTTCGCGGGCTACCCTGGAACATTCACCTTAATGTGTGAAATTATTATATCTTATTTATATTAGTATTTTTAAGGTATAACAAAATATAGCACATTACCTTGTCATAGGAAAATGTTGGTGGAACTACATATTTCTACTCTACAAACTCGGACAGTCTCAATGCATCCGCAGCCCTCAACTCTTCAGCTTCTATTGGTAAGACTATTTTTATCTCTAGACAACATAAACTTTATTGATACTAAAATGGCCTTGGATAAGTTCTCACTGTTTCTTCAAAGTTGGTAGTAGCATTTCCACCATTTGTGGAATTTCGAATGGTAACAGTTACCTACTCATATGTTATTTTCGTTGATTGTAACAAATGGTCCTGAAAGCATGAAACTTTGAATTCATGGGACATAAGATTGAACCTTGATTAATCTTGATTATGTTTGTTTTATTAAATAAATAGAATAATCCTAACAGCTTCATTTTGTGTTCATATCTTAAAAACATGTATGGTTCATAATATTGTGTACTTACTGTGTTGATTGCTGTTATATTCAATTCAAAAAAAGGATCATTATTGATTCATCTCATAATAATGAAATACAGTTAAATTATCATCGTTAAAACATAGGCACCACTAATTCTTGGCGTATTTTTTTTAAACATTTGTTGTGGCAAATGTATATCATATGTTGTAAGTAATCTAATAAAAATAAAATGAATCTACAACAAGTTGAGTCTCTTTGACCCTCATTGGTCCTGGGGTTGCATGCGCCACCTTTCACGGCCCCCTGGTTCGATTCTGGGGTTATGGTAGTGCTTTGGGTGTATCTATTACTGAATACTTACTGATAGAAGGCCTGTAGCACTAAGATATTTTTGAGATTAAGCTCCATTATGCATCATAGTGTAAATATTAATAAAACAAATAGCTTTGTCATTGTTAAAGCTGAACCAACTTATTCGTAGTTCTTAGTCGTTGGATACCTCCTTTTACGTCGCGAGTTCTAAAGTAGAGATTTACAGGTTTTAACCAGAAAAAATGTTCCTGACATCGTCGGCGCCGCGTTATTTATGTGATCAATGGCGCCTTAGAGTAATATTGTAGCACGCGGTTAGATGTACCAGGCTCTTATGAAAACGAAAAAAATCTTAAAAGTTTGCTATTATTTGTATGCCTTACATACAAATAATAGCAATACTATACACAAATACTCCTGTTATGTGCCAGCATATAGCCTATACATATAAGCATCGTAATCTTGTATGCCGATGTGTTCGGAGGCAAAATAATAACCCGATAATATGACAATTCATGGTATGTTAAATGAAAGACACAACACTTGATTACCTTATCTTCAAAAAGTGAAAGTTGGTTGAATAAAATATATTTACGAGTATGTGATTGCAACATCGAGTCCTTTCTGCGCCTCGCTGCGCTTTCCAATTGTATGTCTGAGTGTGAAGCCCATTGTCATAGACGTATATATACAAACTTATACGTGTCCCTTTTAGACATACTACTTTTGTCCCGCGAATTTGTACGTGAATAATTCGTGCTCATATCATAAAAGATCGTTTAAATACTATACAATGTTAACATTTAAGAGGCGTGTCAAAATTTCAACAGGTTAACGCCACCTCCCCCTCCCCCCAGCGTACGTCCGCGGCACGGGTCAGTCGGAGCTCCCTCCTTTGCGACCCGCCCCGCCACCCTCTTCTGCGACATAAAGGGCTCGCAGAAGGAAGCCATGCCAACACTCGGCTTAGCGACCAACCAAGTTACCCGCCATCCCTAGGACACTGATTGATGCACCGCAGTGGTTTAGGGTTCGCATGGCAACTCCGAGGACAGAGGAGTCCCCGGAGCCCAGCTACGGCACTGATTCCTGCTCTTCGTCTGGCTTCTCCCAGTTTGCACGCTCGGCATGGCTGACCCTGAAACAGTATGGCTCCAACGGATCATAAAGGCACACAAGCCCCCTCACCACGGCAAAGTAGCAGGACAGTCGAGTGCCGTTATCTGCAAAAACCATGTCTAGCATAGACCTTGTAAATTTAGCAGTCAACTTAACGATGTTTTTTCTCATTATTTTTACACATCTTGTAGACCAGAGGAAATTATTTAGTACACTTATTTACTGATATATTTTTACTGGCCATGTTATCGCGAAATTTGGCGTCATGTCGGTTAACGGCATTTTAGCTTGAGGATGAAGGACTTGAACGATTACATTTTTATATACGTCTTTCGTTGTGAACTCATGCTTTCCGCTACCCACGCGTCTGATCTGTTTATGGGCATTTATATTCTCTACTCCGCTGCCTTAGGTAGCGTGACCATATACAATCTATACCCTTCCTCATTCAATTGCTTAAGTCCTCATTTCTATTGTTTCAGGGACTGAGTCCTGCCTCAGTGGCCCGGTGGGACCTGGGGCGGCATCGCCGTACGCCACGCAGATATACTCAGGCACTCCAACACACATGGGCCCCATGACTTCAAAGTCAGGTAATTATAATCCAGGTATTATACAACTAAAAGGGATGTATGTGTTATTAATGAGTATTTATATACGCGTATGCGTTTGTTTTCATGTAATGTTTGCAGGTGTTATTTTTGTGGTTTTCATAGGCTACTTTGACACAAACCTCTTGCAGGAAAAAGGTTTGATTGTGGAAAATAAACAACAAATGTAACTTTTACCGACTATGAACCATGGAATCGGTTGTTGAAACTAAGGCCAAAAAGTTATGTGTCTTTGAAAAAATAATGTGGTGTCATTATTGCGTGAACCCCAATGGTATAATGAAGGCACACTAACTGACATGGCAATCCCGAGATGTAAATCCTCACGCTTCGCAACATTGGAATGTATGGGAATGACAGGCCATAACGACAACGTTTAAGATTCTAAAATATATATACAAAAGTCTAGCTAATTCTTGCCCTTGCGATATCCTTATTCAATAATACTAGTTCTAATGGTACTACTACGTAGTAGACCACAGCTCAGCGAACTATTCCTGATTTAAACTTGCGTAAATATGATATATGTACATTGCTTGGCGAAATTACTATTATAGGCGCACGAGTTCATGTCCATCGGGGCCTAAATACGTAATTACATATCACATTTATTTTATTTCATAATTTGCAAAATTACCTTAGGTTACAATAAACCAAATTGATAGCTGTTGACTAAATCGGCAGTTATTAACGACATTACCATAACTAATTAGGTCTCAGCATTACAGCATTCCTCAGGATGGACAGTAACTCGCGCGCCTAAAATACCTGCATTCGATAATTAATATTGAAGAGTTAATAATACCCTATATTCTTAAAATATATATTGTTATCTATTGTTACCTATCCAAAAATATATGGGTATACCAAAAACATATAAAATGGGTTCTTCTGTTCAGGAGATATAATATCACAGACATATTGACATGCAGTGGCGGCTTGACATATTTTCCACCCACCAGTAGTTGAATTAGCTATTATAGTTCAGCAAAAATCAGTCCAAAACATAAGCCGAGTCGCAGAGTAAACAGGAAACAGTCCAATACAAAATCCGAGTCGCAGAGTAAGCAGATGATAGTCCAGTTAACAAGCCGAGTCGCAATGCAATGCATGATGAATGAGCAATGCGCAAAAGTCGATTCACTATCACGCGTAAATCACGCGGACCACCTCAAATCTGAGCGCCAAATCGATGCCTTATGAGCTAATACACAAGGGACGTTTTCAAACGCGCGGCTTGTGAACCAAGATTTCTACTTGAATTGTACACATGCGAGAGCGCGATACGATTTTGGTTCGAACGCGCTCTCTCAGATTTTGGTTAGAACGCTCTGTTTGCAGGCGAAAGCTGCGCGCTTTGGGATGAGCCGCCATTTTGTTGTACCATTGCTCGCGCGCTTTTGTGTAGAGTGGACACAAGATGGCGCATTTTGACATAGATTTATTTATCGATGGAATTCAAATGCGCTTATCAACCACCTTGCTGGAAGCCAAGCCAAGTGGCTTTCGAAAAGCACCCTTTGATAGAATGGAACGACAAATGTATGGAATTAACACAAGCCCTCAATTCCAGTACTTTTTATTCTACCAAAGCGTGCGTTTCGACATTCACTTGGCTGGGCCCTCTCAACGCTGTGTTAACAATGCGCGCCGAACGCAACGCTGAGTATTCAATGTGTATTAATCCTAACTGTCTTCATCCTGTCTGCTACGTATAAAACCCTTGAGGTATTTGTTTTCCTCTTGTGTGTCGCTCATAGTATATTGATAAGTCGTCAGTTGTTTGCGTAGCCTGTATTTTTTCAATGCATCATGCATGACACAGGCGGTCGCCAGAAGGTTAGGTAAAGGTGACATGATAACTACGTCATTTGAAAGTGCTGTATAATGCACACTTGTTTTTCTGACTTTGGAATATTATATGGCGGGAATGGTCATATGATCAAGACTACATTAGTATATTGATGGGGAACCCTTGTTACCTATCAGATTTATACTTGTAATTTTAAATTTAGCAGTTGTAGGTGGTAGCCTAGTAATAAACAGAGTTGGAATGCTGTTGATCGGTAGTTTAAAAAACGTCTGGCTGCGCCAAATACCATGACCATCATATAGGCCTTCGTGTTTCGGTGGCCAACGCACAAACCGTGGGTGCCGGTTGTCATTCTGATGTTCATAGAAGCTTTTAACCGACTTCAAAGAAGGAGGAGGTCCGCAATTTGACTGTACGTGTTTTTATTAAATAAATTACATTTACTCAAATGCCCTGACAAAGTTGCTCCTCGCTGTAAACGCAGAATTGCTTTTGTTATTCGGTGGATTATTATACAGGCTCCATACAGCTATCGTAAAAAAAATCTGCTGGTCTAACTAGATAAGTACCAGTTGTCCCACTGTGGGTGGCGGAGGGCAGACGGCAATCGCTCCATGTAAATACTGGCAGTTATCCAAATCATGTTAGACTGCTTCCAATGAAATTAAGAATAGCCGAGGCAGAAGATACTCCTGGTTGGAATATCATGTTGACAGATTATTTTGTACGGATTGTCTGATTTTTTTTAAAAATAACACCTAAGTCTTCTAAGACTTTTAAGTCCTTGCGCGGGGGAATTTCCAGGACAAAACTATCAGTTCTACGATAGATGTAAACATGACACATCATTCCTCAAAATCCTAAAAGCTCTGCAATGTTCGACGATAATATTAGACATTAAAGTCGAGCGTACAGTATCGATCTGTGGCGCGAAAAATTTTCCTTTTATTACGGGCGGTCGCCATTGCATCAGCGGTCCAAATTACGTTTACCTTAGCCAGTCTTGTGCAAATAATATTACTGGGTTGTTTACGTTTTCCGATACTCATGATCGGCTGTAGGACTGGTGACAGGTTCAGAATGCGTAGTGTCACCAGCTCACCGAATATCGATATTTGTATGAGGCGACTGAATAAACTATAGGTGTTGAAAACTTATAATGAAATTGCAGCAGGCCTAGTTTGTTAGTTTGGCTGGACTGATTTAGTTTTTGAATTTTTGTACAGGTTCATTTTAAAAACAGCTTTTGGTTTCTGATACAATCCGGAGTGGAGTTTCCCGGGCCAGCCTGTTGGTGAAAAATATGACAATGACTCTCAATCGGCAATCAGACGTAGGAAACGAGAGTATAGCACATATACCTTCAGCCAGAAGGCGGATGTTAAGACCGTTGTGTAGTAATGCCAACTATAGTTATCAATGTTTAATACGGAAGGAACGGATCTGAATAATGACGGATTTAGAATACATTGTGTCACCTCCCCATTCCATCCTGAGGGTGCCGTAAGAGCTGACAAAATGAAAGACAAGGTGTCCTATGCCAACTTGTCGGCGTGGCACAGTAGGCACCTTAGGGCATCCTCCATGTAACTGGAGGAGGCCCCATTCAATAGTGGGTCATCTAAGGGCTGAGTTGTAGTAGTTATGCTAGTAGTATTATTAAAAAAAAATTTACATATATAGGCATAACGTAAGTGTTTTTGCTGGTAGAAATTACGTAGCTGTAGAGACGATGGAGCATCCTTGTAGCCAAGTCTTGTTCGAAATAGCGCTTACTACTGACAATTTAAGAATAATTGATACCGTACATATCTCGTACTAATAGTTTAGAATATGTCTGGTGAACAAATCAGAATTCTGAAAACTGTCAAATACATACCGTCAATAAAAAACAACGTTGATTGTCGATTTTGATTCTTGAGGAAAGTTCAAGTCTTTCTTTTTGCCTGAAATGACGATGATGATACAGTTATCGCATTTGTAGTTACCGGACGTAAAACACGTAATGATGTAATTCTGCTCGTGTAAAATGTATCTTGGTTGATGTTACAAATGGTCTGTCATAATAAGGTGGCGTAATAAGTGTAGATATCGACGTGTGATAATCGGATGTAATGATTATGATTGTTAGTTTAATAGATATAGATGTTACGATCAGTAGGTAGGTAACACATTGTATTAAATGTTTTAAACGCACTGGCGAAAGAGAACGATGCTAATTGGCATGCAAATATTAGCGACACATCCTACCCCTACACCAGTGCCGGATTAAGCAAGCGCGGGGCCCGTAGCAATTTCTTTCAAAGAGCCCTTGATCTGCTATAGGTTCTTAAGTATAAAGTGGTAAAAATACAATTCAAAACTCAATACAATACATACCACATCTTAATAAGTTTCACTCAAAAAAATACGCTCAGGCAGAGATGAGTGGGTTTAAATATGCGGGGCCCCCTTTCGCGCGGGGCCCGTACCAATTGCTACTCATGTTACGTGGTTAATCCGCCACTGCCCTACACCAACAGCAAACATTAGTTAACAGTTACAACGAACTGTTTTAATTCCTTGCTAAATAGCGGTTTTCTAATTTAGTTCAATCTGTGATTTAAGTCACATGCTGAAGTTATTGACAACGCAATTCAGTAATACTGCAATCTCGACTACACAAACTTCACTAAACTAACTTAATGTGTGGGTTGTCTTGTTTTTAAACGTAATATGAACCAAAATATACAAATCTCGTCTCAAAGTGGTTGTTGTGGAACTTTTCCGAGTCGACTTGACCGATTTTTATGTTTTTTTTTATTTATTTGGGGTCGAGTGTAGATAGTAGACTATTTTATATAAGCCTAGGTGATAACGGCGTCCAATTTTTTATTTGGGCAAAACATTCGCCGGTGTAGCTTGTAATTTTATACTTTGTTTCAATGTAAATGTATCCTACTTTTCATAAACAGGGTGGAACAAATACCTTAAAGGCATAACGAAAGGATCGATAGTAATACTTATGCGTCAGTATCAGTAGTACGCCGATAGGACGTGTACAAAATTGAGGAAAAACAGTAACTCTTCTTCTTGAAAATTGGGTTACGCTGGTGACAAGTGTGACTCGAGAAATAAGCACTAAGAACCCAAGAAACGATGTACTCGTAGAACTCCCATTACTAAACTTGTACAATAATAATAACAACGATTATGTTTAGTATAGATAATGTAGTAAGTGCTGGCGATCTGCTGCAGCTTCGTGCGAGTGCATTTTAGTATTGACGAAAGATACTATACCATTTACTTTGCTGCAACTGCATACTTTGTATTTGTTTCTATTGCCACTGCAATATGCATTGCTTACACGTTTGAAATGTTCCTTTTTTATTTACTAAAGTTCAAAAGCGAACCACCCAAACGGTAGATCCGGATACGGGACCGGTCGTAGTGGAAATCCTTGAGGAGGCCTCTGCCCAGCAGTAGACTATTAATGACCGAAATTATATAATTATGGGTATATTTACGTTTGATATAAGAAATTTTATACAAATTTTTGAATGCACACGAAATATGTCGACGGTTCCGAAAAATAAATACCTATCTGCAATACCGCTTTGATACCATTTTGGACTTCATATTATATTATATATATATGAAGAATAGAGTTCAAAATGGTTTAACACGAGTATTATTATGACGCAGGACTGGCCGCTTCATTCTACATGCCTGAAACGATTCGCTCCGAAATATACCAGCGAAACGACGACGTGTTCCTGCAAACTGATCTCCGTCAATATCCTGGTACGTAACGGGAGATTGTAACTTGTAAAGGCCAGAACATAATAGATGAAATCCTGGTGACGGATTTATAATACATAGTGTCACCACTCCATTTCATCGTGACGGTGTCGTAAGAGCTGACGGGTTCGATCCCCGCACGGAAGAAATATTTGTACGACCTACAAGTATTTGTTCCGGGTCTGGGTGTTTTCTATCTATAATATGTAAGTATTTACAAAAAAAAAAATGTATATAAGTAGTTTATCATCCATCTCGTTACCATAACACAAGCATTAAGTTGCTTAGCTTGGGACGGGATGGCGTTGTGTGAAATGTCCAAGGATATTTATTTATTTGTCCAAGGATAAGGCCAAATACCTAGCCGCAAGAGATCTCCAACTTGATATAAAATCTGGCATATGATTTCGTATCCAGTGTTCCTTCTCTTGCGGCGGTGTGGCCGGCGTGTACGGTAGACGTCCTCCAATTACATGGAGGGTATCCATTTAGTTGGAGGATGCCCGACTAAGCAGTGGGTTATTTATAGGCTGAGAAGTAGTCATATAAAAAACGCTCCTAATTATTGTGTGTGTAGTCTTCCATACTAATTGAAACAATACAAAAGAGACCAAAGAGATCAGTTCCACAATTTACTTAATTAATAAAAATTTAATATCATTAAAATGATCTTTATATATAATTCTACTGTACGTGTGTATGTTACTGAACTTCTCCTAAACAGCTGCAGCGATCTGAATGATTTTTTTGTATGCGTTTTGGTGGCACCGAGGATGGCTTAGATTCACAAATCAGCCCGACAGATGGCGCTGCAGTCGGTAATCGAATATCATGCAGGGCCACGTGTGCCCGGTCAGCTAGTAGTAGTGTAAAATAATACAACGCCCGAATGTTATGTTATGAGCACGCAATAGTATATTTCATTACAAGTGCGGAAAGGCTGTCATTACAACGAGTTCCGACAAATGTCTACACGAGCCGAGGCGCAGCCGAAGGCGAGGGTTGACAGTCGCAACAAGTTGCAATGACGGTTCCGCACGTGTACTGAACGACTATTTTTAATACAGTTGCGAAAAAATGAAGCAATTTAATAAAATATTATAAACACAATAAACTCAACTAACTAATCATTTCTGAAAAATGGCGCCGACCGTAGAATATAAGCAGGGTTTTTTTTCTTCACCCATTCTGGTAGGCAAAAGGAACAATGCCCATACAGCCAAGTCTTCAGTAGATTTTTTTTATTGATATGAAATGAAATTTAATTAGATGAAATAAAACACATTCAATCAAATCATTAAATCTGATATTGAAACAAATTAGTACGTAGTTTCTTTTTAGAAATATACGTATTTGCACGAATCATAAAAACTTCTATGATTTTTTTTAGTAAAAACTTCATGGTTGGTTTTTCCTTATAATAGACATTATTTTGACAGTTGGGAAAGAAAACGCATTAGTGCGGGAATGGTAACGAAAAAGCACGCGTGTGTAATAGCCCACTTCCCGAACGCTATACGTCCCTGTAATATGCCACTTTTTGAGCAACTGTATTAAAAAGTATTATTACGCTAGACAAATTATAGTGCGAAGTGGATGTAAGAAATATATAAAATATCATTATTTACGTCGGTCCAGCGTGACACGTTAGGCTAATTTCAGCAGTTTTATGATCATTTAATCATCAGTTTCAGCATCATTGCCTCTCAGCAGCGACTTGTGCCCATAAACAAATGAAGTAGCGACGATGTGTCTGTACATAATTGTATGTTCGGTATTAACGTTATTGTGTTCACGTGTCCCGGGTTTTTTTCTAACGAACTTGCTCTCACTATGCTGTAGCGTGCAGCGCAGCATTCCGAACCGGTGGTTCTTTCAGTATGAATGTGGATGGACGTAAGGGTTGAGGGTAAAGAGATGGATGGATTATGTGAATGAGAACGTGCTTAAGAAAGATGTGAATGTAGAAAAGATGCCGATAGGAATGAATGGAGACTACCACAAGGCGTGGGACAAGAGCCAAAAGATGATGGTAGTTTTAAACATTAGTTACTATATAAGTTTTCTGATAAAACCTAAATAAAATGTAAATAAATATCCTTGGACATTTCACACAACGCCATCTCGTCCCAAGTTAAGCAACTTAATGCTTGTGTTATGGTAACGAGATGGATGATAAACTACTTATATACATTTTTTTTGTAAATACATACATATTATAGATAGAAATGACACCCAGACTCCGAGCCAGTGCCTCTGGTTTAGACAGACACTTGCCCGACCCCGGAATCGAAGCCGGGACCCGTTGATCCAAAGGCGGCACATCTAACCACTAGACCAACGAGGCAGTCTAAATGGCAGGCATGAATGAATAAATAAAGTTCCTTTTGCGTTTGAGTTTTTAGCTTCCACATGCATCTGTCAGTGTGGTGACGGATTTAGAATACACAATGTCACCAACCCATACCGTCTTTAGGGTGTCTTAAGAGGCGATTAAAAGAACGCAAGAGGCAGATCATCTAGCCCCAAAAACTTGATACAAATCCTGTGCCAACCCGTCGTGCGTCTCACCTGTCAGCGTGGCACAGTAGGCTATTTTCTCTCCATGAATTTAGAGGAGGCCCGACCCAGTCGTGGGTAATTTATGGGCTGTAACGACGACATACATCTGCACCGAACACCAGCAAAATTGGATCAAGGCTATTGTTTTAAAAACTTTATAATATTCAACTCTGTTTCATCAGACCTACCGGAAAATGTGGAGATGTATTCGGAACTGACGCCTTTGGAAGGCGCCGCGCCTCATTCTATAGCGACCTCGTTCCGAGCGGTGCACAGACAGAGCGGCGAACACTACGCCCTCAGACGCCTGCATTCCTGCCCAGTGGTCCCTACCAACCGCCTAGAGATGTGGAAACAGATTGACCATCCGAACGTAATCAAACTTCACGACTGGTTCACCACAAAATCGTTCGGAGACCACTGTGAGTATGATTGTTACGTTTCTAAACGCGTGATATAAAAGATCAGCGTGATCTTTTAATTGTTGTATAAAGGGTTAGCAAATACCATAGCTAGATTATTAACACTAATTTGACGTACGAAGTTCTAGAGCACGTAGTACTAGTACACAAGTCCTTTACTTGTTTTTTAGCTATTTTCTTTGTTTTGTGTCACTGTCAAACATCTTCAGTTTGGTATATAATTTAAACACGAATCGTCTTACAAGCGAACAAATAATTGAATTTCATTACCAAAATGCGTGCTCTGTTAAGAAAGTTTAATCGACCCACTGAAGCGGCTATTCGGGCTATTGGGATTATTTTTCGCACCAAATTTACATTGTTGTACATTAAACCACCAACACGCTTACGTACAGTGCGAACTGAAGAAAATATGGCAGCTGTATCGGCCAGTGTTAGTGATGACCATCAATTATCGATTCGGCGTCGTTCGCAGCAATTGGGCCTCTGTTACTCAACAACATGGAAAATTTTGCGTAAGGATTTAGGTGTGAAGCCTTTCAAAATACAGCTGGTGCAACAATTGATGCCCAACGACCTACCACAACGCAGAATTTTTGGTGAAAGGGCTCTTGAAAAGTTGACTTTTTTATCGAAAAATTGTGTTCGAAGCTCATTTTTGGCTCAATGGATAAGCAGAATTGTCGATTTTGGAGTAAAAATCAGCCACCAGCATTAGAATAGCTACTAATTCATCCAGAAAAAGTTAATATTTGGTGCGGATTGTGGGCTGGTGGCATCATTGGACCGTAATTCTTCAAAGATGATGCGAAACGCATCGTAATTGTGAATGGCGAGCGCTACCGTGAGATGATATCCAACTTTCTTTCCCCGAAAACGGAGGAACTTGGCTTTCATGACACGTGGTTTCAACAAGACTTTACCTTAACCAATTGAGGGGCGAATTCAGTGAACAGTTTATTTCACGTTTGGGACCGGTCAATTGGCCGCCTAGATCGTGCGATTTAACGCCTTTAGACTATTTTTGGTGGGGCTATGTTAAGGCTCATGTCTATGCTGACAAACCCGCTTCGATTGACGCAAATGTTGGAAAGCGGATGGACCATTTGAACATTTGTATGAAATAATCTTCAAACATTAAATTATATGGATAGTACTATCGATTCAAATAAATATATCGTGTATTTTTCTGAATTCTATGTGGTTTTTTTAGATTTCCTACAGCTATTAAAAAAACATCCTGTACAAGTAGTTTAAGACTACTACTTAACTCTTAGATGACCCACTGTTGAGTCGGGCCTCCTCCATGGGAGGTAATTAGCGTACTGTGCCACGCTTGCGAGACTATGATAAGATTAAGTCTCTACTTTTGTATATTAATTTAACTATCTGCAAAGAAGTGTAAATAAATAAATGATACCAAAGCCTGGAGGTGTAGCAAAGGATGATTAAAGAACTTGAGAGAAAACCCTGCGCCGACCCGTCCTCCTAGTCAGGTTTAACCGTTAGGCAGAGTAGGCGACTGCGCACCGTCCAGGGTCCGTCCTTTCTTTTTTTCTTTCCCCAATAATGAAATTACTAAGTTATGACCTGTCATATGGCGGCAGTATTGTACTTGATTTGTATAAGGCCCATTCTTCATTCACGTCCGGATACTTTTGTAGTGTTGGCTCAGTCTCGCTCGAGGGTTGATAGCTGGTTTGAGTTAGTGTGACGGGGCAGGAAAGCCCTTTGGTGACCTCGTACCGGAAAGCGCAGATTTGGTAGGCCCTCCATATCCTGAATCAACGACCTGGCTAGGGTCAGTCTCGCTCGAAGGTTGATAGCTAGTTTTGTGACGGGGCAGGAAAGCCCTTTGGCGACCTCGTACCGGAAAGCGCAGAGCTGGTGGGCCCTTCATATCCTGAATCAACGACCTGGTTAGAGTCAAGAGACGCTAACAATGCAAGCAGATTGCGGAAATCCGGGGATGACTATGTCCAGGAGTGGCAGTTACAATGATGATGTTACACTTCCGTTTTCAAGCATACGTGTGGCGGCAATTCAAATTCATGCGAGCAACTGCCGTATAAACAGATTAACAAATTATATTCATATATACGATGCACTCCATAGAGGTGACCGCTTGGACAGACATGCAAAATTCAGCAGCATTATAATTTTAAATATACTTCAGCGAAAGGTTACAGGATGTTATTAAATAATAAATGGTCGGTGTAACTAGAGGTGCATTTATTGGTAACTAGCGACCCGGCCCGGCTCCGCGCGGGTGCAATTATGCATATAATATACATATAAACGTTCCTCTCGAATCACTCTATCTATTAAAAAAAACGCTTCAAATTCCGTGGCGTAGTTTTAAAGATTTAAGCATACATACGGACGGACAGACGACATCGACTTTGTTTTATACTATGTAGTGATTTGTATTATTATTATTAGCCAAATGCTCACTCGCTAAGGAAAGTAAGAAAAACATTTCATTCAAAGTATTGTGCTCACTAGCGACCAGTTTCTGCCATCTTTCTTTTCCATAGTCATTATTCAAGAATCGTTATTTTTTTAGCTTCTTCCTATGAATGAAAGCGGTGGTCAGCTAAGCTATGTGCCACCGAACGGCATAGGTGAAAATCAGAAGGGTCTATGTCAGGTGACTACGGCGGGTGGGGTAGACCAGACAGGTTTTCACTGGTTTTGCATCATGAGGCCAAGCGTTGTCACCTAGCAATATCACTTTGTCGTGTCTCTGCACGTTTAGCGGCACTTTTTTTTTTAAGGTTCGGCTTAAACGCTTCAAATGAATTCGATAGCGATCCCCCGTGATAGTCTCACTAGGTTTCAGCAGCTCTGCATGTCGTATCCGACAAAGCATTGTCACCATAAGTCTCAACAAGAATAGTGTGTGCTTCAGCTGCAGATTTCTTTTGAATAAATTAGCGCAATTAAACTCCTCGCAAATAAACTTTATTTGACAGTCCCCTGTTTAGAAATAAAAAAAAATACTTTAATTGCACTAAAGTGAACTACCATACACTGAAATTTAAGGTTAGATACACTGCTGCCTTGCACGTGTGTTACCATTCGAAATTCCACGAACGGCGTACTGCTACTGCCATCAATGAAGAAACAACGAGAACTTATTCAAGGTCCTATAATTATTCTAAAACTTTCCGGTGACGACGAAGCCAACCCCCTACTAGTGCATTATGCATTATGCGAAGCAGTTAAATGAAACATAACAAAGAAAATGCTGTGCATATTGGCTGCTGCTGTGCGCGTATGTCAATTTTATAAACAACTTATAGTTTATTATAAAATTGAAATACGCGCCGTATTTCATGAGGTTCATGAGGTTTCCAAAATAGTACTTTCAAAAATCTCTGCGGGTGAGTTATACAATTATTGGCTATATGAGATACACTTTGCATTCCGAGTCGGTCCCACAGTAGCACAGTGGAACCACAGCAGGCCGCAAATTGTTGATAACTTGCGACCCTACCTACCCACTAAAACCTCGACTGCCCGAAACGGGCATGGATTCCGCTCAGGACGCTTTTTATAGGTGCCAAACACGCCTCTCCCCGTCAGCCTGGTATGGGTGAATCCGAGCCATTATGGCCCCAATCACCAAAGCACGCAGCCTCCCTCACCATAGCAACCCCTCTCGACCGTGTTGCCAACTGTTAATCAGTTGGCAACACGGTCATAATCTAAATAAATAATCTTCAAACATGTCTGAACATGTTTACGATGGCATGAGTAGGGTCACCGGAAAGTTCTAGAATAATAAAAGGACATTGAATAATATCTCGCTGTTTCTTCAACATTTGAGTAAAGGTGTATTCATCCTTTGATTAATTAGAGGCGATTAGCGTGTCGAATAATAAAAGATAAACGAACATATGTATTAGGAAATACAGGAAAAAAAAATACAGAAAGCTTTATGAACGTTAATTAAAAAAACTGGAGGGATAAGAAAAGATAAAAAAGACCAGTTGTCGATATAATTTATCACTACATAGTATTTAAAACAAAGTTGCTGTCGTCTGTCTGTCCCTATGTATGGTTAAATCTTTAAAACTACGCAACGGATTTTGAAGCGGTAATAGATAAAGTGATTCAAGAGGCAGGTTTATATGTATAATACATGCATAATATTGTAGAGAAACGCTGATAAATTTAAATGTTCATTATTGCACGCGGTGAAGCCGGGGCGGGTCGCTAGTTAAAAATAAATAAAATGCGTCCTGAACAATAGAAACATGTAATACATAGATTATTAATATTTTATACTACGTATGTTATTAAGTTACAGCAATAGATGGTTATATAATTTACTAGCTGACCCGGCGAACTTTGTTTCGCCTTAAGGTGGATGTTCCAGGGTAGCCCGCGAAATTCAAATTTTCTTACGTTTTTTGCAATTTGCAGGGCAGTGCTAGGTTGTATGTTGATTAAAATGTTATTCGCGGCTGTAAGACGTATGTAGTTATAGAATTATAATCATCAAAGTCATCAATAAAATCCTCCAAGCTCATAAAGGTGCAAGAAAAACTTTTTCAACGTCAAAGTCATTCTTGCACCTTTATGAGCTTGGAGGGTTGTATTGATGAGTTTGATGATTATAACTCTGTAACTACATACGTCTTACAGCCGCGAATCAAATGTTCATCATCATACAACCTAGCACTGCCCTGCAAATTGCAAAAAACGTAAGAAAATTTGAATTTCGCGGGCTACCCTGGAACAATCACCTTAAAAGCAATAAATGAGCAGATATTTTATTTTATTAACTTTTTATCAGGATAAATATAAATAAAACATCTATGATTTTAATTATACTTTATTGGCCATCTATTTTAGTAACTGCACTTTTCAGTGAATCACCTTGTGACAGACGACATTTTTCGGTTTATTATCAGGCGCATGAACAAATAACGTAGATGGTCTTCTGACCCGGAACATGCCACATATAATTGATCTTGGGAAATACATGAATTTTCTAGATTTAGGCCACAAACTTTCCAGGATTGGCCCTGTGATTTATTAATGGTCACGGCGAATGCACGGGATCGGAAATCATTAAAACTAAAACGGTATATCAGTTGATATCGTCGGGATCCTCGGATGAGAATTTCCTCACCTTCCAACTTTACTTTGAGTATATTCCATTGTTCATCAATTCACTTACCACCAAACGCGTTCCGTTGCACAGGTTTGGTGGTTTTGGTTTATGTATTTTTCTCTTTTTTTACACAGTCATTATATTTGAATTAATGCAGTGTACCAATGGTTTCATTCTGAATTATGTTAGTTACTTTATGTCATCTACATATTTATTCTTAGCCGCCAAAACAGCTCGCTTAGTCAACCATTCATTATTTTTGTGTTTGTGAGTTCGTCCTTCGATGAACAGAAATTCTGAGAAAATAAAATCAATCCACATATTTCGATGATTTGAGGCAAGCGCTTATTTCGGCTTAATTAGAGGCAGTGTTTGGCAGAAATAGCCAGACAGTAAAATCATTGCGCCTCCAAAACATCTCGAGTCCTTGCGTAGGTGTTCGGTCGGATCGGATAAGTGCTTCCAATGCACGTGTATACGCTATTGTACATTCGTCCCAGATGACGGTTTTCCATTTTGATAAAACTTTAGCCGCTGAGGAGTGTTTTGTAATATTACATGGCATCTATAGGTCCAATGCGGACGCAAGTATGTAAGCAGTAATTAGTGCTGCCACCGTTTCGAAACGTTGCTCGATCCTAATTATGTAGTACCTACTTTATAAATTTATTCTTGTGTCTCGAAAATTATCTAGTTGTTGATCTCTTAAATTTGCTCGACGATTTTGCATTCCCAACCGATCCGTTTCACGGGCTGCCTCGATTTGCTCTTGTGATTGAGAAGCACGGATTCAAGCCATACTAATGCGGTGATCTTCACGTGCATTATTTAGTTCTTCTTCATTGTTCGGCACAATAAGCTAATATTTACTCGAAATAAATACATCAACCGGTCAACTTCAAGATTTCTAATTGTCAAATTTGTCAAACTATAGACAACATAGCGTTTAGCTGTCGGTGAAGTTTTGTTATTCCAGCAGTTGCATTTTGATAAACTATGTTTTATATCACGGAACGGGATTACACACATTTACACTTTCAGGTTTATAATATTAAGTATGATTTTGTGAATTGTCCAACATCCATATATTTAAAAGAAAGTCGGACATAGGATACCTAAGATTTTTTTTTATCCCGTTCCCGTAGAATGTGTTATAATACCTACGTGGTATAACAAAGCGCAACTGACAGCGAAACTTTATGTTGTCTATATTTAAATATGGCTGAAAATTTGACAATTAGAAATTAAAATTTAACTTAATATCGCTATAAATTTACACACAATATCTTTATAAATTGTAGCCTATGTGTTATTCTGATGTATAAGCTATATTATTATAAAGTTTCATTAAAATCCATTCAGTCGTTTTTACGTGAAAGAGTAACAAACATCCATCCATCCATCCATCCATCCATCCATCTATCCATCCATACATACTTACAAACTTTCACGTTTATAATATTAGTAGGATTTATTTTTTAACGTGTCTATCAAAAAAACATTCTTAAATCAATTCACCTGTTTAGGTGCCATGTGCCCACATATATACAGACTCCTCAACCAGTTCAAACGAGAGTTTCCCTTTTCGGTAATATACTTTAGTCTGTTATTGTAATTGGCTAGCAACGACGTTGTTATTTTCATAAAACGCATACACTCTGTGTATGAGCTATATTGTAAAGCTAGACGAATATCAGAATATATTCATTAGCCAAGGACGTTCAAGGTGTCTTCTTTGCATCTTATGGAAGTAGGATAGGCACTTGTTCTTGTTATCTACTTACATAAATCCCTAGACAAGTTCATACATAAAAGATGTTAAGATAATTCGTTGCTAGCCACAATGTTGACGTCGGTGAATATGTTAGCGCAGTGATAATCGGAGGGGTCCGCCTCGGAGCATGGGGCTCCGGGCTCCACTAAGAGGCGGGCCAAGGCCCCCAGGGTCACGGAGCATGCTCTCTGCAATGGGAGTGAATCCCGTGGCCCTGGCTTGGGCAGTCAAGGATCGCCGTCGGTTTTAGTGGGTAGGTCGGGGCGCAATTTACCATCTCTACGCGCCCCGGAGTCCCACATACCCCGGCCATTTCCCAACGGCCGGGTAGCCATTAGGATCTCCGACGTTAAAAAAAAAAGTGATAGATGCATAAACATAATTTCTCGTTCTACAAGGGTGAATCAAAAAGTTCTTAGAAGTGCATATATATGAAACCTTTTTGGATCAAGTTCGATATTCAAATTAAAGAGTGTCTATCACACTATATTTATGCAGACTGTCACTTGTTTTTGTCAGTTCGTTCGCATGTAATAAATTTTTTTGTGCAACGAGTTGCTAAAAAGTCAAAATTATGGATAAAAGTGAGTTACGTGCGGTGATAAAATATCTCAGTTTGAAAAAAATGTCTACGAAGGAAATTTTTTTGGACATTCAGCAGACATTAGGGGGTGATGCTGTACCCTATTCTACGGTTGCGTACTGGGTGGCTGAATTTAAAAGAGGTAGATCAAGCTGTAAAGATGACCCGCGTTCTGGGCGGCCTTCAACCTCCGTTACAGAAGAAAATGTCAAAAAGGTTGAGAATCTGGTTTTGGAAGACAGAAGAATGACTATAAAACTTAAAGCTGAGATCCTAAAGATATCTTTTGGTAGCGTTCAATCCATTTTAATTGATTCACTGGGGTTCAAAAAAGTGTCTGCAAGATGGGTGCCACGAATGTTAACCGACGAAAACAAAAAGCGACGTTTGGAAATTTCCAAGCGTAATCTCGAAATGTTCCAGCGTGATTCGGATAATTTTTGCCGTCGTCTTGTCACCATGGATGAAACGTGGGTCCACCATTTTGATCCTGAAACTAAAAGACAAAGCATGTCTTGGAAACGACCATCTTCTCCATCCATTAAGAAATTTCGAGTTGCTCCTTCCGCTGGCAAAGTTATGGCCTCTGTGTTCTGGGATAGTGAAGGAATCCTTTTTATTGATTACATGCCAAAAGGCCAGACGATAACTGGACCCTATTATGCAAATTTAATCCCGAAAGTGCGTGAAGCGATTAAAGAAAAACGTCGTGGAAAACTGTCGTTGGGCGTGTTGTTCCTTCAAGATAACGCTCCTGCCCATCGATCGGAAGTTGTGCTCAACGCAATCCGCTGTGCTGGCTTCAATCTCCTTGACCACCCACCATATTCTCCGGACTTAGCCCCAAGTGATTTTCACTTATTTCCAAAATTAAAAGAGGAAATTCGTGGAACAAAATTTCACGATAATGACGCGGTTATAGCTACCGTAGAGGACTTTTTCGAGAGTCAAGAAAATAATTTTTTTTCACAAGGAATAAGGAAGTTAGAAACGCGTTATTCTAAATGCATTGCATTGGAGGGAGATTATGTAGAAAAATAAAATATTATTATTTAAATCTTTGCATTTTTTAATATTGATTCCAAGAATTTTTTGATTCACCCTCGTACTTTGCTGATGGCTCCGACATAAATTTTACAAAATATTAATTCACACAGACACAAAACAACAGTCTCGTTGGAATGTTTTCACAAATACGCCACAGTTTTAAATAACACGTTATGTTAATTAGTCAAAAGAAAATGCCCATTTTAATTAAAAATGACTACTACTCCAGCATCCAACAGGAACACAACAATACTATTATATCAATTCTTTTTTCGCTATTTCTCCAAAAGGCGGTGGGCTATGTAGATAAAAAAATATGATGAATCTAATGGCATTAGAAATCGAATCTAATGGCTTTGTTTGATTTGTAAATATTTCCCATACACACACAACTGGTTTGATTCGCCTCTCTTGCATAGCGCAATAAGCACGATACTGTGAATGGAGAAACCTTGGAAGTTCATTCCATTAAGTGGTGTAGCTAAGGTTTAGCTACAGAACCGAGTATTAGAGACAGAACATAGTCAGGTTTAACTTGGGGGCAATTTAGTACTATACTTTTTTAATTCAGTCTCACTACGTCTATTTACGCTAAGGATTTTCTTGACTTTAAGAAGGTTGTATATTCCATAACGTCACCATTTTCGGGAGAGGGCTTCTCTGGATTCGCCGCTGGGTCTAAAGTTTAAGAATGTATACGCTACCTGTGAATGATACGATGATAGAATTTGGCCGTGGGTATTAAGTCGAATGTTTCCTTAGACCCGTTGTATAAACAGCAAAATGCACATAAATCGACTAACTTAACCTGCAAAGTTAGTGGCACTCGACCGCGGAAATTTAAAGCCCGCGCTGCTCGCAGAATTAAGCTGACTCTAGTTATTATTCTAAAATTAAACTGACCTTAGTTGCCCCCCGTGACAGCAGGTATACGTCAAGGAAAATTTCTCCAGCTATTTCCGAGGTTAGCAACAAACAGATAGACTTGAATTCATATTAAAAAAAAAATAAGTTTCAGTAAACTTGTAACTTGCGTTTAGTAATTTATTCTACGTGTCCTTGGCGAATACGTTACAAGCGGACACTTATTTCATTTTACTTGTATAAATGTGCATACTCTGTTGAGACCCTTTTACCCATCACGCTGTTTGGTCGGTAGCGATGGTGTTCGTGTACAGCTACCACCCTGCGTGCGTGACTCTAATGAACAAGTACCTGTCGGGCGGAGTAGGGAACAACTCGTCTGATGCTAACGGAGCCTTCCACGACCCTTTCTCTTCGGACCCCGATGCCCCGCGCCCTTACACTCACCAGGTTTGTGAAAATACACTCGTGGTGCTATCTCTAACTAATAATTCGTTATTCAGTCTTCCTTCTTATCACTTTATGACAGGGAGAAGGGAAAAGCTCCGTATATAGATGTGTCAGACACACATATTGTTTTGTCTATGTTTGATCTGTGTTGCGAATTATGGAAAGGATGAAAAACACAGTGATACGCTAAGTCTCATGCGCAATTATAGGAACAAACTATAGGTACAACCTTAACATTAACAATTTTGTGATGTACATTATTTCAAATTTTGTAAAACAAGTATGGTCAATGAATTTTGCATCAGAGTTCATTCAAAAGCCTATTTATTAATTTAACTATTTGGGCCTCGCTACCGCACTTTATTTGGTTCATAATGTATATTGATTTAAAACATTAATAAATATAAAGCCATAGATCTAAGAATTGATTTAGCCTGCTGCTGTGGTACGACATGCATGATAAACTTTTGTGACAGAAAAACGCGATGCTCAGAGCTGTAGCCTGTGGCGCGTTATTGCCTGAGGCGGTTTTGTGGAGTCTTCTGGTGCAATTGACTGCGGCACTCCGAGCGATCCACACCGCTGGACTGGCTTGCAGGTGGGATGATTAAGAAAAATCCCATATTGCAATAGTTCTTCTGAAAACATATTTCTTCTTCAGGTGGTTTCCAAATAATAAAGATTAGACTAGACAGACCTTTTGCGTTGAAAGAAAGAAACAAAGAAAGAAATTTATGCATTTTATGCATATTTTTACATCCCTATGGTTTTTTTTATAAAAATAAAAAGACATGATATTAAACAAGTAAAACCTTTTTAACAAAAAAAAAACTGATTCCAGCTTAACTTAACACCGACGTTAATTAGGATATTGTATATGTATGCCTAAAGCGTCGACTTCAAATTTTTCTCGTAATTAACACACAAAGTAGTAATTAATGGATCGTTCCACAGAAGTTTGGATCCAACTAAGGTTGTGATGAATGGGTGTAGGGTGCGCGTGGCGTGGTGCGGCACAGCGGACATTCTGCACCCCAATGTGAACGACGTGGCTCAGGTATCTATTCATCTATCAGTTTACACAAAGGCACTTGCCTGACCCCGGAATCGAACAGGGACCCGTTGATACAAAAGCTGCATGTCCAACCACTAGATCAACAAGGCAATCGTTTGGCACAGTTCTGCCACTTTCTTCACTTCGATATGAGAGCCAACTCGACCGGCTATCATGACAAAGGTTAAATGTCTTTCATCAAATTGGAGGAGGCCCCACTTGTTGGTGGGCGCACTTTGGTTGATGATCATTAAAATTAACTTTATTTGCGCATAATTTTTGTTTCGCCGCTTTTGTATACTGATGGTTGTATTACCAATGCCTATGAACGTTTACTATACCAGAGATGACATTAATGGTGGGTATTGACCAACGTTGCGAGGTGTAATGTAACGTGTTACACAGCGAGCATTCGTGCAGTCAGTACGTCGTGTTACGGGGAAACCAGCGACCAACGGCGTACTGACTGCACGAATGTTCGCTGTGTAACTAATTACATTACTCCCCGTAACGCCGGTCAGTGCCCAGCTTAACGCGTTGCCAACCCTGTAGAAAAAAACACATTACGCTGGCAGCCAAAATAAAAGTGCGGTCCTTCCGTTGGCCATGCTTGTCCCGATGGAGCTCTGGCTTTGGCCTGACTTAAGCGCAGGAACATACTACTACTACCAGACCACTGCTAAGTCAGGCCAAAAAAAAAGGTTTCGTTTCAAGTTTCCCGTCTTTTGCGGCTAGGTTTTCGGCCTTGTCATTTCTCTTTGTTAGTTCTGACGATGCCCTCGGGATGATATGGGGTGGTGTCACTATGGATTCTGAATCCGTCACCACATGGATAACGCGCAGGAACATAACACCGCCCAATAGTTTTGGCAATATTTCGCAAGTTAGTGGTCCTACACCTGATTGGCACCAACATGAAGCGTTAGAAGTAAGGCCTCCTCTAGAACTATAAGTAAGGCCTTGGCTAGAAATATGACCGTATCTAGAAGTATCAAGCACGTTTTTGGTGACCACAGGCACAACAAGACGACTTAACGGCGCTCGGTCGACTGGCTCTAGCACTGGCGTGTCGCACCATCCATTGCGACAACCTGGCCGCTTCTATGGAGCTCGTCGCACGGACATATTCGGCTGATCTTAAGAACCTAATACTGTATGACCAAACACCATTTATATTCCTTATTTTCTAAGGTCGCCTTACAGTGTACGCCCTGTTCGTCACTTGCTCTTGGGCTAAAATGTCGACTAGTATACTTGATGGTGGCACTTCATTTGGCTATTAGTATCTGTCATATTTGACATGAAGGGCTATGTCTGGATGGACCATTTGTCAAAGAGGTCATACATAAATTGTGACGCACATAAATGCCGCTCACGAATAGCGAACACGAATGGCCGTATGAAATGCCAGCATGAATATATACAAGTCATTGCATTTAATGTACGATTGGTTTTCTTACGTTGGTTTTGATTTTGTTACACGGGAAATTATTTAAAAAGTTCATTTCAAAACGTATTGGATATCTGAACTGCTTATTTCTATTTTTTTTAATACTCGATTTCAACTAATATAGTAGTCGAAAGTTAACGCCATTTAAGGTTTTCTTAAGTTTAAATTATTTTGTGTGGGATTTATTCAAGTTACAAGGAAGTAGAGTCAAGACCAGTTGACATTTTTTTATCTTAATTAGAAATCACTGGTTTTTTTATAATAGTTTTATAACATCAACAAAAAAATGTCAGCATAATTTTTTTCATCGGAAACGGATCTTATTTTTCGTTGCATGTTTAAAGAAATTTATACGTATCGAGTACCTTTTCGCAATAAATTGAGAATTCAAATGAATGAATGATGGTAATCGACGATCAAATAATTTTAAATTCTTGTTCCATAAACATTTCCACAGTTGCAAGTTCGACCCTTTCCAATTCTGAGTGAAGATTATCCTGTTACATGAAATAACGAAAACCTGTGTTCAAAATGTGTTTCGTTTTTGAACTGCTAGGTGGAAACGATCGTTTCTCGGCGTCAGGCTTAAGCTACAAAAGTTTGTTTTCGTTATTAATAAACCGACTAGCTATCGTGATCACAGGCCTGTACGCCTGTAATTAGCTTATTATGCTGTGTTCCGCTATATTTATTGTATTTTTTGGGTTTATTTATGTTGCTAAAATACGTTTGGTTATAATTTTACCAATTTTTTTTGTGAAACATCTTGTGTTCCTGGAATCTGTCTCTGTTGCTATCGATCATTGCGTTATGTATAAAACTTTTTTGTTACGCTCTTTAAATTGCAGTGTATACCAATGTATGTTATGGTGGCACTTCACTCCGCTATTCGTATTCGCGCAATTGGCATATTTGACAATAAATTACCCACTTCTAAGTCGGGCCTCCCAGTGCCATCCTGGCGGGTGGCATAGGATTTGTATCAGGTTTTCCTTCTCTTGCGGCTAGTGGTTCTGCCTCTTGCTATCCTTTAGTCGTACTCTTTGTATTCTAAATCCTTCACCTCACGGATCGCGCCGTGTGTGGATGAAATATTTGCCAAGTAAGGCATACCAATAATTGCGAATACGAATAGCCATGTGAAGTACCAGCATTAAAAGCTGTATTATGTTGAATTCCATTAGGTATTTATTGTCGTCATCCCCCGCTCGCCGCTCTGTCACCGATCTTATGCCTATGATTGGAGCCAGATTTTATACGCAGGTAATTAGACGGGAATCCCAAGCCTTTTTTAATGTAGTGTTCGATAGGAAATTTACATTTCCCATAGATATACATCTCGCTCGAAACTGTCTTAACTCGTAATGGGGGATTTGGGTTTACATAAATGGTCAAATTTTGTTTCATATATTTTTATTGTCTGAATTATTATAATCAGTCGGTGTTTTATTATGCGTACCATTAGCATTATCAATGAGGGGACAGAAATAAGATATGGAAATATCACAATAATATGTGCTCAAATAATACTAATTATTTTAGCACATATTATTGGTGCATTTGTTACTAAATATATATTCAGTTTAAAATTAAACGATACAGTAGCTCTGATTTATTATAATTTCATATTTAGAAAAGACAGTGAAGGAATGTCCATCAACGTATAAGCCACAACAACGCGTGGTCTTATAGTTTAAATATGGAATATTCTGTCACATCAAAGTAGAATTTTCTTGAAGGTTCTCGAAGACTCGTACGATGTATGAGTCACAAGTGTATTATTGCGTAGGTAGAAGCATTGGAGAGACGAGCAGATGTGTTCGAAGATCAGCTGGCTCGAGAGATTGACAACGGTAGACTGTTGCGCATTCTGATCAAATTGGGAGTGGTGAATGAAAGGCCAGAGTAAGTATTTTGTACATAGGGTGCCAGTTGCCGTCCTTTATTAACGTTTACAGGCGATCATATTCGTATCCGTGTGGTGACGGATTTAGAATGCATTGTATCACCACCCCATACCATCATCTGGGTGTCGTAAGAGCCGGCAAAAGGAAATGATAAGGCAGAAAAACTAGGCGCAAGAAAAAGAAAGCTGGCCAGACGGGTAGGCTAATTACCCTCCATTGAATGGAAGGAGGCCCGGCTAAGGAGTGGGTCATTGATGGGCTGCGTAGTAGTAGTAGTATAGCCGTAGTGATAGTTACCTTGTCTATTTATTAATCAGCCACATAAGTTCACCGCTGATCATAGGCTTACCATGGGGTATGGATATCTCCACAACGCGCGACCTCGTGCAGATCGCATCCACCGACGATCAGCGATCTTTGCAAGGTTGTTCGTTCACCTAGTCTGGGGTCCTCCCACGTCTCGCTTTTTCCTACGTGGATGCCACGCTAAGACTTATGCCTTAACGGCATTCCTTGTAGCTACGTCGGCCACTTTGGTTCTTCTACGGATTTACTCATTTCGGATTCTATCACGCCGAGTACCTCCAACTCTCTCCTTAGCGCCCCTACTCCACCGCTGTGGTTTTATGGCGGGCCGCACTTTAAACATGGTTGATCATTGCATATTTAATTATGTTTCTGTGATTCCTACCGATTTCGCATTGTCGTCAAAACATTGCTCGTGTATATACTTTATTAATATTTTTTGCCAGATTAAACATGGACGCGTCTTGGTCGGAGACGGGCGACCGGTATATGCTGAAACTGTTTCGCGATTACCTGTTCCACTCGGTGTCTGCCGACGGTCGGCCGTGGCTCGACCAGGCCCACCTCGCCCACTGCCTTAACCAACTGGATGGCGGCACTCCGGAAAAGGCAAAACCTTTTTATATATATTACTAGCTGACCCCGCAAACGGGTAGAGGGTTGAAAATTTAGGGTTGTATATATTTTTGTATGCTGTACCTACCTATCATAAAAATATCTATAAAATAAAAAATAGGGGTGGAAGGGGGATAAAAAATAAATGATGTTCGATTCGCAGACCTACCAAAGGTGAATATAAAATTACATCAAAATCGGTCGAGCCATTTTGGAGGAGTTTATTAACAAACACCGTGAAACGAGAATTTTATATATTAGATTTCTTTCTTTCACTTTAACCCGACGGTCCTGCTTCCATCGATGGCAGTCGACACACTACAATAACGGGAAAACTGATAGCTAGTCTAACCATATAATTGCCGGTGGTTCTAGAGGAGTCGGAGAGCGCACAGGTTAGACCGGTGACGACGCCAATCGTATTGGAAAAAATGCAAGGGAAATATTATATTAATAACTCATTCGTCATCATCATCTCTGCCCATGAAAAACAGTGAGTCGGACATCCACCTCCAAATGGAGGAACATTAGTAAGAAATAAGCCATTTTGACTGCCTTGTTTGTCTAAGGGTAGGATGTGCCTTTGGATCACGGGGTCCCGGGTTCGATTCGAAGTGTCTTTGTGTAAACCAGAGGCATTTGCTCATATTCTAGGTGTAATTTGTATTCGCGAATTTCATGTTCTACATAGGACACGGGCTTCGATTCATTAAAAAAAATGTAATGTATGCACAGGTGGAATTGATGTCTCGAGACGAGCAGAGTGTTCTGGTGGTGTCCTATGCCGAGCTCAAGCATTGCCTTGAGCAAGCGTTCGATGAGGTGATGCAAGCCGCCACGTCGGCTCCCTAGGTAACCCTCTTATATCATATCATACACATAAATTATTCTTTGTAGTGTTGAATGACAACTTTACAGGGTGTTACAAAAACACGTGTTTAATAGTTATTTGTTATACAAGAGTGCAAAGTTGCTTTTTAACCGCGTGTTCAATTTTGATGACCGAGCAAGCGAAGGATTCTAAAATTGAATCACGAGCGCAGTGAGTGATTCAAAATTAGAATCCTGAACGTTAGCGAGGGAATCAAAAGTGCACGAGGTGAAAAATCTTTGCACTCGAGTGCAACACGTAACTTTTCATTCCACCTCAGCGAGGAAATGACTAAATGCAAAAAAAAAACGTTTACAATCACAAGATTGGTACACTTTTATTTCAGTTTAGGTATTAATTACTACATTATGACAGGTAAGTATTACAGAATAATCCTTACTTTATTCTCTAGTGAATAAAAACGGCTTTTGCACTCAGATATCGAAGAGCAAAAATACTTTATTCTCTAGCGAATAAAAACGGCTTTTGCACTCAGATATCGAAGAGCAAAAATACTCTTTCCGAGATGGGGGGATGAAAAATTATTTTCTATCTTGAAGTACCAGTGAGATATTGACGGTAGAGTTTTACTACACATGGATTCCACTGAAACTCAACCAACCAGCTGAGTTGCATAAGTGTAGACTGTTCTCACGTTTACTACTACTCAGCCCATAAAAGACCCACTGCTGAGTCGGGCCTCCACCACTTACATGGAGGGTAATAAGCCTACGGTAACACGCCAAGTTTTCCTCCTCTGCGGCCAGGTTATCGGCCTTAACGTCCCCTTTTGTCGGCCTTAGGGTGGAATGGTGTTTACTAGGCTTACATATCTACTGTGTCCACAGCTACAGCTACTGCTGCCGGTTGCCGGTGGCTACATGTTGCAATAAACTGCAGCGTTGACATCTTCACTCCACATAAGGCGTCCAAATCCAAAAGTGTATAGAGTGCTGCTATTGCGGCTAACACCTTCTATGGGTACTCTACTTAAACATAACAAGCATGTCATATCTTAATGTTTATTTTCGGTGTTGTTTATCGCAGTTATTCGTAAAATTATTATCCGTTAGGATGAAACAACAGCTCATGTAAATTGTATTTGAAAACAAACAATCAACTAATTAAATATTATTCGTGCGTTTTTACTTATAAAACTGACCGTTAGAATTCGTGTTAAACACTTGAATCGTGCGTCAAGTTTTGGAGCTGATGGCCCCAAACTTGCTCTATCTATTGAAACAGAGATGCAATTGCTAGTATTAATCTGCTAAATTCGAAAGTTCTTGCCGAGTGCTTGCGTCAAAAGCATGTGGGATACGTCCCGAACTCACACTATATTAATAGTAAATTGCCAAAACTGTCAAAGTCCACAATTAACAGTGCGTTGATTATCGATTTTGACTCTATTTCATTAGCGGGTTTGGGGCCTACGTAGATGTTAAGTTCCTGGTATCCAAATTATAGGGACGTAGCCTTAGTTACGGGTGACAATAAATCAATGGCACGTCGTGTCGATATTTTTCTAATGGTACCTCTGTGGCACTGCGGCGAAGTCCTGAAGGCTGTCCTGTTCTAAGTGCAACTGGCACTCTATACACTAGTTTTAAATGATAAATGCATTGGGGCTTTGGCTTGCCAGCTAATGCCGAGCCGCACTATCGTATGGCGTATGTGTAGTAGTGTGCGTGCGATACTGCGGCCTCCAACACTAGGACGTATACCGCCTGTGTAAGTGTTAGTGTTACACTTTTTTTTAATGACTATACGAATAGTCCATTAAATTTAAATGTTATTGTAATTGTAATGTGGAGCCGCCGAGATGGCTCTTGTTCAATTCTGTCAACTGCTAATATAATGAGAATATTTTTGTAGGTGTATCGCAAATTCTGTGCTGGTATCGTACAAGTTAGATATTGAACAAGCGCTGAATACATTTGTAATGTTCACCCTTTTTGGGGCTACAGCTGATCGACGGAATTACCGAATGGCATACTCGTGTATGTTTCCTACCCTACACCGCGCACACGTCACTTCGGCGCGTCATGATATGAGATGGTTCTTCTAGGTCAATTCCCGGAACCGGGTTGTAATGCGATCTCATTTTTAAAAAGCCGGCCCGAGTTGGCCATTTTCTCTTATATAACTGCGCCACTTGAACGATTCGATGTTAGTGGAACAAGGCAACGATTGTGCTATCGATATCTTTGCAGCATGTAACATCACTGTCGGAATGAAGATTGTATCGAACGTAAAATATTGTCTTGATAATCAAAATAAACAGTCTAGTGTTGTTATTCTGACCTCATGTAACTGCCATATCGATAGTGCAACTTCGCTGTTTCAGCCTAACCGCTAACAGATCGACAGGAGTGGCATTTTTATCGACAAACAAAACGAATTTTCACGATCACTTTAAGCGTTATTGTCCAATTATAGTTTTTAAATCCCTATTAATACACTGAACAGCCGCCTGAACAAAACGCCACAAACATTCCAAACTAACAACAAAGGACAAAGGCGATCAAACTATATACTAGCGAAAACACACTTGCAAATGTCCTGCCGATTATGTAGTCCTAACAAAATTAGTTCAACAAAACACGTACCTACGGTGATGCAAATTTGATCGTTTTGTGCTGATCCTTGGTATATAAGCAGGGGAACGATAAACACTGCAGATACTAAACACTGTGTCAAAGCATGCCCAACCATTTTGTTAGGTCTATTTTGTTAATTTTTTTGCCCTGAATGTGACAAAATGTTAAAGAATATTACCCGCTTCAGAATTCATTTCGGATTCAGGCTTGATTATAATTTGCAGTTGAAAGTTTTTTACCTTCCGAGCCAGTGAAACAGAACAACAGGCAACATTGTACAGTTTATATCTACTGTTCTTTGTGATTTTTTAAATGTTCCGAAGTATCGCCCAAGTCCGTCTATTTATTTTATAATTAACACATACTTTGTACTGTATTAAGGATGTTGATTTGGTCTTAGCTGACGCCAGCGTTGCGAGTGTGTTTTCGTATTTTTTTACAAGTTTCCATCTGAACAGCGTTTCTGCGGGCGTCGCCCGCTGACAACATTAAACGTATGGTTTTGATTGTCTACTTTAGTTTAAAGACCATATATCATTGTCAATAGATGCCTTTACGTGACACCTACTTTCACGTGTATTGGATTAGAAGGAATAGCTCGGCGAATGTATTTTTATTGCGGCATACGATATTTTGTGTAATTCTATATAGATTGTAAGACGTTAGTTAATAAATTGATTTTGTGATCATAATTCTAAATATGAGCAATAAATATTTATTTCGTTGGATTGGCATTTGAAACGTTCGGATGAATGTCGATGCTCTTTTGTAGTTATTCCTGTGCGACAGCATTTCGCCCAGTGAAAGAGCGCATCATCTAAAGGCACCTATACTTTAGTAGAAAGCGCAATAAATCATGTCTTTTAATATTAAAACCATGTGTCTGAATGTTGTTCGTCATGATACTGACGTAGATCTGAATTTGTAAGGCAGGCAGGGGGTGTGCTATACCACACGGTCCATTATTGTGTTAGCGAGTTTTCTAATATGGTTGTACCGTGATCGAATCTATCACTGTATATTGTGTGAGTGTGAGACAAAGTATTTATTGTTTAATTTTCTTGTAAGAGTATTATCAGTCTAAGTCTAGCCATTCTCTTTCAGAGTTTATTTCTTATTAGAGCCCCCGCGCATTAGGCGGCCAGGCCGCGCGGCCAACGAAAAACATCGCGACTAAGAGCCCGCGCATTAGGCGGCCAGGCCGCGCGTTTGGGGCCTAATGCGCGGGGGCTCTAATAAGAAATAAACTCTGAAAGAGAATGGCTAAACGGGGATGTATTTTATATTATACCCCTTTATTTAGTGAGGCGACCAAATCGTCTGCTTGAATTCGACACTCGGTTAGTGCTTTTCGAAAGCTTGCTATAGATTATGTCCGCTAATTGCTATTTAAAAGGCCTAACTAAAAGTTGTTTTTTAAAAGCTTCGTTGCGTAGCAGTTGGCTATACATTACGCGGTCCGCGGTACACCTGAAGATTTCATGAATAAAACTTTGGCAATAAGTTAGTTTTATGGGGACCGTGGGGTTGTGCACACGTCTTGTGTGGAAAATCACGACAATGCTGTTTATTATTTTTGCCGACTGACGCAGAGCAAGGCGTGAGCGCCGGCGTGGTACAAACGACAGGAATGTTCACTTAAATAATCCAACTGTTAGTGTTGAAATTGTAACAAATATAATAGGTATGAAAAAAATAACATTAACATTGCCATTGATCTTATTTAGAAGATTTTCTGTTAAACGCAAGACATATCCGCCGCCGGCGCTTAAATCATCTATGGTTTCCGTAAATACGTTTTATATCAGCCTGTCGAGAAGTGAATTATAACTACAGATTCTAAATAATGTTTAAGATATGGAACTATTTGCGGGAATCGTAGAGGCAAATCACCAGTGGGCAAGATCTATTTTGGCTTATCTTACGATCGCAAGCGTATTATAATGTAAGTTGCTCAATGAAAATAACCATCCGTGTTTGGATTAACAACAACAAATTATGTACCTATCTTTGAATGAAACTACGTATAATAGAATTGGAAATAAGTTTTCTTTTATAGTAGCCATCCCATTATTGATGTTGCAAATTCCGATCTATGTAGATAAGGACATAGAATGAAAATATTTTATTATAAGTGTATATTTTTTTCTAACAAATAAAATGTTTAAATTAATTAGTATTTATTTATTTTGCGAATGAGACGTTCGTCGGTGTTACCTATGCCATGTCACCCATTATTTGCACCCCTTTCATTATGTTTATTTTGAACACAATCTAAAAGCGAAACGTTGGTGACGTTTCGCTTATTGATTGTGTTCAAAATCGATATTTGAGTTGGCACTGATTCCAAATGGTTGATTATTTACTTTTTATATTGCTTTCGAACATAGTTTTAATTTTTTTTTAATTTTCGCGATGAATACCGAAATTTGCCTCCGACAAATAGTTTTTTTTGTTCTCTTGATTCAAGTTTTATAGCAAAAAACTGACCTGATTACGATAAAATTCAGCACCGTGTATCAAAATATTCATGTAATCGTGGAAATGGTAAGCGCACAATTTAAGTATGGTAATAATATTCCATCTTACGTCGTATGTACCTACAGTCCTCGCCAAACTTGATGGCCGCTCCGAACCTAGCGGCTAGCAACATTATGATCCGCAGAACACACAATCAGGTACTTATCAGCGGGAAATACGCGGGGCGTAGAAGCAGGGCACGCCACGCGTACGTTAGTGTGAGTGAGCTACGTTCGTATTGGTTAAGAAATGTACGATGTGCATGTTCATACCGACGCACAGTGGGGCATTTATCAAAATTAGGCGGTCAAAATTATTTTCTTTATTTTATGTATTATAAATAGTTTATAATTATTATATCTCAATTATATAAGCTTTTGGTGAACGAAAAAATCAATTGTTCATAAAAAAAATCACGTTTTATTAATAAAACAAAAAAAAATCAGGAAGAGGAGTCCCACGTCTCTTCACCAGAGCTGAAACCTTTCGTTTCATTGTCAGGCCCTTCTATGCCACTTTCCTCGTCCGAGGAATTCTCTTCAGCCGTGTGGGGCTGAGCTGACATAAGCATTTTTATTGCTTCTTCGCTATGTGGCGTAGACCTGTTTTTAGGTTTTGGTCTTATGCTAGATATCAAGGGATCAGAGCTGAGCAATAATCTGTTCATTACGTCTAAATTGCATTGCTCCCTAGAAAATTTTCTAGCGTAATCCTGCCGATACAGTCGAATATGTTTATTACGCGCCTCTGCTGCTTCTTCAGATAATAAACCTATAGGCAAAAGTGCATTTTCCATGACAGTTGCGCCATGAATTAATATTTTATGCATCGTGGGTGTCATCGGATGCCAGGGATATAATTCAATGTAAATCTTCGCAGTCTCATACCCATATAGAGCAAACTTTTTTAAATCTACTTTATAAGAGCTGGATATGACTTCCAAAATCACTTTCAAGCGTTTTAATAGATTTAAATCCACGCCGGTGATTTCAGCAGCAATTTCAGGATTGGCAAAAAATCTTCTACTAGTATTGCCATCGTTGGTATTGCCAAAACCAGCTTTCGGCACATCTACTAGTAGGCCCATTTGCTCTCTAAATTTTTTTTGTATTTCTGCCTTTTTCTGTTTGACAATGTCTTTGTCATTTTCCGACCTTAACTGCCATTTTTGAACAGGAATCTTGTATGCCAAATGAAGTATGCTTTCAAAAAACCGAATCCTAGCATGCAACACGGATAGGCCAAACTGTAATGCGTCGCTATCAACAGTTTTCTTCATATCGAGGTTATTAAATTCTTTTGATGTAGCACCACAGATGAAGCATCTCATCGTTGAAGTAGTTGAAGTTGCAGCGTTACACACTTTTGCATCAACCATAGTCAGAGTCATGACGTGCTTTGCACTTAATAACATTTCGCTCAGCACGAATTCACTGGTTTTCAATGCATTTATAGCCTCTTCGACATTTGCGATTTCAGACTTAGTGTTATCCACTGTTTCTTTAGTAAAACGGATCCTTATTGGTCGACAGAATCGTGGCGAAGAAGGAGTTGGATTTTGCCAAACAACTTTTTTGTTTGAACCACATATTAACTGTAGCGGAACAAAGCAACTTTGGAAAATGTTGCTGTCACTCGCATCTCTATCTTGCATTTTTTGTTTGTATTGTGATTGTTGCGACCCATCACATCCCCATTTTGAAATTAGGGTCAAAGAGTGACGGTCTTGTGGACTTAATTGTTTAAGTACATCCTCTAAATATGTTGCCAAACGTTTAGCTGTATGGTCCAATAAATCCTGCAGGTTAATTTCAGCACATGTTTCAGTTATCCGATACGCATCTTTCGCCGGATAACAAGTCTTTTTTGCTTCCTGTAACAATTTGTAGCTCGGATAAAACTTCTTGTTGCCATTTCTAATTATTTCATATTGTCCCCTTGAAAGATCAGCTTCCACAAACATTGAGAGGGCAGTTGTTGGATCTTGTTTTTTACACTGCTTGGTTATTTTGTAAGCATTTTTATATACTTGAGCTGTCTGCGGAGAGTTGGTAATGTTTTTTAAAATATTGGATGCAATTCTCTCTCCAGAACTTTGAAGGGATGTCTGAGCAGCATGTATTAGTAATTCTTTTTCAACAGCACTGCGCACTTCCCTTGTTTTTCTGCGTTTACTCCTTTCACTTGAATCTATAAATGACTTTCTTGGTCGACCAGAAGAACGTCTTCTAGCCCTTGGTATTTCAAAGGTTCCTTGCAACCACTTATCATTCTTTTGAAGGAAAAGCTGTGATTTTTTATGAGCTTCTATCCACTTTTTCTTAAATTGAGACTTCAAATAAGATAATTTATGTTTCACTTCCTTCTTTAGTTCTTCACAATACTCATCTTGCGATAAAATATATCTCTCGAGATAATTCAACTTTTCGTCAAAATTATGCAAGTCTTGTTCCTGCATTTTGTTAAAAAGGTGTTTACGCGTTACTACTCGCATTCCTGAGGTACCCTCAGCTTCTGAAATGGAACGAAAACTGGTTTAAAAAAGGAAAATAAATAATTAGCAAATTCGATGAATTTCTACTACATCATTCATTGATGTTGAAAATGTTGATTTCACGGGAGATCACGGCCAATTTCATCGTTTTCAATTAGCCTAAATACTCTATTTTATGTTACAACTGACAAACCCAATGGGACGAACCCTGAAGTATAACAAAAACCATTTTAAAAACAAAAAAATATATTTCAATACAACAATCTCGAGCATGGTTTTTAATCTTCAAGTACGCTGTATTTTTTTTTAACCATTGGAATAAAACTTATTAATATATATGTATTCTTACCTGTTATACCTGAATCCATCACAATATTCTTCACAACACACCCCAAACTAAAAATATTCACTTTTAAAATAGCAGTTTTTCCCAAAATGTCTAAACGCAATACGAACACTTAGAGCGACGATCAAGTTTAGACTGACATACCTCGGCGTGAGCTTCCAGTGCGGAAGCGGGTGGGGTCACCCATTGTTCTACGGTTACTCACCAGTCGCAGGTAGTCATTTTTTTTTACCTGCGACATATTTCAAGGATTGTATTTTTGACCGCCTAATTCGTAGATTTGCCCGTTCGTGCGACGGCTACATTCAGAGCGGTCATAAATGGCCGGCGGACTGTACGCGTGCTAAAATTATGCGACAATTAAATCATTATTTCAGCCAACAGACCACCAATGCTGGATCTAAGTCTTCCCTAAGGATTTCCACAAAGGTCCTGGGCCGCCCACATCCATTGTTTTCCGGCGACCTTGACCAGGTCATTGGTCCACTGTGTGGTAGGCCTACCCGCACTGCGCTTTTCGGAACGTGGTCGCCACTTGAGGACTTTTCTGTCCCATCGGGCGTCGTTCCTACGAGCTATGTGCCCTGCCACTGATGTTGTTTTATGCAAATGCTTACAGATAGCCATAAATTAAAATTTTAAGAGAAAAATTAAATGAATCATTTTCTTTTTACCACCGGTTCGGAATGCCATCATTCCACAGAGAAGAGTCGGCAGGAAACGCCATGGTCGTTTATTTAAATAAAAGGGTTACAATTATGGTTGTACAAACAAGTCTGACAGATTGGTAAAGCGACCACGACTACCAAGTCGTCACTCGCAACACACATTGATAGTAGACTTTTGTCTTCAAACACTGCGGTATTGTGGACGAGAAGATCTTTCGAAGCTTCCTGCACGCTACTCAGCCGATGCTCCTAATTTTCATATTTCAATTCATAATTTTATAGGCAATAGAGAATAAAGGAGGAGTCATAAATTAGAAGCTAAAAACACCCGGCCAAACTGTGAGTGAGGTGTGAAGTACTGTGAAGTGTGAACGAATCACTTCACTGACTGACTTTCTGGTTTCCTACCAGTGCTTCCAGATCCCAAAAGTAAAATTACAGTGTATTCAGCTAAAAAATACAGTAGTTTCTTTAAAAAATACAGCAGATTTCAAAATCGGTTACAGTAAAATTACAGTAAAACTTTGTTTATATATTAGAAGAAAAATAAGCTGCTATATTAGTTTATTTGTAAATACATATTATTATTCCTCATGATTTTGATATTTTTTTGCCGTCATCCTCGAAATAATTTCGCTAATGGAATTAAATTTGACGCAGTTTTCGGAATTTCAACGAATGACCTAAACATATAGTAAGTACAGTATTTATGATCAGACAGTTCCTCTGCTTGGTTTTTATATTATTAATTTCACTGAACTTGCATTAGAGTGAGACACAGATAATACTTGCAGCATATAACGAGGCAGCAATTGGAATTTAATGTCTCCAGACTAAACAAGCAAGCACTAAAAACAAATTAATTAAATGTGAACATATTATTATGTGCAATATTAGGTAAACGGTGTTCTCAAAAGATTAAATTTTACCTGATGATAAAATATGTCTGCTAGTTTTAAGTTTTACGTATTAAATTTGATAAATTTATATGATCGGAAATAAAATACAGTAAATCTACTGTAATTACAGTGAATCTGGAATACTGTTTCCTACCTCAATGGAACGAATGGAATACTTGTTGAGTGACAGTGACACTTGAAGTTGCTATCTAAAAGGAAAATATAAATATTTTATTTATTATTACATACCCTACTAAAATCCTAAGAAGGAAATTATACGAATAAAAAATGTTTAGCCGGTATGGCCCGAACGAACCATGAAGGCATATACCCTTTTTTTTTGGTTTCGCTGGGGAAATGCTTTAGGCATACCACCATTAGACATTAGGCTTTGGGTCCCCGAGCAGAGCTCAGTACCTTAACCTGCAGATTATTTGCATTATCCGCTAGACTACGACATGACATATATTGCCATTGAATTGTAAAAATAACCTATAGCCAAATACCGTGAAATTTAAATCTTTGGTAAGTATTGCTATTTTTGTTTGATTTTTAATTTAATGTCTCTGAGTAACTTAAGCCGTAAAAAACAAATAAATACTGAAAATTGTGAATTAAACCACCTAGCGTCGTCCATTTACCCACCTTACTACATGATTGTTACGAATTTAAACCTTCGCGTAGACAGAATGCGGTCCTCATATTTTGCACAGTCAAATTCATCTATCGCTTGATCTATTTGAATCGATACGATAATCGATTTTATTACAATAACTTCCATCTGTCATCGAATTCGCGATCAGCTTCAACAAATATTAAAAAAGTATGGAAAATAAATAATGTTGGAGTAAAAAATAAACAGGTAAGTTCTAGATTATTGTAAACTGTATTTATTCATACATCGGACTATAGTAAACTCAATCGCCAAAGTAATTTTAATATCGTCACTCGTCATCGTCATTTACAATATTTAAAGCAAAGAGCATTCTGTCTGTGTCTGTTTCATTCATTCGTAGGGTTTGAATGTCACACAAACAAAACAGTGAAAGAAGGCCAAGTGTGTGTCACTGTCTTGTACACTTTGAGGAATAATATTTTGTGTTCGGGAATTATATTATACCTACATCTATATCGATATTCGACCGGTACTTAATCCATGTGGAGTGAAGCACGAGCCCAGTTACGTTGCAGACGGCAGCGACGACGGTAGTATCATGAATTCGGTGTGCTACAATGGGGTCCACGATCGCTTAATACTTGAGGAAGACCAACTGATCTCTCAAATTGAGCGAGGTTCAACGGTGCTGAAGTTTTTCACGCGCAAGAGACCAGAGCGGCGATGCCTTTCAGTCAGAAGAGAAACACATCAAGTTATTTGGGCAAGATCAGGAGCACCTCAAAGGAACACCTATGAGGGTGCTTTTGATATCCGTGATATAAAGGAAGTGCGTGTTGGCAAGTCATCTAAAGACTTTGAGAGATGGCCTGAGGAGACTAAAAGGCTGGATTCTTTGAGATGCTTCACTCTGTACTACGGAACAGAGTTTAAGCTGCGGGCAACATCTTTCGCAGGTAACATACAGTTTATAAACACTTCTAAATATATCACCAGAACAATATTGAAGCGTAAATTGTGAGATGCTGTGAGAGTTTTATTGAATTTCCCTTGCCAAGTTATTGTTATGAGTGGTAAACTTTTGTGCCTTGCAAATATATTCAGTGATATGCTTCTCACAATCCTCTAGTTGTTATAGTACTTGGTTTAAGTTCTGTAATAAATCAATTTCACTGTTAAGCTTTTCCTTTATTTTTACATTGAGCCCAAATATAGAACTTGTAATTTTTGATTGATATTTTGTGCACAAAAATGTCTTTCAATTTCTAGCTAAGACATTGTAGGATGAGACAATTCTGAGATTACAGTTATAAAATAAGAATACTCTTAACAAACAAGTTGGATCAATCTGTTTTCAATTAGTTTTAACAAGACCTTGGATACATAGAAGTAACTGTGACAAATGCATAATGGCAGTACAAATTATTTAAACTGATTACTTTTTTTATCTACATAGAAATCATTCAACTCCTGTGATTTTTTTTTAATGCTGGGCAGTGCTGTTTTTTACAGAGGTCTGGCATCAGGCACATTTGTAGAGTTAATTGATTATTGTCTAAAATAAAAGGCATTATTAAATTTAAAATTTGCATCACCTTCATTTCTAGACTTAGCTTTAATAGCTCCCCTTATCCAAGTACACTTATATGCCTAACAACAATTTTATTAACTATCTAAAAGTCTTATCAGTGGGTCATTTAAGGGGTGAGAAGGTGACAATGATGAAAATAGAATTCACACCTGTGAAATAAGACATTTCATTATTCTGATAAATTTATCAAAATCATAAATTTCACAGTATGCTGTTATTCACTTAGATGACCTCAGAGCCAAATTTCCACAAATAACATGTGCATATGATATATATGATTACGTCAATAAATCATTTTTTTGTTCTATTTTAAGTTTAGTCAGGCAAGCTGCTGTTTTTTTTTGTATTTTTGGTTTTATTTTAACTACTTTTTATTTACAGCTCAAACTGACAAGGACTGCGATGCCTGGGTGAGAGGGCTACGTGTCCTCATAGATGAAGCGATCAATGCACCATATCCATTGCAGATCGACCGCTGGTTGCGTCGAGAATTTTATGCGATCGAAAGAGCCGAAGAAACGTAAGTTCTATTTGCCTAGTTATGTTTCAGTTTTAGTTACGACGTTTCGAAATACCTGTTTGAATTCAGAAATGTTTTATTTAGATTATGTTTTATTTATTTAGGTATTTTTGGATATTTTAATCCCACATAATTAGCATAGAATCTGGCAGTGGATGGTAACTTGATGCTATTATCTTTCGAACTAGGTACCTTATACCTGAATACCTTACGCAACCAGACCTTACACATCACAGTACCTATTATTAGACTAGGACTAGGGTGGGCTGATGTTGATGAATAATCGGATGAAATCTACGTGAGATAATTTATTCGACCAGCTAAAATGTTTTGTACATGATGAAATCCGTTTTCAGAATTACCTTGAGGATTTTATTTAAAGCCTTATTGCAACACGTGTACCTACCGAAAATCAATCACTTGTGATATTTTTAGTTCAGGCTCGTTATGCAAACTCGGATCCAACGTCGGTCTTTATACTTTAAATAACTAACAAGCAATTTATATAAAGTGTACTAGCTAGGTATACAAGCAAACGCCATTTTGCCATATTAATATCTATTAAAAAATAGGGGTTTACCATAGAGGGGTGAAAATTTATGTATGAGATGAATCCAATAAATCAAAGATAAGTAAATTCGGTCCAGCCATTCTTGAGTATAGATTAGAAGTCACTACTTCTAATGTCATGTGTGATAGGTACTATCTAAAAATATTGTTACATATTTTCATCCTTTGTTTGAGCGTACACGTTTCGTGAAAGCAGCTTACATAACATTGTTAGGGCTTTTCAAGGACCCCCTTTTCTCGCTATGTGGGTTGCTTTAGAAACTTTCCAGACTTCACAGTCTTGCCTACATGTGATACCATACAAAGCTGCTCAACTTACTAAATGTGCTGTAAGGTAAGGAATAGTTGGGTCATGTAACCAATAGGCTTGGAACGACGTCTTATAAAAACTACATACCAATTAATACTCTAATCACATTTACAGTATTAATTGGTAATGTATTAACAGTAATGATTTTTATGAGTTTTGGTGTTTTCTCTGAGTAATAGTTGGACATACTTTATTGATGCCATGAAAATATTACATGATGTGGATGCAATAGGTGATGAAAGTTGGTATAGGTGTCAATCCTTTGTAAAGCAATATGATTTAAACTTTAACGGTTATATGTTCGCGGCTAGCATGCGGTAATTTCATAAATGTAATCACCTATTCACCTGAAATAAAAACAAGTATAATATAATGACCGTGAATCTAGTGATTGCTTAGGATAAACGTCTCTGGAACATCGAATAGTATTATTTGCACAAAAGAGTGATGTTTATCTACTCGTATATCAGCCGCTGATGTCCGCTGCTAAACATAGGCCTCTTACATAGAGCGTCAAAAAGTCTGATTCTGCGTAGACTGTATCGCCGCCCATCCTTTGCAAAACTTTCCGTGTAGTCTACTTTAGACTGGAAATTTCCTTACCTGTATTTTCAAGGAATATTTTCTCATCTGGTTGAGTACTTAAGTCACTGGAGGGTGCTGTGATGTTTACCCTTTGACAGTTTTAGAACGCAATTCACGGTTCACTAGTTTTCTCGGCTGTTCCAGAACATATTTGCATAAATGTCAAAATCTATTGTATCAAAGAACATCTCATGCATACAAAATTTTGAGTTCAAATTATAAATATTAATTCGATCTTGACTTTGTTGTGTAGGACGTTAAAGGTTACATTACAGGATTATACTGTGAAATGTTTTCATGGTGACCCTATTTATTCAAATCACGTTTGGAAAACGGATGACTAATATAAATAAGCAGCACCCTCCTATTCCTTGGTAGCAACATTCTGTTCATGCAATTTCCAATCAATTTTCGTTCAATATGGTTTCGTGAATTTATGGAATCATTGATCTAGCGATAGAATACTGGATCTGTCGTTTCCATTAATTGTTTAAAATTCTACACTGTTTTAATATCATAGTGCTTTCAAAAATTTCAAGGAATTGGTTTGGTTTAACATTTCTGTAATGGCAAGATGCTTCGTAATTCAGTAAAATATGGCCATAAGGCATGCAGCATTAACTTTTTTTTATAATCTATCCATCTATCAGCCACAGAAGTACACGGCTGTACACAGGCTCCCCCCATAGATATCCACAACGCACGCATCCACCGATGCCCAGCGATCTTCAGAAGATCGTCTGTCCACCTAGTTGTGGGGTCTTCCCACGCTTCGCTTTCTCATACGTGGACGCCACTCCAAGACTTTATGCCCCAACGGCCATGCGTTCTTCGGGCTACGTGGCCTGCCCATTGCCACTTCAACTGTGCAATCCTTCTAGCTTCGTCGGTTGCTTTAGTTCTTCTACGGGTTTCCTCATTTCTGATTCTATTTCGCAGAGAAGTTCGCTCTCTCCATTGTACGTTGAGTGACTCTCAGCCGCTTAATAAGCCCCATTTTGAACGCCCACGTCTCGGATCCATAAATCATCGCTGGCAATACGCATTTTTCGAAGACTTTTGTCTTCAGGTACTTAATATTGGATGAGAAGATAAGCTTCCCGAACGCTGCCCAGCCGAGTTGGATTCGACGAGTGAACTCTTTCTCGAAGGTGGGCTTACCTAATCGGACCAATTGCCCCGGGTATACAGTCATACTCATCAACAACTTTTTCTTATCCATTTTCATTTTTAGACCCACTTGTTGAGAAACTCTGTTGTAGTCTCCAAGCAATGTACTTAAATCCTGCAGTTACTCCACTATCATTCATTCGTTGATGTTGATGCCAAGTCCGTCCCAATCCAGCGGCTTGAACCCATCTTCTAATGCAGCGGTAAACAGTTTTGGAGAGATCACATCTCCCGGTCTCAATAGTCGCTGCAATTGGATAGGCTCCGTGCTCTGGTTCTAGATTCGACATGACATAGTGACGTTTCTATAGTAGACACGCCAACACTTCGATGTATCGCTGGTTAATACGGCATCGCTGCAGGAAATGAAGCACGGCCCAAGTCTCGATCGAATAGAATCGAAGGCTCTCTTCTCATAGTCAACAAACGCTAGGCATAGTCGGTGGTAATACTCCTCGGCCTTCTGTATACCCTGCCGCAGCGTATGTGGTCTATGGTGCTAAAGCCTTTTCGTAATCCGGCTTGTTCGGGAGGTTGAAGTCGTCAAACCTCCGTGCAAGACTATTCGTAACGATCCTCGAAAACAGCTTATAAACATGGCTCAGAAGCGAGATGGGTCTGTAGTTCTTCAGAAGGGGTTTATTCCCATTCTTGGCGGCATGGCGGAATTAAAGCGCCTCTGGAGGACTACAAGTACCGTCTTTCCACCCACTCTCAGAAGCTCTGTCGTAATTCATCATCAGTCATCCCCCGATGCCTCATTGTTCTGTTTTAGGACCATTCCAATCTCATACAAGCTGACGGGTCTCAGTCCAGACGAACAACTGGTTTGTGTGCCGTGGTGTATAACTGCCCTTAGAACCTCTCGACCTCTTTCAAAATCTAGGGTTTGGACGAGACGACATTGCCACATTGTTTATATTTTAAATATTAAATTATTAGCTGACGCGGCGAAACGATGTATTGTCATATAAAAATTAGCCGCAAGAAATGCCATTTGGCATTCTAGGCCATATTCTTAGGCCTAGCAAGTATAATAAAAAAATACCATAAAAGTAGAGCTGTTTCGGAGAAGTTCATTAACAAGTACCGTCACGAGATTTTTATATATATGTAACATTAAACAGGAGTTACCGATGCGAATTTGGGATAAAAGAAAAACTTCATGTCCGGTATGGACTTCAAATATACGCGGGCGGAACAGCTGGTAGGAGGATGCAGTAGATAGTTTTGTGGAATGGAGAACGCCATTCAATACTTCTTTTTGTTGTTTTAGAATCACGATAAAGGAAGTTAAGGCATTCTTGCCTAAAATTAACTGCAAAATTTCCACCAGTAAACTTCGAGACCTTTTCCAAGAAGTCGATTTGACTAAGTGCGGGGCGATCGGTTTCGACGAGTTCTCCATACTTTATCTAAAGTTGATTTTCGAACCAAATGTAAGTATTTATTATCTTAGATTCTTTATTCATATTATTACCTTATATTTGCAAAAAAGTTGAAAAACGTATGTTTTTAAACTTTATTATTAAATCTACTAGGCAGACAGACAGCCCTAGGGACGGAAATTTTTCCAATCAGCAGCTGAGTGGTTAGTGCTGCAAGAAGATGAACCGGCTTAAAATGTAGTATTTTTATGATAAGAATAAGTGATTAAAATCACCACTCGGTTTTATTGCTGTTTTTTATATTTTATTAAAAAATCTACTAGACAGACAGACAGCCTTAGGAGCGGAAAATTTTCCAATCCGCATGTAAGTGGTTAGTGCTGCAAGGAGATGAACCGGCTTAAAATGTATTATTTTTATTATAAGAATAAGTGATTAAAATCCCCACTCGGTTTTATTGCTGTTTTTTATTTAAACATAGATATCAACAAGTGCTTGCACTGCATCCCGGCAACAAAAGATACTAATAAAATTGATGAACTAACTGTATGGCATATCCTTCCATTCAGTATAATTGTCCTGATATGGAATGATTGGATCTATTAGATTCCATTAAAATATTTAGAATCTCAACGGATCTAAATAAAGGAATTCCTAGCTGTGCGGAATCTGCAGGTCAAGCAACGTCTGGCTTTGCTGGAGGTTGGATGGTTATCCATTAATAGTAATTACTATAAATGTTGGCTGCTGTTACTATAGTAGTCGTTACACGTAGTTAGTAGCATGAACACTGACAGCTGGTCTACCCAAATAAGTACCAGTTGTCCCACAAGATGGGCCGCGCAGGAGAGCCTTCAATGGCTGCGCGAAATACTGGTCACCCAAATCTGGTTAAACTGGTGCCGTACAAAATGAAATTTGGAATAAGCCGGGGAAAGAAGATATGAAGAAAAATGTTGTCGCCGACACAGTTATTTTAAGATTAATGTCAGTCACATCATGGCGGTTTGTGTCTCACACTGCCAAAACGAGTGTGTAACGTAGGATGCGGTTATATTTCCATTACGAGAGGAGGGATAACCACTTTTCAAACTGGAGCTACCCGACTCAAAAACAAACTTACAGAATAACTCGGCCAGATAATACTATTAATAATTAATAAATTATTTAAACATAATTTTACAATAGGCCAACGGAAACACAATAATAAGCTCTTACATAAGAGAAATTGTGTTTTATGCTGTCTCCAGTAAGTCCTCTTTAAGAGCTGCTTACTTGTATTGGTAGATTGATTACCAAGGGGAGAAAAATCCCTCAAATATCTACTACTCAGCCCATAGACAGCCCACTGATAAGTAGGGATCCTCCAGTTACATGGCGGGTAATTGGCTCACTTTGCCACGCTGGCAAAGGTCTTTGCTAGGTGATCTGCCCCTTACGTCCCTCTAGTCGCCTCTGTCACATCCAGGATGTTATGGGTTGGTGACATTGTGTATTCTTAATCCGTCACCACACCTTCGGAATTTATCTTAGACTATGATGATCAATAATGTGGGCGGCCTTCCCGTCGCGACGGCGCTGTTAACGACACCTGCCATTGTTCCTAGTATAAGTATTAGGTACTCAGTATTTATTTCTAGACGCTATTATATTTAATACAAAAACATGTCTGATAAATATTTAATGCTGAGATAAAATGTGTTTTCTATATCGTATTACATTACACAAAACAATATTGTTTATGCTAGACAGCGGTCGGCCAGAGGACGTGATTTAACAAGAGCCTAAGCCTTCCTTTGTGACATGATGTCGTTGTTTTCTCATTAAAATACATTAGTTTGATAGTTGTTGAAATCGGTAGGGAAGATTCCTAGAGAAGATACTCTATATATTTTCTGTACTTCTCGACACTTCTCTGTAGTGTTTATTGTTCAAATGCATTCTATAAAATGTTGGTTAACAATTCATACTTTCATATCCAGTCACTTGTAAATTCTTATATCAGGTTTTAATTCGATAGACATAGATTTAATAGAGAACAGTTAGATTCTCGGCCGCGGCCTGTGGCTGTTATGACTAGCCGTCGCCACCTTTAACTTTAGAGGTTGTGTGGCATTACATCTTTTGTACTCTTATTTATGTAAGTTAGGGTTTCTAGTCGGTAGGTTATTCTTTCATAACGGTAAAGCTCCTACCACTTGCATGTCTTCGTTACATTTTTAAAAAGCATGCGGGTGCATTGCCGTCTAACTGCATGTGATGATACCGGAATGCGTGCCATAACTGGCAGCTATTTAAATTATCTGCCACCATATAAACAGTTAAATGACTGCTAGGTTTGGCTTAAAGTATATGTTGCCGGGAATGAGTTTCAGTTTAATTATTCCATGTGTTGGGTTGTTTAGTCTAACCAGATTTGGCTAATTACCAGTCAAGGTACAAGACCCATAGGTATAGTGGGACTGGGGCAACCGGTAATCATACCTTTAGTCATACCAGTTGTTGGTTTTAACGCTACTGACTTCGTGTAACGTCTGCCACATACAGGGTGTAACAAAAACCCTATAGCCATAACGCCAGCTTCGATTGCACTGCTGATAAAGATACTGTGCTCAGTCTAGAAAAAATAAGCACAGTTTTTTCTTAAAGTTTTGGTTACCAGCTAATAAAGAAATTATAAAAATAGCACAGAGTCTTTAAGAAACCTCCTGGAACCCAGACTACTAAGCGTTTAGGATAATAGTTACGATAACTAGTTGCCTGGTTTTCTCTGCAACCCATGGTATGTGATAAAAATCGGGTTAAAAAAAACAACCTAGTATCACTGATACACACATACATATAATCACTTTCCCGTAGGGGTAGGCAAAGACCACTTCTTTCCACTTGCTACGATCCTTACATACTTGTTTCGCTTCGTCCACTTTCATTATTCCCTTCATACATGCTCTTTGGTTTAGCGTACTCTTGACCTGGTTTGGTCTCTGATTTGGTCTTGAAACGTCCGGCTAGTTCTACCCCTTCCAACACTTTCATTCACACTCTCCTTATACACTTTTTTCGTCAATCGTTCATCATTCATTCTCTCGATATGGCCAAACCATCTCACCACACCTTTCTCAATTTTAGTCACTACATCTTTCAGACCACGTTTTATCTGACTATTTCTTATCCTGTCACTCAGTTTAACTCCTATCATACTTCTTACCGCTCTCATCTCAACTGCATTTATTCTGCTTTCATGTTTCTTCTGCCATACCCAAGTTTCACTTCCGTACATGGGTGTCGGAACCAACACTCCCCCATGCACAGACAAACGAGCCTTGTTATATACCTTCTGACTGTTCTTAAAGGAGTGCAAAGCTACATTCACCATGTTTCCTGCATTCTCTCTTCTTTCAATATCACTCTCACACTTTCGATCTCTTGTAAACTTTGAAACCCACATTAAGATAGCAACATAGAAATTGTTATTTTGTTTAGTTCTATGCCGTCACGTTGAATGGATAAACGGTTTTTGTTACAACATGAGTTCAATAAGATTGTAAATGCAGTGTGGTGTGGTCAGTCATTATGTCCAGGGGTGCTGCATACAGTCCAGCAAGCTAAAAAGCGTTTTGATTGCAAAATATTAATTTCGTTTCGTCATAACTAAACTAAAGGCATGCATTATGCGGGTGTGTACCGAAATGCTTTCGTAACTTTGTATTTTTTTGCCTATTTGCCGGAACCCGTATCATTGGTGCAGTTAGCAAGTGTGTTTTATGACTGGAACGCCAAGAATTTGTGTCTAAAAATATATATAGCCTATATCTATTGGGCCTTTATGATCTAAACTTTTTAGTCCATCGCTAATGCGCCGTCAAACTTTCAGCTATATGTAATGGCAAAGACTTGACGGGCATGAGCAATCTATGTGGTCCGTTTGTAATTAAAAGATGGATTTATTACAATCTTAGTATTTAATATGTACCATCTCGGGAACGAGACCTAGAGAGGGCAGACGGATGCTAAGATAGGATGTCGAACAAATAACAGAATCGACTTGACTAATACCTTTTTCCAGAATGTTCATGATATATTTGACAAGTACGCCCTCTATTGTAACAACGGGACAACCATAACACTGCAAGACTTCCAAAGTTTCCTAAGGGTCGAGCAACATGACCCTTTGGGTGATGATGAGGCAAAAGCATCCCAGTTCATCAGGGACTACCTGCGAGACGCCTCCAGGGATATATATGAACCCTATTTTGAACTTCCGGAGGTAAGTTCATGTATTTTTTTTTAATTTAGTACCCGTTTTGTACTTTGTTACCGCTTGCATTACATTTTAGCTATTATGTATCAAGACGAGTGGTTTTTGTAAAGACGTCTCCTTCTGGACTTGGTCTCAGTATCTTGTGATATGTATCTTGCACCTTTCACTCTTTCCTATCTCTTTAATCAGTCCCGCCTTTCCGAAATCTTATTGGGGTTGGCACTCGTCTAACCTATTTTTGACTAAGTACCATTATTTACACGGAGTGATTGACGTGACCAACTGACAGTTTTCCCGGCACTGACTTCGTGCGTGTCGGCTGCAATAGATGATAGAATGGCAGCCGGGAACGACGACTGCAGTTGATAGCTTTTGATATTTTAAGTTATATTGTTAATGTCTTTCTCGTGTATCCTGTGTGAATAAAGTTATGTTCTTTTTCTTCTTTCTTTATCACTGAGGTAGGAAGATGTTGCAAAAGACGGACACGCATCAATATCGACTAAAGTGTCCTCACCATCTGACCCAGTAAATGAACCAATGTTGCGTTGAGCCACCTCCAAGTATAATTGGAGGTATACAGCTTACTAGCACAATGCTAATAAGAATTTCAAGGCGTGTATTAAATGGAAAAAATAGGTTATTTATTGTCTTACACAGTTTGCCGAAAACTAACAAGCATGTCTGTCATATAACGCAGGTGGGTGGCCGCAAGTTGCTGGCATTTAATAAAGAAATGAACTTCCCTCTTGAAGGTGTCCTTGACCTACCCGTTCGGGAATAAATCCGCGGTTCATCATCATCATAATTTCAGCCAAAATACGTCCACTGCTGGACATAGGCCTTCCGCAAGGATTTCCAGGTCCTAAGCCGCCTGCATCCATGGATTTCCGGCGACATCACTCAGGTCGTCAGTCAATGGCGTTGGAGACCAGCACTGCGCTTCCTGGAACGCGGTCGCACTCGAGGACTTCATCGGCGGTTACTTAACGAAAATTAAAAATAAATTGATTTATAATTTCACACATTTTCTTTGTAGTTCATAGAGATGTTGTTCTCCAAGCAAAACACCATCTGGGATAGCAAGCACGATACCGTCAACCAGGATATGAGCCGGCCTCTGACTCATTACTGGATATCGTCATCTCATAACACGTAAGTTCTGAGCTTCTACCACCTTCCACCACTTCATACCATTCTAGTTCTCAGCACATAAGTAACCCACAGCTGAGCCCAGCTTCATCCTATGAATGGAGGAAGATAACCTAATGTGCCTCCTTGGGATTTTCTTCTTAATTTAGATAGATAGATTTAGTGACAAGAAAACAATTATCTGTATTAATTATGGAGGTGTGGTGAAAATACAAAATGTCACCAACCCACACGATCCTGAGGTTGTCGTTGCAGGTGACTAATGGAACGCAAGAGGCTGGTCACGTAGTTGCAACAGGAGGAAAACTTGATACAAACACTGTGCCAACCCGCCTTGCCACCGTGGCACAGTAGACTAATTTCCCTCAATGAATTTGGAGTTGGCCTGATCAGTACCTTAGCACAATCTTTCTTTGAAATTTTAGGTATCTCACCGGCGACCAGTTTTCTAGCGAATCGTCCTTGGAAGCCTACGTAAGATGCCTGATGGCAGGATGCCGCTGCATAGAACTGGATTGCTGGGATGGCCCAGACGGAAAACCATTTATTTATCATGGTCACACCCTGACCACAAAGATCCGTTTCCTTGATGTGCTACGGGTTATTAAAGAGTACGCGTTTTACGCATCAGACTACCCTTTGGTTTTATCCATCGAAGACAACTGTTCGCTGCCCCAGCAACGTCGCATGGCCAGTTCCTTCCAAGAGGTCTTCGGTGACATGCTAGTCATCCACCCAGTTGATAAAAATGAGGAATGCCTCCCATCACCTAAAGATCTGATGAGGAAGATAATACTGAAACATAAAAAGTTACCGGAGGGCGACGAGGAGAACGCGGTCGCTGTCAATCAAGAAGAGGGCAAGGACATGGACTTGCGGAAAACCATCAAGAATGGAATACTGCATTTGGAGGACCCGGTAGATAGGGAGTGGAATCCTCACGCGTTTGTACTGACGGAGAACAAGCTGTACTATACCGAGCACTACACAGCTCAGCGTGAAGTTGATACTGATAGTGAAGGCGAGGGGGAGCCGGAAGTAGTGCCTCAAGATGAGCTGCACTTCGGAGAACGCTGGTTCCACGGCAGGCTGGCAGGAAACCGTCAAGAAGCCGAGGAACTCTTACGAGCTCACTCGGATCTTGGTGATGGAACCTTCTTGGTGCGAGAGAGTGTAACGTTTGTTGGTGACTATTGCCTGTCATTTTGGAGGCAAGACAGGGTGAACCACTGCCGCATCAAGGTGAGGCAAGATCGGGGTGTGACCAAATATTTTCTGATTGATAGTATGTGCTTCGATAGCCTGTATAGCCTCATCACTTATTACAGACAACACCCGTTGCGAAGCCAGGTAAATAAAATATATATATATTTTTTTTTTTAATGTTATACTAATTTATTTGTACCTAACATAGACTCGTATAATAAAACGATCGTGGCTGTATATAACGCTTTCGCTCTAAGACTAAATAGATATTAATGTTTTAGTTTAATAAAAGTTAAAAGTTTGATGTGGGCGAAGTACCCGTTGAAGAATGTTATCGGGTATCGATAATATTCTTCTCACCCTATAAATAACCTACTGCAGAGTTGGCCTCCTCCTATTACATAGTCTTATTAAGCTACTGTCCCACGCTGGCCAGATGGGTTGGCACAGAGTTTCGTTACAAGGTTTCCTTCTCTTGCGCCTAGGTTATCGGCCTTAATATTTCCTTTTGGCGGCTCTTACGCCACCCTTCATGACGGAATGGGGGAATAACTGCAAGAGTATTTGTGTACGTTCAACTTCTACTACTCAGCCCGTAAACGACCTACTGCTGAGTCGGGCCCCCTTCCGTACGTGCGTGCTACTTGCTTACTTGTTCATACTTACCCGTACGGTCAGCTGGTTACACCTAAATTCCTGAATCGATTTTAGAACGGAAATATTATTTTTTAATACAGTTGCTCAAAAAGTGGCATATTGCAGGGCCGTATAGCGTTCGGGAAGTGGGCTATTTATTACACACGCGTGCTTTTTTTTTTACCAATACCGCACTAGTGCGCTTTCTTTCCCAACTGTCAAAATAATGTCTATTAAAAGAAAAACCAACCATGAAGTTTTTACTAAAAAAAATCATTGAAGTTTTTATGATTCATGCAAATATGTATATTCCTAAAAAGAATCTACTTACTAATTTGTTTCAATATCAGATTTAATGATTTGATTGAATGAGTTAGGTTAGGTTTCATTTCATTTTCATTTCACATCAATAAAAAAATTCTACTGAAGACTTGGCTGTATGGGCATAGTTGCTTTTGCATACTAGAATGGGTGAAGAAAAAAAAATCTGTGCTTATATTCTACGGTTGGCGCCATTTTTTTTTAAAAGTCATAAATGATTAGTTATTTGAGTTTATTGTTTTTATTATTTTATTAAATTGTTTCATTTTTTCGCAACTATATTAAAATAGTCGTTCAGTACACGTGCGGAACCGTTATTGCAACTTGTTCCGACTGTCAACCCTCGCCTTCGGCTGCACCTCGGCTCGGGTAGACATTTGTCGGAACTCTTTGCAATGACAGCTTTTCCGCACTTGTAATGAAATATACTATACTAGATGCGCCCGCGCTTTCACCCGCTTTCCGCTTTCACCGAATAAAGCGGAGAAGGGAATAAATGGGTCGTTCTCGTGCGCGTTGGGGATTTCTTGCGAACATATTGTTGAGTGACAACCGCTGGCGCCTGAAGTGAGAGCATAGATTTAAACAGAAGAAGCAGTTTTGTTTTCAAAACATGAGTCCGAATGTAACCAACCAACCGGAAATCGTTATTATTATCCTACAAAATCAAAATTCCTGAGTGCTTTCAAATAGTCAGTGTAGTTTAGTAGTTCTTACTTTACAACCAGTGTCTAAACCAAAAGATTTTAATTTTACTATTTAGTTTACACGAAGAAAATATATAAAAATAAACACACCATCTACATTAGTAGCCCAATCGATTCAGGGGTTTTGTTAGATCCTGGATATTGTAAGTGTTGCATAGTAAAGTATGTATATGCACATTTTAAGGAGTTCATGATAACGCTCAACGAGCCTGTACCTCAGCCGACCAAGCACGAGACCAAAGCCTGGTACCACGCTGACTGCACCCGGTCTCAAGCTGAGGAGTTATTACGCAAAGCCAACATTAATGGCGTGTTCCTCGTGCGTCCCAGCGAGAGAGATGCGGGCAACTTCGCAATCAGCTTCAGGTAACTTTGAAATATGTTCTATTCACCTGGGTCGCAAGTTTGTTCAATAGACTCAATAGACTCAAATTATACAAACAAAGGCATATGCCACACGCTTTTGCGTCAATACTTGGCGAGTACTTTTGGTTTGTTCCGGTTGCGAATTTTGATAGTCCAGCAATTACATCGTGTCTGATAGTAGTAATTGCATAGATAATAGCTGTCTTGGGGGCCTGATGAATTATTGCACCACTATCGGCTGGGTCACGACCTACTAATGGAAAGCCCTAAAATAGTTTGGCGAGATATTACACGCTGTTCTAAACGATTGCAGGACTGAGAAGGAGATAAAACACTGCAGGGTACGGCTTGAAGGCCGCCTTTACACCCTGGGCACTGTACGGTTCGAGAGCCTTGTGGACCTCGTGTCCTACTACGAGACGAATGCCCTCTACAGGAAGATCAAGCTGTGGTGCCCCATCAGTGAGGCAATCGCCAGGAACATTGGCACTGTGAGTCCATATAAATACTCTTAAACGTATGTCCATCCGTCACTTTAGATGGTAGTTGGCAATTAACACTGTATCGTTGAATCAATGGGTAATGCCATAGACACTACGGATTGGAAGCTATGCACTAGTGCCAATATTAACATATCTTCTTAATATGTACAAATAAATTACGCGTCACGTTTGTCCGCAATGGACTCCTAAACTACTTAATCAATTTTAATCAAATTTGCACACCGTGTACGGTTTGATCAAACTTGAAAGATAGGGGTAGCTTACATCTCAATTTATAGTCGCAATATTATTTTATTGCAAATTACTTTTCTATTATTTGACAGTCACAATTATGTTAGCTCCAAACGATTCTAACATATGGCATATCTGTTGACTGGATTGAGTAAGTATTCAGTAGATGGCGCTATGTTAAAAGCTAAATTTATGTATGTTAATGTTAAATGTAATATAACAAAAACCTTAGCCACAGCAACGCGTGGTCGGGTCTGCTAGTTATCTAGATATTAATACCTTTGTAACCCTTTTTACGAAAATTGCGTGGACGTAAGCACGGAGTATGAAATTGCCCACACATATAGTTTTTAAAGAGAAAGCTAATTTTTTGTTAAATTATGCATAAAAATACATAAAATCAATAAAAATTTGACACATACACGCATATATACTCTTTTGTTTATTAGTAAATTCTGTGGTCAAATAGAAAATATTATTATAATTTAAATTAATTAAGGATTTAATTTCGACCGCTGGGTGACCAACTTGTACTAATATATACAAGACGGCTTGTTTGAAGCGCTAATCTAAGGAACTTCTGGCTTTATATGAAAAAATACGCGATTATCGCGCTACCACTGATCAAAATTGGCCGAGCACTCGTCATAAATGTCAACAAATCGGCCAGACGAGAAACGTCAACTGAGCGGTTTTGAATTCACGCGGGTGTTATATGCTATAGTCTAGCTTACAATAGTTGTTTAATTTGACTTTGTTACGGATACAGTCAATTTAATCCCCGATTGTGATGATATGCCTAGGATGCCATGCCGCCTATGGATCGTGGGCCCCTCGTTCGACAAATACAGTCACACAAAGATGAACCAGAGATACTTGTTCTGGATTTGGTCTTTGTGCTCATGGACTATACACATGGAGATCCCCAGACGACAGACACAGAAATCAAATCGATTACATAATTCTAGACCCGCTGGAGATCCTCTATGTCCAATGAAAAAACATTTCCCGGCGCAGTGTGGCTCCGGCACAACTTACTCGTCGCCAACTTCTCACTGCGGTTAAAGGTGCGCACCTAGGCGGCAGTCACCCAAGTCTAGAAAGCTAGATCCCTCTCAAGAGTCTTTCCTTCGAGAGACCATAGAGGCTAAAATGAAGAGCTGTCCATCGTACGAACACGCTAACGCTGATACATAGTGGAAACACTGAAAATTCCATCAGGTCGCTGGGAAGGTAAATCCGGGTCGAGTCCGATTTTTCGTGGGAGCTCTGTCAGTGGAGGAAATACTTGAAAGGGACCAGCAAATTGGCGAAAGAAGGGCCGAGTATTATAAACTTAGCAGGGCCATCTGAGCAGTTGTCGCCGCGATAAGAACAATTTCATCGAGACATTGAGCGACATTCCAGCCTTGACCAATAATTACTGAGATCCCCACTCATCAACCATAAACGTACCTGTTTGGAAGGATCTAGTTATGGAAACCATGATTTTTCGAAGTAGCGAAGGCTTTGCAGTCCCTGAAGAAGATGAACGTGCCAGGAAACTACCAAAATAACAGCTGAGGTGCTTAAAGCTATGGGTGACATTGGGGCAATGACGCTTATGTCAACATGGCGACTGGCCGCTGGACTGGTCTGTATCCGTAATTCTTCCGCTGCACAAGAAAGGTTCAACCAAGGTCTTTGGCTATTATTGAACACTGTCCCGCAGCTCACATGCCAGCAAAGTCTTGCTCCACATCCTGAACAATCGCATCCGATACTACCTGGATTAGCAGATTCCGCAGAAGCAAGCGGGGTTCGTGAAGGGCAAAGGAACTCGCGAACATATTCTCAATGTCAGGCAGCTCATTGAAAACGCACACGAGTTTGACACGCCGATGATAATAGGTTTTGTGGACTACAGTAAAGCCTTCGACTGTGTTAGCTGGAGTTGTTTCAGGAAAGTACTACGCACCCTGTATCACTGGAGAGTGTATTACAAGAGAGTGGATAAAACTACCTTCAACACAACCAACAAACCAAACCAACATTGTTTCTCCCTCGACCGTGCTGCCACCTTGTTGTGGTGAGGGGATTGTGTGCCGGGCGGGCCCACGGGGAGAGGCCAGATGAACAGCGGCACATAGAGGTGTGGTGATTTTTTACTCTAGGGACTCCTCTGACCTCAGAGATGCCTCGCGATACACGGCGTGGTGATTGCAGTGGAGGGGTGGCCAGGCGTTGAGGCCAGGGCTGCGGCCACTAGCAGTGAAGGGGCGGCCAGGCAGGAAGGCCGGGGCTGCTGCCGCAACCGCGTTGATCACGAGGCACATCTCGAAAAAGACCAAGACCAAACTTGTGCGATCTCTGGTGTTCTCAATCTTTGCATATGGCACTGAAACCTGGACGATGAAAGCTGCAGACCGCAAACGCATCGACGCCTATGAAATGTGGTGCTGGAGAAAGATGCTTCGCATTCCTTGGAAAGCAGTTCGGACAAAGGCCTTCATATTGCGATTGCAAACTCAAGATTTACTCGCGGTAATCTTCCGATTGTCTACTCAGATTCCTCGAATACTTCGGTCATATTGCAAGGATAGATGGTGATAACCTCGAAAGACTCATTGTGATAGTTGATGGAAAACGACCTCGAGGACGCAGCTCCACACGTTGGTCCGATTAAATGCGCAACACTCAATTCTACGGTTCACAATGCGCTCCACACCGGCAGAGGCAGGAACAGATGGAAGAACCACATACTAGAGAAAGTGATGCTGAGGGGTGGTCACGACCCACAATATTGAGGAATACGACTTAAGGAGAGAGAGGTCTTTGTGCTTATTAATTATATCTATTTAAAATACCCCCGCGATGCAAGGTTACACGTTATGAGACGGCAGTCGCCTTTACAAAAAAAGTTTCTTTTGTCGCGCAAATGTCCCTTCATACAGGCAATAAAGGTAAAATGTGCCTACAATATTACGACAGTGAATAGTTGGCGAAGTAACGAGTTATAACAAATAAAGTAAGGTAATGTCTTATGTACGCTATTCAGCCACTTTTGCGAATGTTAAATGTCAAAAGCAAAAGCTAATTGTTGTGTCTTCTGAAATATTTCATGCTCCTGATACCTATTGTTTAAAATTCAGTTGCTCGCGTCGGTACGTATATAGTTAAGCAAACGTTATTGGCTGATTAAGATGTGTGTATTTGATTTTCGGTACGATGTATTAAGAAACTAATTAATATTAATGTACCTAGTCAATTATGTCCTGAAATGGTTTTTGACCGATCTGTATGCTTAACGATAGTATTAAAGCCTTCTAAATATGTCTTATAAGAAAAAACTTGGTATTTTATCTTACATTGGTTACTTAAATCATAGTTAATCAAGGTCACTAATACAAAAATCTAAATAGTCTAAACAACAAGCGTCATATTACAAGTTCCGCAAATGTAATTGGTCAATTCTATACTTCTATAACAAAGGTTACTTAGAAATGTAGTATTCAAGGTCCTTTTAGGTTCTGGACTTCTTTGCATGATTGGCGTTATTTTACCTGAGATGAAAACTTTGGAAATGTTGCAAGCGGGAAATCTAAGGTAGCTTGCTATCTCGGCGTGAACGTTAATTGCCGCCTGTGGCAGCGTGTCACTATTGTGATAATAATTCATAGTTACCTTTGAATACGTATGTGTAATGTCATTAATATTGTTAATTTACGTTAACAAATACAAATTGAACTAACATTAATAAAAACGAACTTTCTAATAAAAAAGTTAAAGTCAAATTGATGCTTAGTCTGTTTGGATGTACGTATATCATCAGTTATTCCCCTTAGCAATAACGTTTGCTTTTAGACATTGTAACATGAGAACATAGACAATATGCAATTTATTATTTATTGAAAATCTACCGCAGCTTAACTTAGCTTAACATTTTATATGTTATTCAGCAACTTGAAAATGTTGCATGAAAAGAAATTGTCAGCATGTGAGCGATTGTAAACCGACATCTTATATATAGTGCGAGTATTTTGTGCAAGTTTGGGATAAACAAGTTTGATTGTCGGTATATCTCAGGCATGCTCTAAAACTCGTACAATAATCACTTCGCATTGTGTAGTATTGTTTTAATTTTGATTGCTATTGCTGCTGTTGTTTTAAATGTGCTTCATTTATACCGCACGCGTAACAAAACACTGACGGGGTTACGTTTTATAGACTATACTCGTAAAATAAATATGGATACGTATCGTAGTGCTTTAGTTTACTGCGAAAAGTCCAAATGTGCAAGAATTCAATAAACTTTCCAAAACTGATTATTGGAGTTGTCGGTATTTTATTAAGCGTGCAATGTGTAGATTGTTTAATTTTAATGCTAAATGTGTTTTAACTGGTTCAAATTGAGACGTTACAGAATCGTTTGGTATTTTCAGGAAAATGATGACTCATCTGTGTACGCTACACCCGGATATATGGATCCCTCGTCTTTCTTGTCCAAGGTATATTATTAGTCCTTGTTTGTGTTGATTCTTTTTTTATAAGGCGACTGGCCGTTTACTGTATGATTATATAAAATGTACGATATTTCCTAATATCGATATTTATTATAATGGTATGTCAAAAATATTGTTACCTGGATTGTTGTCAATTGATGATAATCTGCAGCTACTTAAAACCCACAGGTTTAAAAAAAAATTAAAATATTTAATAAGTTATTGTAGTATCGTACAATAAACAGTATGAAACCTACAATCAAACTAATGAACAATAAACAAATTTTCTTTCGTAGCAGATAAGTTCACTTTGAAAAAAACTACTCCTCGTATGGATTTGGTGACTTTAAATATTTAATAAATCTGTAAAACAGTATTAAGTTTTACAAATCGTTACGGTGCTACATTTGATTTGTCACGTTATTATTATAACGTTGAAAGTTATAATAATTACAATTGTCATTTTTGGCCCAAGCTATATGTTGGTTTTAACTGTTCCATGAGCTTGAGTGGGCCGCCTCCGACAATTTTATATTACGTGTCCTACGAGGTCCAATCTCAGGCTCTTACCACTTCATTTTATACGAGTATTTTTAATTATCTTTTCCATTGGCTCAATTAATGCTATTTTCAAATAGGCCCAGAAGACCGCAACCTCACTCATGAAACAATGAACTATCCACCGAACAGGTTAAATAATAGTTAATAGTCCTTCCACATTTTTTTTAGTTTTTTTTGTACTGACTTTTTCGTAGAATTAGACTTGCTTAGCAATCAAACTTAATGAAGCCCGTAATGTTAAAATACACGCCAGAATGCTAGCAAGTAGTATATCGGTACAGCAAAGATTTTTGGAATATGTACACCTGGCTTTGATTTAGATGGTTTGACGCATAGCTGCTTTAGTTGAGTGAAAACAGCGCTTGTACGCTCAATGACCCTATGATGTCAAAGGATAAATAAAAAATGTGGTCTTTTGTATAACATTTCGTAGTGGTTAATACGTAAGCCCACGGAAATGTAGTCGTGAAGCTTGACAAAGTAGGTTCATTGAAGTTGCTTCAAAGTGGTCTCCTATTGTAGTTTCGTGAAAATAGCACTTGAGAAGTTAAGACTAGTTTCCTTCGTCGTTAGTCGTCATTTCAGCCCATAAATGACCCACTACTGAGTCGGGACTCCTCCAGTGTCATGGAGGGAGATTAGTCTACTATGCCACGCTGGCAAGTCGGGTTGGCACAGGGTTTGTAGCAAGTTTTTCTTCTCATATGGCGACGGTGATCTGCCACTTACGATCCTGTAAAGTTTCCTTAAAAAATCTTAATTGCAGACTTTGATTACATCGTAGCATGACCACGGTGCATACGCACCTGCTAGAGAGGTTAAGCGGACAGTGGGGTAGGCCTCCGTGCTTAAAGCCTTAGGTCCGTGTTGTCATTCTACCATCTATGGTAGTCAGTAGCGTGAATACCGACAACTTGTCAAACCATATAATTAGCGGTTTGGCCACTAAATACGGTAATAGCTTCGGGTAAATACTGGTAGGTAGTCAACGCAGGGTGCCCGTGTGCCGACCCCAAATGAAATTGGGATATGGCGATGAAGATGAAGAAGATACCCGTAGTTAGGGCGCAAAGTTTTGAACTCCTTGCCGATCTGTACGTAAACCAAGTAACTGTAGTAAGTATCGACGTAGATATTTGATATTACATTTATGAAACATGTTTGTTTTAAGGCTGTGGCTACAAGACATTCGTTATATTATATAAGATTAAAGTTACTTAGTTTACGCCCTCAATACCGTTAGGAACAATGGCAAACTATGCAGTTTTAATCATAGTGGTTTTGGTGGGTGACAAGGTTATAAAGTTGAGAAATTTACAATCTTTCGTTATGAAACCTAGTATACTTCACCTCGTGTCCATTTAAGTTGAGACCGACGTTAATTAGGATATAAATATGCCTAAGGCAACGACTTCAAATGGTTATTTTCCGCTTTTCAGTGCATATTTTACAAAATAAACGAAGCAATCTATTTCTTTCTTTTTTTGATTTGGAAAAATATACAGAAACCATGTGACCCACTGCCAGACACTAAACATCGTGGAGACGGCTTACCAGGCCCTCTTAAAATTGTTTGAAATGTAAATGTGCACGGGAATATGTGGCTTAAATTTAAGAGGATAGAACTCAGAATTCTGTGTCTTTCATCCAAAGCCATTATCGAAATTTTGAGGAATTTAATATTTAAGTGTACCTAAGCTAGACTAAGCTTTGTACCAGTAGGTTGGCGCTCATGCTTAAGCCGCCTAATGGTAGGCAGTTACCGTTACCTATGGACAATAAAAACAAATTTGTGACATGTATGTAGCAGCATAACTAAGCCACAATTGTCTAAACTACATAGTTGGAGATAGTTCCTAACTGTCGATGTATGCTGAGAAATTTCCAGCTTTTATAAAGTAATGAAGGTCTACGCGTAATTGTTGAGAGTCAGGGGTTGCCCACTGGCTCTCAACCATTATGCGTTTTATGCTAGTTTGGACTGCCACAGGTGACGGTCAAGGCATTGTACGACTATCGGGCGCGTCAAGACGATGAACTTTCGTTTTGCAAACACGCCATCATCACGAACGTAGACAAGCCCGACGACGGTTGGTGGCGCGGGGATTACGGTGGGAAGAAATATCACTGGTTTCCAGCAAATTATGTCCAGGAGATCGACATTCCTCACATTCCAGACCTCCCAGTAAGTGCGGTAACCTTAATTCGCATTAAACATATTTGCTTCTACAGTTCACCTACATTGCCCGTAATGCACGCTTTCTTGGTCTACGGTTTTCAAGTGTTGTCTGGATCTTATAGAAACAAACGAAAGTGCCTGCGATACTGTAATATAATCTCCCTGCAGATCACTTCTGCCTTACTGGTACGGTTGTTGATAAGAATTACAAGGGGAGGTCCAAAGTTTTAAATAAAATTAAACAATAAATCTACTTTTTCTTTTCACTATAATCATACATTTATTAGATCTATAATTAAATTTTTCTAGCACGCTGTATATTTTTTTTGCATCGAAATGAGCCAATATTGCCTCTTTTACCTCATTGTCGTCGGAGTTGTGGACCTTCCCTGGTACAATCAAATAGACCCAGTAAATAAATAATAATACTAGCATGAATCGCCTGTTTGTTGAGTTTGTGATTCTTCAAATAACTTCTGAATATTAACATAGTTTATATTCCATTAAAAGGACCTTGAATAAGTTCTCGCTGTTTCTTTGACAAAATAAAAGCGCTGGTCAGCTAGACCATGTGCCATCGAACGGAATATGTGAAAATCAGAAGGCGCTATGTCAGTTGGATACGTTTCCAGGTAGGTTTTAACAGGTTTTGCAACACCAGGCCACAACGCTCGGCCTGTAGCAAAATCACTTTGTCGTGTCTGCTCGTATAGCCGGTAAGGCTCTGTTTAAATCATCATAAGCATCAATTGAAGTCGATAGCGATCCCCCGTGATAGTCTCCTTTGGTTTGAGCAGCTCATAGTAAATTACACCCTGATCCCACCAAATACAGATAAAAATAATGCTTCGAACCATGGATATTTGGTTTTGTAGACGATGTTGATCCATGGCCGGGCTTACGTTACGATTTTACGGTACCCAAAGTCCTTGCTTCTAGATCATTCCTTAAAGTTAAACGTTTTAAAATATGTAGTTGAAATCTACTTGTAATAATTTTCCAAGTTCTACTAGTTCAGACACTAGTAGTTCCTCCAACTCTCCGTCTTCAAATTTGTTCGGTGCGCCAGAACATTCTTTATCCTCAAGTTCAAAATCAGTTTTTTCTTTTGAAGCGTCGAAAGCAGTCTCTCCTTGTCGTATCCGACAAAGCATTGTTACCTTAAGTCTGAACAAGAATTCTACGAGTATGTGCTTACCTGCAGATTTCTTTTGAATAAAGTAGTGCGATAAAATTCCCCGCAAATACACTTTACTTGGCACAAAAGTAGACATTTTCAGAATAAGAAAAAATATTTTGTTTACACTAACGTGAACTACCATAAACTGAAAATTAATGATGAATAAACTACTGCCTTGCATGTTTGTTACCACCATTCCACCGGGGAGGGGGTACTGCTACCGCCATATTTGAAGAAACAGTGAGAACTTATTCAAGGTCCTTTATATAAAATTTGTCTTTACTGACTAACAGCTTTTTCGCTGCACGCAGGTACGTGAGATTTTGTGACCTTAAAGCTTTTATTAATCGGAATGTGCCGTCGACTCTTGGCATTGACGGCGGTTTAGTTGGCGGCGGTTGTCAGAATGCATAAAAATTATCAAATTAGTAAATTTATTTTAAAACGAAATTACTCAACCGATATCAATAAATGTTTCTACGGGACTATCTCGGAGCACAACCGTGTTGAATAAACAAGTATCTACATAACTACAACCACTATTGACCTCCGTCAACACCATTTCAAATATGGGTGAACAAAACGAAAGAAAAAGTCATCAGGCCTTTTTGGTTTTTTAGCCATTGTGGTCTCTAAAATAATGACAAGATCTTATAACTAAAATCGGCGGGCTTGTTAATCAAACATGTTGAGACAGAACATTAACACACTTTATTGGCACGTGCACATCTTACGACATTTTACAAGAGACTGACTAGAAACAGAAAAACAAAGCAACTCGCATATAAAAAGAACACCATTTTAAATTATAATACAAAAGTATATACAGAACAATCTTGTCATTATCTTAGAGACCACAATGGCTAAAAAACCAAAAAGGCCCGATGACTGTTTCTTTCGTTTTGTTTCACTGGGGAAATGCTTGATGTGGATTATGTAGGACTCCTGCAACTACTCCTGTAACCTTTTTGCACATTTCTAAATTGTAAAGAATGGTAGCAGAGAAACGCAAGACGGTGTGCTTAGAGCCTCAGAGTATTAAAAATTCAAACAAATATTTGGAATTTAAAAGATTTTAAAGAAAACATAAATTGCATTCGATATTTTATATTCGTCTTCTCTTGAATATAGGCTGCTATAGGTTGAGATTGATGTTTATTCAATAACTAGCTGCGCCCCGCGTTTTCACCCGGGTGGTGATGGAATACCACCCGGGTGACAATGATGATAGAAAGTATTTTATTATTTCGTCAGATTTTTTCCTACTTACTTGACATTTATAGTTATACTAGTGGCCCGCCCCGGCTTCTGGGTTATACTTAAAAACCTTCCTCTTGAATCACTCTATCTATTAAAAAAAACCGCTTTAAAGATTTATGCAAACATAGGGACGGACAGAAGAATGCGACTTTGTTTTATACTATGTAGTGATAGTGATTTTGGATGATTCACACTATATGTTTACAAATTATAGCGTATGTGTTATTCTGACGTGTAAGCTATAATATTGTAGGTTCATCGAAATACATTCAGTCGTTTTTGCGTACAACATACATCCATACATTCTTACAATACGTCACCACACGGATAATCGTCGCCTTAATCTGTTTCTGTCCTTATTCTGTCAAGTTTATCATAAATTTTCCTGGTCTCCGTATTTTTGAAACATTCAGGTGTGTTATTTATTTCGTTTGGCAACTTTACGCAGGCTCTAGAGAACGACACGGCGGCACTGGGTTCGCTGCAGAAAGGAGTGGTAGACGTGCTTGGCGCAGTAGTGGAGCTAGTGGTCGGTGAAGAGGCTGGCTCGGCCCGCTGGGTCGTGCGCATCCAGAGCCCGTCCATGTGCGGGCACTTCGACATGGCCGCGGATTCCCGCGATGTGGCCCTCGAGTGGCTCTCCGCCATCAAGGAAGCAGCCCTCAGCGCCAGCGCGCGCTCCCTCCAACACAAGAAGATGGAACGTACCTGGCGTGTCGCCAAGGAGATGTCCAATCTCGTCTTCTACTGTCGCTCCGTAACTTTCAACCAGGAGCGAATTAAAACGAAAGGATTCATTTACAACGAGATGTCCTCCTTTCCCGAGACCAAAGCGGAACGCCTAATGTGCCAACAGGAGACGGCTTTCTTCGTGAAATACCACACTCGGCAGCTCAGCCGCATTTACCCGAAGGGCCAGCGCATAGATTCGTCTAACTACAACCCAGTGCCGTTCTGGAATGTGGGCTCGCAGATGGTAGCCCTGAATTACCAGACCCCGGATAAGGCGATGCAAATTAACTATGGGAAGTTTAAGGAGAACGGTGGATGCGGCTACGTCCTGAAGCCGGAATTTATGTTTGATGATGCGTACAATCCGGCGGACAAGCGCACTGTGGACCGTAGCGTTCGCCCCGTGACCGTGATGCTCCGCGTGATTGGAGCGCGCCACCTGTGCAAAGTGGGCCGCGGCACTGCCAGTCCCTCCGTCGAGATCGAGATAGTGGGCGCCGACTACGACAGCGGCATCAAGCTCATCACTAAGACTGTGGGTGAGTACGCCATTGAAAGACAGAAATAAAACAACACACTTTTCCTAAAACAGTTAATATTTACTCAATAAAGATTTCTCAACTTTGATAGGCCAATTAAGTAAATACACCTTACATCATTACCGAACCGGTTTCCGAGACATGATCATATTTACGGAAATCAAATATGAATTGTATACTTAAGTTCTGAAGTGGAAAATTGGAATATCCTAGGTTAAGTAAACCAATCCGCTGTGTCCCGGGATCATAATAATATGCGTCTTCTTTACACTATCTTTTTTTTTGCCTTTTGTGTTTCTACATGACAGCTTATGACGTCGTAGAAGAATTTAACATTGAGTGTGCCGGCGCATTCCACAAATTCTTTGATAGTTTATTTATATAATGCATTAGACAAGCTCCATCACTAGCCTTTAAAAACTTAGTAAAAATGCTGCCTGGAAGAGATAACTTTATAATCTAGCCTATTTGAATTAAGACAATGATAATATAATTATGAGACGACTGTTTAAAATAATTGTTGCGTCACAGCGGGAACATTACGCATTTAGTTAACAAGGTACCGAAATCTCTTGCGACTAATATTCAGAGCCACCAGAGTAAGATGTCCTGCATAACTGTGGAATTGTTTTCTCCCCAGCTGACAATGGTCTCAACCCAATATGGAACGGCATCTGCGAATTCGAACTCGCCAACCCCGACTTAGCGCTCATCAGGTTCCTGGTGTACGATGAGGACATGTTCGGAGACAGAGTGTTTATGGGGCAGGCCACCTACCCTATAAAATGCTTGCGCACCGGCTACCGAAGCGTGACTCTCACCAACGCGTTCTCCGAAGAATTGGAACTGTCCTCTCTGCTCGTTCATATCTCCTTTGTCCACAATCGGTAGGCCACGGCCTCACTGCCGCACGCACCAGCGATACGACGCCGCCGCAGGTCAGTGAAGAAATCGATTCTTCGCAACGTTTGTTGGCCTGTGCGCGTCGGCAAGACAAGCTCTTGCTAGTGCGTGTGGTCGTGCCCTTAAGAGGGTAACTTCCACTGGACACGCCGCGGTACGAGTATCTCCAAGCAATTCATAGTGCTAGCATTATTTTATTTAGAGATATGAATTGATGAAGCTGATGTCACAAAATTTCAAATTTCAGGAAAGTTAATAGATTTGCTGGAACATTTTAGATGGAAGAGAGATTAACTTTAATTCGAAGGTAAAATACCTTGGTCTTTGACAGACAGAACAAAAACCTTCATTTGTACATGTCTTCAATATTTTTGCGAAATATAACTTTGAATGGGATGCATCAATCGTACAACGTTAATATAGCAAGTCGACAATTACTTGCCCGTAGTATTATTCTGTGCTTAGTGCTCACCGGAATATCATCAAGTTGATTAGAGTTTTCAGATAACTTAACGATGTATAATTTATTTATTATGAAGCAAAAACATTTGGTTTTCCATTCGACTTAACGTATTAACGCCTTGTACGTATTTGGTCCTACGAACAAAGAAAGACATTTAACCTTGCGAGAACCGTACCGTGGCGCTATTATCTCAGAAATTTGACTACGTTATGCCGAGTGCATATGGCATTAGAATCGTCATTCATCTTCTTAAATTGGCAAGAGCCTTTTACTATATCCAGCAGCTATAGAAACTCGTTCCAGACGATATGCAGATACATCATTTAAATGGTATAAAATCTCACAAATATACAAGTATTGGCATAATACGTAACTTGTCAAAACTATACAAAACACTAAACTATAAACGCATTAAACAGCGGATATCAAAACTTATTCCATATAATATACACGCACACATAATATATATATATTTTTATTATTAAATAAACCAACTAGTGTACCAGTAAATCATCTACTATTCACTTACACTATACTACACGCGAGTTGTCGTATCGTTATTTAACATGAACTCGACTCTTGAAATATTCACACGGCACAATAACGCCCCTAAATACAATCTATAGACCAAACTTGGAACTGCGAATTTATAAAAGATGTTTGACTATTTTTAAAACTGGATATGACTTAACTCTAAAAGAGTTCTTGGCTATGGATAACGAAAAATTGAGATTGTTTTTTTTTATATTCTAGTGTACAAAATATGAAAAAAACCTCAATTTTTACACGAATTTGTCAATGCTACAGTTTTGCACTGTGGTTAAATATACCAAAAAACTAAGAGTAGTGCCGAAATGTCATTGAAATTCATGGAATTGAAATTTTATAAACGTATTATATATTTACAGTGTTATGTATTATTACATGCGTGTTACGATATAATGTATTGCATATATTTGGAGAGGGCCATGAGTTGAATGGAAAGTTGTGTGTAATAAATAGCTGGTGTTTGATACAAAAGTAAAATTAATTACCGACAAAGGGCTCGGTTACTCGCTCGGCCCATTATTAAAAAAATCACTAGTTTTCTATTGCGCAATGATTGGGACAAGTGATTAAAATTCAAAATGATCAACCCAAATACACACGCTCCATTCATTCATGGCCTATGATGTAATCGTATTATATGTATACTTCGTAACCGATAGGTGTAATCTCGAATATTTATTATATTTTTTCGGACTGAAAGTGTTGATTATGGTAGATATTATGTGTATCAACCACAAGTGAGATTCGCCTAGGTAATATATTGTATAATGGATATTCGTTAAAAAAAGAAAAAAAAATTAAAAAAATATATCGTTCGTTTATGGAATAACTTTTAGAGGACCTTGTTCATTTTTCTATAGAATCCGATATCCGAGTGTTGAAACACCAATGTTAATAGTTTTCATGCATTTACCAACCAACTAGTACCACTGTCTTGTCAAATACATCAACAAGTACCTAATGTCAAATGTCCTCTAAAATTTATTCTATTATTGGTGTAATAAAATTAAATTATGTAGTAGAATTAATTTATATTAAAGTAGCTTATTTCGTAATGAGTACGAGTTACTATGACGTACATGACAGATAGCGTAGATGAGCATACGCATTTTAATTGGATCTGAGGAAATGCGATCTTTTAGTTATCAGTATCCTTATTAAGTAATGATCAGTGGCGGATTTACACGTTTGCCACTAGGCTATTGAAGATTTTGCCGCTCCTACTGATATTTGAGTTTCTATACCTTTTATTTGTACACTATGGTCCATTACTGGTTACATCATCATTAGCTGTCGAAATATTTAGTTACATTTTGTAAAATGTTTTTATACCAGTTATGGTCCAAAATTACCGCCCCCGAACTTCTTAGTTGTTTTTTTTCATTGCATATCTTCATGGACCCGGCCGTTGAAGACTAGCCGGGGAACCGGGGCCCGGAAAGATGGTAATTAGCGCCCGATCTACCCAGCTCTAAAGTGGGGAGCGGCCTTCTTAGCCTGCTAGTATCTAATTCCGCCACTGGTAAGCTTACCTGTTTTTTACTTAGATGCCCGACTCAATTCACTAGAATGGCACCAAATAAATATATCAGAATAAAAACTAGATCCGTACCTTTTGTGCAAAAGCTTTTTACTGAAATGTCTATGACGTACGAAACGTATGCACATGGCAAACATTTAAAGGGTTTGTTGGCATCGATATTGCGGTGTGACAATTTAATATAGAACTTTAGTAAATATCTAAAATAGGTATGTAGTAGTTACATTTTAGGTCATTGGTAATCCGACAGTGATCTACTATATTTAAAAATATTTTTTCGCACGCCGCCGTAGACAAACAGGGTGTACATACATACACATACCCACATCGAACGAATTACCGATAAATATACTGTGTACAAAATTAGAGGAAAAATGTCTTAATATTTTGTCGCCAGATGATAACGAAAGTGCCATAACTAGAGAAATAAACATGTGGAACCCATGAAACATTGTGGACTACACATAACTAAGCAGCAAGTATAATAATCACGATAAATAGATGGCTCATTTCTGATAAAACTTTGTTTTGACATTATAGTTGAACCAGAAAAACGTAGATGTTTCGTTTGATTGTAGGGTTTTGTTACAACCTGTTTATATAAACTAAAACCAAAATGGTGTTATAGTACTCATTGCGTATATTTAACCGATGTGTTTATCTACTCTATAAATATTATACTCATTGGTGTGGTAGACGAAATTAATCAAGTATTACGTAAATGAATGTTGTAGAAGTAAGCTATATTTGTATTTTATACATACAGGGCGTCCCAAAAAATTGTGTGAAACATCGTAGAAGCATGGGGGTGATTCGGGTACCCCAAGGGGTGCTCTATCTCTGAACTTCGGCTTGACACTATTTTTTCGGTCACCCTGTATATATTGTCACTTGACATGGTTATACGTATTTGTGTTCGATAATCGTGTTTGCTATATTTATTTATTGTATGTCTTTTTGACAAATATTCTAACCACACGTGGAGCTAAATGTCAAATAGGGAAAATACGTATAACCAAGTGAAGTGCCACCATAACATACCATAGTATACAGAGCGTTAAAAATGCCACATGCTTAAGACACTAACTTTAAAAAAATCACAAGACACTTAGCTTAAATATTTAAGTCATTTGTTCGCGTCCGTCCTACAGTTAACCGGCTTTTTAAAGTCAAAAAGCCTGATTTAATAGTCTACTGGACTAAACGTACCAGGACGCATACATTTGTAGAACCTACCTTACCATCACCTTACTTTTCATCACACCATCACGATGAATCAGTAGGCACCTATTTATACTTTATAAAAAAACATGTATGTATAATGCCACAGCTGACAGCGTAATTCATTTTTAAATAATGACTTGTATTTTTTACAAGGTATATAATTTGAATTACCGAGGCGGGTCGCTGTGAAAATCATTTTTATTTTATCATACTTTGACAGTTTGAACGCAAATTAGTTTTATTATATTTTTTATAACATATATTTATACAGTGAAGGTCATTGTTCAATTCGTTTTAACAGTGTTTACACTAAAAATGACCACATTTTAGCAGAATCATTTACATAACTTACCAGTGATTTATTTATAAATAAATGAAGTTGTTACAATTAAAAAGTGTCACAATGTACATTTATAGCTGAATTCTGCATTAAGGAAAAATATATTGTCATTCATACAATAAATCTGGCAAGATGTCATTATTTTATGTGTGGATATTATGTTTTCTTATGCATATACCTACACAAATATTTGCTTGATTCTTATGTTACTACCTGTTAATGTTCCCTTTTGCAATTTCGCTTTTTACATAGAAACCTCGGCATCGAACCTACTACTTACTTAATCTCGACATAACCACAATTTCAAATCACAGAAGTATTATTTTCTACTGATTGATTTGATAGCTTCTATCTGTGAAAGCTGAACATATTTTTATACTAATGTTACGAAAACATTGGCTTTCGTTTTAATGCAATTATTTGTTATACATGCGCCCATTTTAAATATTATTCTCGATTTAGAGCTTTCTTGCTATTTGCTAATTATCATATCTTATTACTAAGGCAAGGTGTAACTATACATTTATATTGTATTTTATATATCGGTATATATATAGTCACAAATTTGACGACCTAAGTCATGGTGCCTTGGCTGGTGCCTTTATTAGTGAGAAAAAAGAAAATACAGGGTGCACCGAAAACTTGGCACTGAAAACGGTTAATTCATCGCTCTGTATTTAAAAAAGTGACTGGGTTTTCTTAATATAAAAAAAATATAAATTATATTATTAATCAAACGCGATTGTGGATGTTTAATTGAAGTTTATTTTAATAAATTATGACGAATATTCATTTTTTACTAGTTATTTAAAATTTATTTAAAATCTGTTTTAAAAAGTATACTTATCGCGGAGTTTTCTTATTTTATCTAGAATCTGTTGATATTATGTTTCTAATGATCCATACATTAATTTATCCACCTTCGCGTTGACATTTAGATATAGTTAGGCGTTACTATAAGATGTAATCAATGTTAAATGTAACTTAAATGTTTGTTGTAATCCGCGATCACATGGCATTTATTATTATATTATATAATTTAAAGGCTCAATGTATTTATCCCTTTTTTAAGTTTATTTTTAAAGACTAATTAAGTTTCGATGAAAATAGACATTATTTATTATTTCGATTAGCTAACGGCAATCTAAAATATTTTGTGATTATTGGTCAATCTTACTCGCTCAAAAATATAAATTTGGTTTTTGTCATTTAGTGCGTTAACATTTATCATCACTAAAACAGCTTAATGTGCTAAATATTTGACTTTAACCAACAGGATCCCTTAAACTAGCACTTCAAATGGACATCGTGTTCGCTAATTAACTGCGTCACAATTTTAAAATGAAATTTTTGACACATATTTAATCCATACGTGTAGCCCCTAAATGAGAGCTAATAAAGCGCCAATAGCGAAGAGAAGTGTCATTATATGAACGTTCAAGCATGGTTGGCGAAACGAAAAGGTGAAAAGCGACAGAATATTTCCCTTGGTTCAAAATTAAAATATCACGTGATAGCTAAGCTCTTTAATCTTCTTGAAAAAAAAAACAGGGTGACTTGTTGGTTTCTGTTGAAATAAATGCATGACATCATCATCTTCGAATTGACAATTATTTTCGGGTTGCTTGCAGCGGCTAGTTGCATATTTCATTTTAATACATAGTATTTTCTCTTTCGTCACTAATTATGAATAAAACGTCTTCTTGTAAGCTTTTAGTAAAATCTGGCAACAAACAAACTGTTATTGATTTAGAGACACGAAACGAACTCTGTATTAAGTCCAGCTGGTTCTTTAAGAAAATGAATATGCTCTGCATTTTAAAAAGTAATAATCAACATAGTTTCCTCATATCTATTTATCGCCAAAATTACTAATTGGCCTAACTACCTTACCATAAACTAGGTGGCCTAAAGCTTCGGTTAAAGAGTTTCTCTATAAATGTTGGTAGTAGCCGAAAACAAACGTTATCAATGAGGCATGTACTAAACGCTGCGAGCTAATGCTTTTATATTATGATCAAAACTTTTGTTTTTGCAACCAGCCCTGCATAATTATTATGTAAATATAATGTAAATATGTAAACCATATTTCCGCATAATATTAGTTTATACGCAAGTGAAATTTATTTTTAACGATAATTTGTAATTGTGTTTTTTTATTACAATAAACTCCCTCTTTATGTTACCGTGTATATTTTTTATTCCTATCCGCTAAAGAAGCACAGGACATCCGCGCCTAAATATCAAATCATCATGTTTGTTAAGGGTCAGCCGCAAATATTTAGCTGTATTTAGAATACGCTCGCCGCGCTTTATGTCACTCGCCGTCATTGTATTTCGTTGTACCAAATACAGGTTGTATTCTGAAGCCTTTTAGGTTGAATTTAAATTGTTACTGAATTAATCTCTTCGCCGCTCCTACATTGGTCGCCGCTGAACCTAAAGAAGAAAAATTGTACTAGATGCCTACTATAAGTCCCCAGAACCAGGAAGAATTTCGTACAATGACCTCTTTACCTACTGACAGTGGTCACAAACATTTTCGTATTAAATGCGGTTTACATAAATTGTTTGAAGGAGAACAAAATTACTAACCTATTAGATAATATATTATCATTATAATAAATAAAAAAAAAAAAAAAATTATTATTTATTTAGATTTTATATTATATGGCCTTCGCACATGGAGGTACTCAATAATGACTGAACTGATCTGTAATTACAAATTAGTTAGGAAGTGTACCTCGCACACGACGCTTCTTAAATTGCAAGGTTTCTTTCAGTCACTTCTGTTATTTCTGCGTTTGTGTGCACACGATTAACAAGGAAATAAAACAAACATGTCGAGCGAAGATAACAACGACATTGTGTTAATTTGTGTTATACCACGACCATAGTAGACGCCGAAGGTATCTTCGCAGGTTTTGGATTCACCCGTATATTCAAAATAATGTGAACTGCAGATTGTCAGAGCTGCGTGAAACAGATAATAAAAGTGTGGGATTTTATAGAATGTCCAAAGATAGCTACACACATCAAAAGTGTCTAGGGATCAACATATTTTTTTGCAATAACTTTTCTCCTGATTGATATTAATGAAAATTTTCTTTAAGGATTCATCAAATAAAGTGTTTTCGTTTGTCACAGTAACGATAAACCTAGTCACCTTTGCATTAATAAAGAAATTTGCCATTTTCCTAATAAAGGGATTTTTGACATTTGAACAACTAACATTAAAGTTCGAAAAAAAAAATTAAAATAACAGTTTTCTTTAAAATTTTATGGAGCGGCGACGTCATTTAAGCAGGGAAGAAATGCTCAGAGCCGTGGGAATGATAGAAGCTGGTTCCCGGCAACGTCCTGTGGCTTTAGCTCTGAATACAAGTCAGAGTGTTATCAGTCGACTTTGGACACGTTACCGAAGCACTGGTACCGTGGCTGAGCGCCATGGAGGACGGTATCGCTGCACCACACGGAGACAAGACCGATACATTCAAATCTTAACTCGAAGAGCTCAAACAATAACCGCCATGATGTTAGCCGTGAGGCTTCATCACACTTCAGGGAACTTAATTAGCGACCAAACAGTCAGAAACCGCTTGCATGAAGTGAACCTTCATTCCCGAAGACCGCTACGGGTACCACCTATAGCAATGCACAATCGTAGGATTCGATATCAATGGGCTCTTGAACACAGAAATTGGGCAGAAGAACAATGGCGTTTCGTGTGTTTTTCTGATGAGTCTCGTTTTGGTATGAGACCGGATACAAGACGTATACGACACTGGAGAACCCCTGGATGCCAACGGCGATTAAAATCCTGCCAGGAAGTCCATCCTTATAGTGGTGGAACCATCATGGTATGGGCGGGTATTTGGATCGGCGGAAGAACTGAGTTGATTTGGATCAGAGGCAACCTCAACGCTCAAATTTATGCTGAGACGATTGTATCAGACGTCATCGTTCCTCTACAAGTGCAAATCGGTCCCTTATTTCAGTTAATGCATGATAATGCACGACCGCACACCGCAAGAGTTGTAAGACAGACTCTCACCGCAGCTAACATCAATGTCCTGCCCTGGCCTGCTCAGTCGCCAGACTTGAACCCGATTGAGCATGCATGGGATATGCTACAGAGAAGAGCTCTGCCGAATATGGAGGGTATCCAGTCGCAAGAAGACCTTTTTTTGTTGTTGCAACGAACATGGGCGGCCATTCCACAGCGTGATTTGGATGAACTCATTTTGAGTATGCCAAACCGATGTTCTTGTGTTGTTAGTGTTTGCGGTAGAAACACGGATTATTAATTGTTTAAGTTGCCCAATAAAATTTTAAAGAAAACTGTTATTTTAGTCTTTTTTTCGAACTTTAATGTTAGTTGTTCAAATGTCAAAAATCCCTTTATTAGGAAAATGGCAAATTTCTTTATTAATGCAAAGGTGACTAGGTTTATCGTTACTGTGACAAACGAAAACACTTTATTTGATGAATCCTTAAAGAAAATTTTAATTAATATCAATCAGGAGAAAAGTTATTGCAAAAAAATATGTTGATCCCTAGACACTTTTGATGTGTGTATTTAAATTTGACGCAGTTGATATCTCCTGCTATTTGTAAAAAAAATACTATAATGCTATATTTAATATATTAATATTATATAATTTATTTATTTTAAAAAATACATCTAATATTTAGGGTTTGATCGTTCATTTTTTGCAACAAAAACAGAAAGCTCTGATAACCAGTAGCGCGGCGACCGGCTGGAGGCGTCACTCGTGATTAGTTGCTAACGCGTTCGTTACTAACCGGTTGGTGACTAGACAAGTCGCGTCGTGTGCGACCCTCAATGAGAACGTATGTTGTCTACATTATCATCTAGTCTATCTAATTTTGGTTTCTCTTTTTTTACGTGACTGACGCAATTTTGCCATTTTTTAACATGTGTCATCTTAAATGTTGTATTTTTCCTGGACAGATACCCCTTGATGTCTTCAAACACTAGCCCGATCGGATTTAATTCTCAGGTAAAAGGTTTACAATCCCCGACGACGGCGGCCATAGTATCTGTGCGAGCGAGACATTATATTTACGCGAGAGACAGGTAATAACAGGTCAACGTACGAAATTCTTCCTGATTCGCGTCCGGACTACTATACCCTGTTCAAGATAGCATGATCGATTTGACAGACGGGCTAATGATGGGAAACAGAAAATATCTAGTAGTCCAAAAAATAACGGTTTAAAATACTTGTGACTGTGACGAGATGGTATGGGTGTATTATGTGTCATCACTATTCGTCATTGCAAAGTAAAGATATGATTCCAACGTACGCTGCACGCAGAAGTGCTACCACGGCACTACTGATCCCCATTACCGCGACGTACCTAGGTGAATCAAAAAATTCTTGGAATCAATATTAAAAAATGCAAAGATTTAAATAATAATATTTTATTTTTCTACATAATCTCCCTCCAATGCAATGCATTTAGAATAACGCGTTTCTAACTTCCTTATTCCTTGTGAAAAAAAATTATTTTCTTGGCTCTCGAAAAAGTCCTCTACGGCAGCTATAACCGCGTCATTATCGTGAAATTTTGTTCCACGAATTTCCTCTTTTAATTTTGGAAATAAGTGAAAATCACTTGGGGCTAAGTCCGGAGAATATGGTGGGTGGTCAAGGAGATTGAAGCCAGCACAGCGGATTGCGTTGAGTGCAACTTCCGATCGATGGGCAGGAGCGTTATCTTGAAGGAACAACACGCCCAACGACAGTTTTCCACGACGTTTTTCTTTAATCGCTTCACGCACTTTCGGGATTAAATTTGCATAATAGGGTCCAGTTATCGTCTGGCCTTTTGGCATGTAATCAATAAAAAGGATTCCTTCACTATCCCAGAACACAGAGGCCATAACTTTGCCAGCGGAAGGAGCAACTCGAAATTTCTTAATGGATGGAGAGGATGGTCGTTTCCAAGACATGCTTTGTCTTTTAGTTTCAGGATCAAAATGGTGGACCCACGTTTCATCCATGGTGACAAGACGACGGCAAAAATTATCCGAATCACGCTGGAACATTTCGAGATTACGCTTGGAAATTTCCAAACGTCGCTTTTTGTTTTCGTCGGTTAACATTCGTGGCACCCATCTTGCAGACACTTTTTTGAACCCCAGTGAATCAATTAAAATGGATTGAACGCTACCAAAAGATATCTTTAGGATCTCAGCTATATGTTTTATAGTCATTCTTCTGTCTTCCAAAACCAGATTCTCAACCTTTTTGACATTTTCTTCTGTAACGGAGGTTGAAGGCCGCCCAGAACGCGGGTCATCTTTACAGCTTGATCTACCTCTTTTAAATTCAGCCACCCAGTACGCAACCGTAGAATAGGGTACAGCATCACCCCCTAATGTCTGCTGAATGTCCAAAAAAATTTCCTTCGTAGACATTTTTTTCAAACTGAGATATTTTATCACCGCACGTAACTCACTTTTATCCATAATTTTGACTTTTTAGCAACTCGTTGCACAAAAAAAATTATTACATGCGAACGAACTGACAAAAACAAGTGACAGTCTGCATAAATATAGTGTGATAGACACTCTTTAATTTGAATATCGAACTTGATCCAAAAAGGTTTCATATATATGCACTTCTAAGAACTTTTTGATTCACCCTCGTAGTACGGAATCATACCTTTTTGTCGATCAGAAAAATTTACATCTGCCAAATCGATTACGTTATCTTGAATAGGGTATACCTTATTTATCAAAAGGTAGAGATGGGCACCGCTATCCATTTTTTTTTTCGCCCGGGGTAAAATCCTTTATGGACTTCCTGGCCGGCCAGCGAGGGGAGTGTGGGACTCTCCCCCATAGTGGGGGCCTACCCACTAAACCTCCCCGGGGTGCTCCAACTCGCGTCCTGTTGCGGCATTGTGGGATCTGATGCAGAACCACGGGCGCCGCTATCCAGCCTCAACTCCGTTTCGAAATATCACAGATCAGGATAAAGTGACCGGATGTATGGATGAGATTGAATACCTAGTTTAAACAGTTCGTGAGTTGTTATGGGAGTTGATATTTTAACAATTCGATTCAATTATGCGTCAATAGTATCAACAGTTGGCGCTATGTTACAAGTTCTAATAATTAGCTATTGGCACAAGTTAAATTGGAAAACTAGTAGATGTTGCATTTATGAAACATTTTAGAACCATTTTTTTTTATTGAACTAAGTGGTTTTGGTGATCTGAGATTGAAAAAATGATTTATTATTAAAATTCATTCATCAAACCCAAATATGCTGCCACAAGATCTTTTAACAAGTATTTATATTATGACACAGCGCCATCTATCGACTCAGTATGAGTATCGTAAGGAATATAATAATTAGCGTTAAGTTACTTCCGGTGGTGGCTTCTGTCTTTGTTTCCTTTCTTCTTTTGTTCTTCTGTCTACCTTGTCGTTTTTACTTGTTCTAATGTATGTATTATATGTGAAAACTTGTAATTGGCCTTCGTCTACTATTTTATGTTCTATGTTTATTCTAGCTGTAAGTTTTCGAAATAAATAAAATAAAATATGTCGTGTCGCCGAATAATCATTTCAGCCAAAAGAAGTCCACTGCATGACAAAGGCCGCCCATAAGGGTTTGTGTAACAACCGGTCCTGAGACGCGCATCGCCATCGGATCACGGTGACCTATAACATAGGCATAGGAAGCCTACCAGCGCTGCGCTTTGCGGTACGTTCGATGACCTTCCTGCACACGTCTTGTGAGATATGCCCTGTCCAATGTCACGTTAGTCTGGCAACCCTATGCGCTATGTCGGTGGGTGACCTTATTTCACCTATGTATAATCTCATTCCTGATTCGCAGGGAAACTCCGACCCATCGAGATATTGCGTTATCTTGTTAAGCCTATAGTGAACGCCCATATCTCTGGCTCATGTCACATCACTTTCAACACAAGTTAATTATAGAATTTTGTTTTCATTCAGGTATTTGGGACGAGAAGATCTTTCGCAGCTTCTCGAACGCTACTTAACCGTGCTGGATCCAACGATGGACCTCGATTCGATTCTCGAAGTTGGACTTACCGAAATGAACAGTCCGTCCCAACCCAAGTACGTAAGTAAATGGTCGACAAGTTCAAGCGTGTACATGTGTCTTCAACATTAACAGGAGTGATTCGAAAATGATCTTGGACTTCTCCATGTTCAGTATGCTTTTTAAATTTTTCCCGCTGTAACATGGTCTATAAATCGGTGTACATATTCTGAAGCATATTACTGTTACTATACCCTATTCAAGATAACGTGATCGATTTGGCAGATGTAAATTTTTCTGATCGACAAAAAGGTATCGGGACCAGTAGTGCCGAGGTAGCACTTCTGCGTGCAGCGTACTTCGGAATCATACCTTTACTTTGCAATGGCGAATAGTGGTGGGAAACAGATAATAACTAGTAGTCCAAAAAATAACGGTTTAAAATACTTGTAACTGTGACGAGATGGTATGGGTGTATTATGTGTGAAATTCTTTATCACTTTTTCTTAACTTTTTAAGACAATATTCGAATAAAAAACATTTTCATTTTGAAATAAAATTCGTTGGCTTTAGCGCATTGAAATTTAACACTTTTACAACTATTATTTTCTTTTCTTTTTTGTTTACTTTCATGGTCTGAACCACCTATTTAAATATGGCGGAAGTTCAAAAAATAACCCTGTAATATTAAATAGGAACTTATTATGAATATTGACCCACCATCGCTTATCTGCCCAATGTTTTATATGTCTAGTGCAATAAAGAATTTCACACATAATAACTTGTCACGTTTACAAGTATTTTAAAACGTAATTTGTTGGACTACTAGATATTTTCTGTTTCCCATCACTAGCCCGTCTGTCAAATCGATCATGCTATCTTGAAACTATACCCTGTATTGTTGATCCTTTTCGAAATTGACAGTTTTTGTTTAGTTAATGTTATATTTATTTACTAGCGACCCGCCCCGGCATCGCACGGGCGCAACGATGAACCTCTAAATTTATCAGTGTTTCTCTACAATATTATGCATGTATTATACATATAAACCTACGTCTTGAATCGCTTTTAAAAAAATTGCTTCATAATCCATTGTGTAGTTTTAAATATTTATGAGGGACGGACAGACATCAGCGACTTTGTTTTATACTATGTAGTGATAGTGATTTGTCATAAAGATGAAAATGCAGTCTTATGTTTTGTACATGAACGTCATTGTAATAACTGTTTAGAATCAAATTCAAATATTGATTCTAAACATTGCCAGACTCAGCAGTGGGTAATTTATGGGCAGAGGAGAAGAAGAAGCAGAAGAAGATAATACAAAAATACTCAACGATTTTGTTTGTGTCGTAGCATAAAATGTGTTCTTGATTCCTATGCAATCCAAACTATACAATGCACGAAGCGTGTAGGACAAACAAAATAAGTAGTCGGCCAGGCCTAGTCCGATATTATTATTATTTACTTAAAATTACTGGTTTATCATCGATTTTTTTATACGTCCATGTTGTTTATAATATAACTTAACATTTTTTTTTATGATATGCGGACGTTTGACCTCAATCTCGCTTGATGGAAGGCGACGATGAGGCCTAAGTGTACCATCGTTTGCCTAGAAGCTTCACTTTGGCTTATATGAGGTTTTTATGAGATTATATTGTTCCGGGAAAACAGACGTCTATGGCGATAGTACAGCTGATTAGAAACCAATATGAACTTGATTTTTAAAATACCACATAACGTGAATATAAAACAATTAATATATAAAAGTCTGTTATCTGGCGGTAATAAGGTTCGCGCTGTCAATGGTTGGGTTATGCCTGCACTTGCTTACTCGTTTGACATTCTAAGGTGGACTCAGACTGAGTTAGACGCCTTGGATAGAAGGGTACGTCGACAATTGACCTTATATCGAATGCACCACCCCCGTTCGTCTGTTATGAGGTTGTATATCCCACGGAAATGTGGGGGACGTGGTTTTTTAAACGTGAAAAACCTACATAACCGCGAGGTATGCAATCTGCGGGAATACTTGCTACAGTCAACCGAGGATGTGCACCGAGATATGGCCAATGTTGACAATTCCTTCACACCTTTATCCTTGGCAAAACAGAATTGGCGCAAGCCCCAGGTGTTAAGCATTTCGGACCGCATGACTATATGGAAGAGCAAGGAGTCTACAAGGCTCTCACTGGGCCGGACGTAGACTAACTAGCTTCTGTGGCTTGGCTACGCTTCAGTAACCTCTTTGGGGAGACTGAAGGGTTTGCCTGTGCAATTATGGACGAAGTTATTATGACGAATAACTACCGGAGACATATCCTAAAGGATGGGACTGCCGACATCTGTCGAGCCTGTCATCGTCCAGGAGAGTCCATTAGGCATATCGTCTCTGGCTGTTCTCGTCTTGCTAATGTAGAATACTTACACAGGCACATCCAAGTGGCCAAGATAGTCCATCAACAACTTGCCCATAAATATAGTCTTGTGGATACTGAAGAGCCCTACTACCAATACCAGCCTGCGCCAGTTCTCGACAATGGTCATGTCACGCTCTACTAGGATCGATCGATTATTACTGACAGGACTATTCTCGCTAATAAGTCTGATATAGTGATAATTGACCGATTGCCGAGCCGGGCAATGCTTGTTGACGTCACTATCCCGCATGACGAGAACCTCGTTAAAGCCGAAAAAGATAAACTCAAATCGAGATACTTTATCTCGATTTGGCTCACGAGGTTACCGCAATGTGGCATGTTGATTCAACAAACATTGTGCTGATAGTTGTTTCAGTAAACGGTCTTATTGCGAAGAGTTTCGACATCATCAACATCTCAAGAAACTCTCGCTGGGTTGCTGGATTAAGGTCCTGATTCAAAAGGCTGTCATACTGGATTCGGCAAGGATCGTGAGGAGGTTCCTCTCTCTCGAGCCCTGAACCGTCGGTAGCTTAGGTCATCGACCTCGTTTTCCACGGTTTTTGTCTATATTTATGTATATATTTTTTAAACATCTTGTATTATTTAAAAATATATGTAAAAATATGAAATAAAGAGACATGGAAATATAATAAAATAATCTATTAAATAATTCGTATAAAACAAATTTGATGACATTATGGAATAGAAAAAAGAAGCGAATACATAGTATTTTTGCAAAATATCAATTTAAAATACAAATCAATTGTTGATAATTTGCTCTTTTTATTTTTTAATGTTAGACATAGTTGGTTGGTTAGTAATATTTTTAACTATTTTACAGATATAATTTTAAGTACATACCTCATCATCATTATCATTTCGCACCTACTATAATAAGTATTAATGTTTTGTATCTACTATTTTCTGCGGCAGAGTTTTCAACCGTTTAAAACTTTTTTAAATGGTTGTTTTAAATCAATAATTTATGGTAATTTAAACAAAGCAGTATCTACCTGCGAGGGCCTTTTTAACCCCCGACGCAAAAAGAGAGGTGTTATAAGTTTGACGTGTCTGTCTGTCTGTCTGTCGTTCTGTCTATCTGTCTGTCTGTGGCTCCGAAGCTCGCGAGCGGATGAAGCGATTTCAATACAGTTTTTTTGTATGATAGGTGAGTTACGGGCGTGTGTTCTTAGACATGTTTGATGAAAATCGGTTGAGTCGTTTAAAAGTTATGGGGGGGCAACATCTACACCGCTTATTATGCGTGTACCTATAAAAAGCAGAAATTAAAAATTTTAATAAACCCCCGACACAATGGCCTTAGTTCCCTTTAAAAAGTAAAATTAAAAAAAATACATCGCGTTGGGTGACCAGGGGTCAGGTAATAAATGAGTAGGAGCCGTCCCCCAACGCGATGTTTTTATTTTTATTTTTATATGGAACTTACGTCATGGTGCCGGGGTTTTATTTAAAAAAAATATTTAAATTTTTAAGTCTGAGGAGTTATTTTTAGTCCAGTCATCTTACTCCAAATTAGGTGAATAACTTGGAAAATCGAAATCGACAAAAAAATCTCTAAAACTTTTGTATTTTTTTTTCATATCCTAAACTCTTCGAGATAGATGGCGGAGAGCTCGCGGTCAGAGAATCATGTGAGCTGAACAGGTAGTCCCGATACTCCCGATCAAAAACTCGTAATATTAAAGTTATAAATTATTGCTACATGTATAATTATCAATTAATAATAACATTTACATTAAATTCATTTTTTTGCTAACTTAGTTATACTGTGTATCGTGCCAATAACATTCATAAATTGACGTACTGACAGTTTGGAACAGTTCTCCGTGATTCCCGCAGCGCGAACTGTACGTGTATAACCCGCTTAAATTCATGTCCATAGAACAGAAATAGACATTGGTAGCCTTGGCGAAACGTCACAGCAGCGTAGTGATAATATATTCTCTTTGGCACCTACTCTAGTGTCTCTTCTCTATTAAACTAACTTCAGTTCAGTCATTCACGCGAAGCTATTTTGTCGGCCTTTTTGTTTATTAAACTACCTATAAAAAAAATTGATCGTACAGAAAATAGTAATAACTTGAGATATATTTTTTAATTTATTTTTATTCTCAACCAGTAATTTTTTTGTAGCAAATATTCATATCTTTAACAAAAATGTCATATGTTCCCGAAACACTTCAATGGCCGTATGAATTATATGTCAATAATATTGTTCCGGAATTATAAATTGCGATGTTTCGTGTAAATAGCGTGATAATGAAGAAATATCAATGGCGAAAGTGGCTTCTTTTGTTGGTTTTTGCGATATGCCGGGGGATGGAAAGCGTCGACGGTAAGGACTTTTCCACACTTGCCCATTTTTAATAAATTGTTGTTTGGACATAAATTGGTTATTTTAGAACCAGTGTAGAATATTTATTTAATAGACCATTTGAAGCTTAGTATATTAACAATCTGCGACATTTTAATGCTATTCTTGTGAAGTGAAGTGTGTGAAGTGGCTAATCCCAATAATTTATCATATGATATCAATATATCATGTTTGTTATTTAAACATTTGTGACGTGATATGAATACAGCAGACACATTTTTATGTAATATTAATTTTCATGGCATCCAAATTTTCTATGCAAGGTACCTATGGATTCTGGTGCCACTCCGTACTAAGTGTTAGCTGATAATGTTTATCCACAAACTTTTCAATTTATTAAATTTCATTTTGCATTCACTATGCCAACATTACTTCCACTGGGCCACCCGCATCCCTAATTTTCCAGCAACCTTAGGTTGTTGGTCCACTATGTGGAAGGCCTGCCAGCACTGCAAAAATAAATACCTACTTGAAACTGTTAAACTGACAAATCTTGCTATACCACTAATCCTAAGAATCTAATAGGAATCCCTGTAGGAATCTAATCACCGTAAAATTCTTTTACATTTTAGTCAATAAACTAACAGATGTGTCACATAAATTCACCTAATGTATAATACATTGAATTTATATTTATTCTGGGCACTGAACCATAATAAAGATTACAGAACAATAATTTTTTATTCATATATTTGTGTTAAAGTCAATATTATTATTGCATTCAAATTCATGAATGTAAATCAAACCTTAGGATGAATGAAATTCAACAAATAAATCCCAAGACTGAATGTGAAGATTTTCTTGTAAGTACTTTTATAAGAACATATTACTTTAGTAAATAATAAAATGTATGAGCCCAACTCTTTGAAACATAAGCTATTATAATATTAGATCTTCTATATTAGTCATTGTTTTTTTTTAAACTTTCGCGATTTGAACACTTAATTAAAAACTTATTGGGACATAATGTCGAGAAAAAACAGGTATTAATTCTGTGCATGATAAGTCCTGATAAGTTTTTAATTATAGTCATAGTTTAACCATGTGGTGATGCATTTAGAAAACCTAGCATGGGAAAGAACTATATATGAAAGCCGGTGCTAGTGTGGCACATTAGGCTAATTTCCCTTATATAGTTGAAGGAAGCACAACTCAGCAGTGGGTCTGTTATGATGAGCTAAGAAGAAGAAATTGTCAATTTATTTATTATTATTTATTAATTAAAACATCAATGTAAAACAGTGGAAAAGTACCTGTCCAGGTTTTACCAGACCTTATACATTTACTACTTACATAATATATACTTAAATCTGGCTTGGGATTAGAAATTAAAAGATTATTATTAGGTGTGCATGAATGTGGTAGACACAAAGTTATTCAAGTTGTAAGTTATACAATGTATTTACATGTTACACATTCTGTTTGATTTAATGTTAAGTCGATCCATCAGTAAGTATAGTGGCAAAAGATAAAATTTTGTGAAAAGAACAGTTACTTAGACATTGCTATAAAACTATTGTGTTTGATAGATGCACAAATTGTGTAAGGCGAGGTTTTCGAACGGCCGCGATGGGCAAACAACACCAGCACCAGCATTTCCCATTCCCAGCATCTCTTTATTGGTTTTTTTTTACACTAAGTAAAAGAAGTAGCGTTCAGTGAAACAAAAAAATCATAAATTAAATATCTTGGTATAATTTGCAAGTCATTTTTAAGAAACTATTTTCTGAGTAATCAATCTTTTTTAGTGCTAAATATTGCTGATTTCGAGTGAAGTGTTATTAGTTATGTTTTACCTTTTGGCGTTAAAGTATCAACAACTTTATTGGGTAATTATTTCAGATTTTACTTTTATATTATCAAGACACGAATGCTACAATTTGTTAAAAGTTGATTATGAGCGTCTGAATGACATTTATAAGCAGACGAGCAAGTGCTGCAAAGCATTCGAAACGTCGGGAATTAAATAATGTAATATACACGCGATAAACCCGTTAAAAAGTGTTTAATTGCAATGTGTAATAATCGTGAAAACTTCAGAAATGCGGTGACACGAGTTGTGTCAATTACTAGTTAATCAATTATAACTCCATGTCTAATATTAAAAAGCTCATAATATGTAGCGGTAATGCCTACTTTGTATTGAAACTAAATTAATAGGGCTTAGAAAGTGGTGGCTGAGCCGCGTATTGCGCCCACGCGGATTCCTAAATTATACTATGTACTTATCAATAGCCACCTTCAAATCTCTGTCCTCGATATTATCAGAAATTTCGACTATCATCCCCTATTTCACCCATTCACTTTTATGTACGCCTTAATATCCTCTATAGGCCAGTGTATGCTTCTTTGCCGTACTCAAGAATATACTCGTAACTGCTGAATTAAATTTAAAATTCCTCAATTTTATTAACTAAACACAGTGCAACCTTGATTTATCTAATCTGTACTTGTTCCCAGTAAATATTCGTTATAATAAGTGATTCGTTAAACTGAGGTTTGATATATTAAGGTTAGGTTGGTCTACAATTTGTTATAAAGAGGTGAAAAAAAATTTTCACCGCAACATTACATACTCATCGTTCATCAACGTTATTATAAAGGGTTTGGATTGATAAAATCCATAGGGATTACGAAAAATTTGTTAAATCGAGGAGGTCATTATATTGAGGTACGTTATAATAGGGTTGCTTTGTATGGGCTCCACTATTCGAGGCGGGCCGAGGTCCCCAGGGTCCCGGAGCATACTCTCCTATCGGGGAGTGTATCCCGTGGCCCTGGTTCGTACATTCGAGGATCGCCGTCGGTTTTAGTGGTTAGGTCGGGGCGCAATTTGCTTTCTCTACGCGCCCCGGAGTCCCACATATCCCGGCTAATCCCAACGGCAGGGAATCTATGAGGATCACCGACGTAAAAAAAAAAGATTTGCTTTGTATGTTCAAGAATAACTTCGTACAAGTTTATCTCTTAGACCTTATATAGTAACACTAGCTGACCCGGCGAACTTTGTTCCGCATTATAAATATTTAAAACAAAAAGAAAGTTGGACATAGGATACCTGAGATTTTTATCCCGTCCGTATAAAACCTACTTTAACAAAACGCAACTGACAGTGAAACGTTATGTTGTCTATAGTTTAATATGGCCGAAAATTTGACAATTAGGAATTTTGAATTCGACTTGTTTATATTGTTGTAATTCACATAATATCTTTATAACTTGTAGCCTATGTGTTATTCTGATGTATAAGCTATATTATTGTAAAGTTTCATTAAAATCCATTCAGTAGTTTTTACGTGAAAGAGTAACAAACATCCATCCATCTATCCATCCATACTTACAAACTTTCACGTTTATAATATTAGTAAGATTCCATGATGGTGGGTATTCCTCATGACTTAATTGAGATGATTAGAATGGCAGTTATGACACAGAATATATATTACATATATACCAAGTACAGTAAAGTAAGCGGATACTGACATCCTAAACGGCTCACTCACACATGTAAACTCCTCTCAATAGGCGGTCACAATGGAATTTGCAATCGTACGGCGAACAGTTTACATTCCTTTTTATCCCATTGGAGCTTAGACGAGAGGCAGAGTCAAGTTGCTGTTCAGACTTTATGGCTGTGGTTATGAGCACTTTCTTAATAGAACAGCAACATAAACACTGCTTTCTATATACAGGATGTAGAAAAACTATATAGCCCTCCGAAATGTGGGCATAAAGGTAATCGACGGTATATGCGTGAAATTGACTTTTTCTAAATCAGATATTTACTTTATAAAAATGAATATTTGTCTGTATAGATAGATAGATAGAAAATTCTTCATTGTACATGGACACATAGTAACAAAAAAATTACAAAAGAAACTTGTCTATATGTCCTTTATTGAATCGAAAACAATGCGTTTGATCATGTGATGATCTTCAGCAGAGTGTTGTGCAAGACACACAGTGTACACCCTGTATAAACAAATGCCGAGCCGGTGCCACGGTGTTTTTTGTTAGCGTATAAATCACTATCACTACATATTATAAAACAAAGTCGCTGTCGTCTGTCCGTCCCTATGTATGCTTAAATCTTCCAACGGATTTTGAAACGGATTTTTTTAATAGGCAGAGTCATTCAAGAGGATGGTTTATATGTATAATACATCCATAATATTGTAGAGAAATGATGATAAATTTAGAGGTTCATCATTGCGTCCGTGCGAAGCCGGGGCGGGTCGCTAGTTCTATAATAAATTAATGTTTACAGGTTTGAAATGCTATTGCAACAGTTCGAGATGTCCAAATTCAACTTGTGAGACTGATGGATATTGCTACGCTTCTACTAGTGTTGAAGATGGAATTCAGAAATTTACCTACCAGTGAGTATTTTCATTTACATTATACATCATTGTCTGGGTGTCAAATTATATTATATTTTTCTATATCTGTATCGACTCGCAGCAAGATCAGAGGAGTCTACTGAACTTAAGCATATAGTTGTCATTTGTTTTTATACTTCCCGTACATTTCGATATGCACGTGTCAGGATCGTGGCAGGGCCAAAACCATGACACATTACTTATACGTATTATATTTTTCTTTCCAATAAACAATGTATAGTATGCTACATCTCCAATTTCAAGATTTACTCGTGTCTAACCTACGAAAGATATTGATTGTAGGTTTCGCCGTGGTTATATCCTGGATATTATTAATTGTAAAATCCTCGCTATAGAAGATATCTATTAAGTTATCTATATCTAAGGACAATTATGTTCGCAAAGTTCGTGGGGTTTACTTTTTACGTTAACGCTAATAAGTTGCCGGGATACAAAGTTCAGTGAGCAGTAACAGAATTCTATGCGTAGACCATTATAAAATCGATTATGGCGATCTGGTTAATGGCTGAATAATAAGTAATAATCTAAGAAAAAAATTTGTAAGCCTAAGATTTTGGTGATAAAATTACAAGTTCGCCAGTTTAACAATTTGATACACACTAGACAATAATTAGCCAATAAAGTGCTCTTGGAAATATCATATTGATCTAACAAATACATTTCATATTTGTTGATGGGAGTTTTAGTGAAAAATTTATAAACGCATAAGATTTCTCTCCCTTGCTGACTGAGCGTTCGTTAATTTATTAACTTGAACACCCAGATAATGATAAAGGCTGAGCGTTATTTACATCGCCTCGTCACCTGATCAGCGGCGCCTCGCTGTTAAGTCAGCTAGCGGGAACTGGCACACGGTATATTTTAGTTTTGAAACCGAAAACATCTGTCAGACGACCAAGGAGGCACGTCGCGCGGGCCACGCTGCAGCCACCCTTTATAGGCTAAATTTATGCGGCAAACGAAATGGTCAGTGACACCGCACCAGCCACCGGCGGTCTTCGCCTTAAACGTTTATATTTACGAACATTTAAATAACGACAAACGAGAAGTAGTCTTTCACTTACTTCTTTTTCATATGCATACGTAGAAAAAACAAACGCAATCGGAGAAATCGACTAAAAAAGGAGAAATCCATGAGACGGTAAATACAGAAAGCAACTATCAATTTTCTCAAGTTATATTGTTACCATGGAAGCGCAGTCGCCCGGTGTTGCATCTGTTTACCGCGGGTAGGCACCCCGCTGACCTTGGTCGGGTGCCGAGGCGATATAGAGCACGATAAGCCTAATTACGACACAGATCAAACCAACATTAAGTTTCTCCCTTTTCCAAATTTGGAATTTTCGGCATTTGTTTCAAAAGGTACATATTTTGATTATCTTGGATTAAAAAAACTACAATTGGCAAGCTCAAATCAACACAAACCTATGGGCTACTGTCCCGTGGCTCGCAGGCATATTTCTAATCATTTCTATCAAACAATTAACCTGTATAGAGCGGTGACCAAAGGCTGTATGGATTTGTCCATCGCACTCCCTCCTGAGAACCCAGTATTATGTAAAAATGCTACAATTCATTGCTGCAATACCATATACTGCAATTCCGATGACTTTGTCCAAGAGAAATTGTCCAAAGTGCTTCAGGCCACAGTAATTGGTAAGCAACTTCTCGCACTCGTGGGCATTTTATATCTATTGACAATGCAGATTTTGAGTTTGTTTGATGTACCTACTATTAGAATCATAATTGCATTGCCTTTCCTATAAGTTTTGTGTTGAGATGCCAATCCTCTAACATGACGCTTTTAAATTAGTGATTTGAATATGTACCTACTAAGCGATGAGACGGCCGCTTGCCGGCCTGGACATAATTAGTATGTTTGAATGATGTGCCGTTATCTTAACAACTTCTATTTTACGAGTGTGCGTTGGTTTTGCTTTAACCTACTAAACATATTGTATGGTGGTTCCACTTGCGACGCAGCTGTATCGAGCTCAAAGCACTGATACCCATCGAGCATCCCTTCAGTTGCTCCACGACGAAAACTAAAAATGAATCGGTGGTGATAAAATGTTGTAAGTCACATGACATGTGCAATGAACGCCTGCCCCTGGACCTGCCGAAGCCGCCAGGTAGGAGCGCCGTGGAGGTAGCCCTCGATGTGCCCTAACCGCACCGCAGCTTCTGCCAGCCACCAGCCGCCAAGCGCGCGTCTGGTTTGGAGACTTGGTGTTTGGTGCGACACTGCATGGCTACATTATTTTATTTTTCTTCGTTTTTGTTCTAATATGACTAAGTTTTCTTTCCGTAGACCGGCACTGATCACCGTTTAGGGCGTTCGAAAAAAGATTTTAATTTACTAATGTAACGTTTGTGGACGTAGATGTTGGAACCGACTAAACACATTCCCACCTGGGGACAAGCCCATTTGGTGCCGCAAAGGCGAAAGGCCCGACATGGCTTGCTGCGAAACGGACCTATGTAACCTTAAGCTATTCGCAGGTATAGTATTCGTTCGGAATGTGACGTCAGGGAGGCTGTTTGGGTAGCTTAAAACTGTGATGTCCATCAATTGTGATGTTCAGTCTCACCCAGTTAAAGTGACGTCCATGCAAGATTCAAATACGGGGTTAGCGAGAGACAGTCGTGCATGCGAATGTACCCAGACAAGTTATTCATATAATTCATCCGGCCGCGGGGATATTTCCTGGCGTCCTTGGAGTTTCAGCAGACACGTGTCTCGACATTTAAAAGTCAAAATAACTTAGCCTCACCGCGCCACAGCTATATCGGGAAGCATGGAGCGTTTATTTGTGGCTTTTAGATATCAATCGAATTGTATACACACAACAAATGAGGACTTTTATTAAATGTGGGTACCATTGCACAACAGGCATGAAGGGGTTGCACCTAAGACCTGGTGCCATAACGTAACACTCATTATAGTTACGAGAAATCTTGTCATTTTGCAACAGGCGATACGTTAGAAATCTAAGTAAGTGATCATGAGCCGGTTTCTGCCACCTTTCTTAGCATGCTATTCTTTGATTTAACTAATCGCATGCTAACAAATTAACTATAACACTGCAAGCGGATAGTTGGTATTCAGTAACAGTAACAGTGGTGGGGTTAACTGGAAATTACGTGGCTAACAATAGATTAGAGATGAAAACGCGGGGTGGGTGTTTCACAAAGAGAGTATAGGTATTTGGTGCTGGATAGTAAGCGCCTAATTTACACATTACAGTTCAGACAGTACGACTGCACGCTTTTTTGCATTGTTTTCGCTAGTGCTGTAATGTATTTGGACAAATGGATATGTATTTGCTTTCATTAGCTACGGTCGAGCTCTATTTAAATATGGTTTGGTCGAAGAAACACTTAATCATGGTGATTTTATCATAAAAAGTAGATGTTTGGACCAATAAAGCAAATTGCGGATAAGTGGATCCAATAATGATATTGGCTATACACGTGGCGCACACAGCAAATTGCAGATGATTGGATAAACAGATATAATATGGGTATTTGAAACGACGATGTTTTATTTAGAGCAGATTAGCAAATTATTTTCGTCATCAAATCGCCAATTGTGATAGCTTATATTATAGTTGCTTGCATTATGTATATGTGTGTGTGTATGCTCAATTGTTTAATTTTATCTCGAAGCAACGAACGACTCATATATGTGTTAAACATTGAATGGACAGACTTATTAATCTGCTGCAATATTGCAACTAGACGCAATCTGCACTTTTATTGCCCATACATTTTCACTACATTGACAGGAATATTCCCGAGTCAAAGTTCAATTTAATTGATGTTTGCTCGCATTATCTAGGCTAATGCACTATGCACGTCATTATTCCTATAGATACGTTGTTCATTCAATCGAACAACTTCAAATGCGTCAATTACATGTTATGCACTGCATTATTTGTTTCAAAGAACTTTCAAAAGGTATCGTCTGAAAAGTATATAATATACAGCACTATCAGTGTTTCCTATCTATACATTTCCTAAATTGTATGTAGAAGTTTTGTTTACGACACTGTCCCATACTATATAATTATACGCTGCTATCGAATGTGCCTGTAATACTATGTAATTTAATCACGTCACTACAAACATGCTCTTGTGTAAATAAAACATTTTCGATAGCGTTTGCACTCATTGATTTATCACTTTAATTTATTTCGCCTATAAGTACATTATTACGTATACATTAATTTATTAAACAAAATCGTTAATATGTGTTATTACAATTTATTGATTGATTGATAGCAGTAATTTAAAACATTAGTTTGACCGTCTATAATGATACGTGCATAGGGATATTTCTGTTTTGCTATTATCTTAGTTGGCAGTCAGTCGCATTAATTACTTAATATTAATATCTTAAGGAAAATTCTCTTGCGTACATTAACTTGGGAGGTGTTATGCTTGTTATATTAAGGGTCATCTTGGTAATGGGTTTGCATTTATCAACTTTTGAACATTGTTTTATATTATCTTATCGAATATATTGATTCAAAAGCATCTGTTTACGTTGTAACGACTTTGCTAAATTTATGAGTTGTGTTTCGTTCTTAAAATACTTTACCGTGATGTTTTAAATATAAACTAATTGTACTATGCTCGTTATTGCCTCAGTTACAGGCTAAATTTGTTTATTTTTTACTAATACCGATTTCTGAAATAAAGACTCGAGTCAATCCGCGACAGCATGGAAAGTGCTGCCATGGGTGATGGTGCTAATGGTACTGGGAATATGTGCTGTGATAAGCTATTGGTGGGCAAAACGCTCTAAAGGGCCCAAGAAGAGAGGGGTTCCATCCAGGACGCCCTACCCTACCGAAGACTCCCTGTGTGAGACCAGGCACCCGATGATACCTACCATCAAGGATATGATTGAGCTCACTACTTCGGGATCCGGGTCAGGTGAGTAGAATAATAAGATATTCAGTAATCTACGCCTTGGTGGCTATGGGTTCTTTGCATCAGCCACCTGGTTAATGGATTCGGTTCCATTCCGGAGTTGGACAAGTACCTTTATGTAAGTCGGAGATATTTGGTCTTCAGGGCTTTGGGGTGCCCTTGCCAAAAATGGACTGCTACTGGGTCTATCTATACTTACCTATTACCATGCTTATTCGACGTCCTTTTTCACAAAAATGTATTCTCTCTAGCCTGTTAATTTGTATAAATATTGGAGTAGATACTTAGAGCAGCATCACGGACTTAAAAGAACCACCCTAATGTATGATATAATTTGTCAACAGAACAATCATCGCGCATGCTTGCAATATTTACTTTGGTTTCTTTTTTTCACGTTTCTGCTGCAGTGGAAAAAGTTTCCAATTATGTAGGCCGAAGGGAAAGTTTCCTGCAGAGCATTTATAGCAGCGACCTCGAAGTTCACCTTTTTTTATTTGGGGTGGCAGTCGGATACGTTTTAATTTCTGTAAAAAAAATGTTAACTTTCCATCTGAGTTCGTTGAGCTAACATTGGTTATGTAAGGTGCACGGGTAAAGTGACATAATTGCATTCGGTTTACATATTGTATCCTAATGCGTCCACTTTTAAATCGAGACCAACCTACATCGGCAGGGCTCAAGATTGCTTGGCGTTCTGGATACATATTTGAATATATAATTTCTGTTCCACGAGTGACTTAGATTTTATATCATGGACCATGACAAATAATGGAAAGATATTTAGATAATGATCTTGATCCTTACAGATCGCCATCAGATAAAAATACATTAACATTTTTCCATGGTGTTGAGAAATTCGTTTCAAACTTTAAGCGGTAAACAACATGTAACAATGGCCGAAGCGTTGAACGTTAACTAACCTGAGTAGACTTCGCGATATATTTCATTACTTGACCTAAATGGTCAATATCCTTATAACCTGAAGTACACTACAAAGTTTCTAGTTAGTTCATTGCAATAGAAGAATAACAGGCTATTTATCAGTTAGCTCTTATTTTGTGAGCTTGTTATGATGGATGTGACGATCCATGAAGACATAATGTCTAGGAGTGATAGTCCTTCGTGATTATTCTGAAAGGAAGACCAGTTCTATATCAGGAGACTGATAAATGCCGAAATTTTTATGTACTGCGATTTTAAAGTAACACTATTATGCATCGAGGAAGACGCAGTAGACAACATCCTGTTTTATGGGTGTACAATTGCACGAATGATTTGAGATGTTGATTACATTAGCTCATGTCTGAACCTTGGCCTTATTTAGTGTAAATACATTATGTTATGTTTCATATTCACTGGTCGACTAGTTTCTGATTTTATCGACGGTTGCTTTTTTGTCTTTGCTGTCCTATATTTTTGTTGGGATTGGGCTAAAGCATTCTCCCTCTAACAGGTCTGCCGCTTCTGGTGCAGCGTTCAATAGCGCGACAGATACAGTTGGTGGATATAATAGGCAAAGGTCGGTTCGGCGAAGTATGGCGCGGCCGCTGGCGTGGTGAAAATGTCGCAGTCAAGATTTTCTCCTCGAGGGAAGAAGGCTCCTGGTTCAGGGAGGCCGAAATATATCAGACGATGATGTTGCGACACGAGAACATTCTTGGATTCATCGCAGCAGATAACAAAGGTAAATTTCGTTTTCAACTGCGTACATCTACCCATCGTGCATCGTGTGTCCATCTTTCTGTAAAATACTTAATTCTAATAGGCTCCTGTTTATTTCATTTCGTAAAATTAGAAACAATTTGTTTATTACGTCAGATAAAATCAGCTAAAATCTTGAAAGCTTAGTTTATATGATGGCATTAATAATACCTTTGGTAGCGTTCTTGAATTTCTCATTGAACCGTGTTCTTGTCTAAATTATTCAATAAATGTTTAGTGAAGACACACATTTACGTAAATATCTTCACTATTTCTTTCAGACAACGGCACTTGGACACAGTTGTGGCTGATCACTGACTATCACGAGAATGGGTCTCTTTTTGATTTTCTGACTGCGCGCTCCATAGATTCCGTCACTCTAGTCAAGATGGCGCTGTCCATCGCCACTGGCCTAGCACATCTGCACATGGATATCGTCGGCACTAAAGGCCAGTATTTCTATTCTTAAGCATATGGTAGGTTTGATTAAACTTAGAGTAGTATGTAGTATGTTTCGGTTTTATGGGTAAAACAACGTTTATTTGGACTAATTTTGAAAAGAGTAGAATGGTCTGTGGTATTTTCACCTATGTTCAATTAACATGCCAGCCTCTATCCCACAGGTAAACCAGCTATCGCTCATAGAGACTTGAAGTCAAAGAACATTCTGGTAAAGAGTAACTTGTCCTGCGTGATCGGAGACCTTGGGTTGGCCGTAAGACATAATGTTGCCAGCGATTCGGTCGACGTACCCTCCACAAACAGAGTTGGCACAAAGCGATACATGGCACCCGAGGTGAGATAAGCGACCTACCTTCCCTTATTATGTTCTACCTTGTTTGTCAGTTTTGTAATACTTAGTATCAGCTATTTTTAAGAATTTTTCTTAGCTTTTGCGAATTTGGCGATGCGAAAATATTATTGATTTGTTTATATTTGCTCCGCTGATAGTATGACAATCTTTATCCGCTAATAACTAATGTATAAAAGCTTTGGATGAGACTCGGCAGCACTCATTTTATATGTTTACAAACGACAATATACGTATGTTTCTAATGGTGAAATTATTAACTTTGGTTTATTACTGCAAGTTTTAATCCTCTGCCTATTTCAACGATAGAGGTGATACGATATATTGAGGCTTTGTATCCTTAAGGCACAATCAATAAGTAGTTTTTATCGGAATTTCAATCAAACGAGAAGTTGCGCCCAAAATCCTGAAATACATTCGTCCTTACAGTTTATTTATTTGGTCCACAAACGTTTGTGATACACTGAGCCTTACATTAAAATCAAGTTTATAGTAAACATGCATGAGTGTAACAACGTATAGGTAAACATTACCTAAGCGCTAAGTATTAAGAGAAACAGTAACGTATACATTTAAACTGATGAACAATTGTAGTGTCAAAAGTGTTGGTCTCAAAATGTCTTTGTTCCCAGGTACTGGATGAGTCGATGGACACGCGGCAATTCGATCCTTACAAACGTTCGGATGTGTACTCTTTCGGGCTGGTCCTCTGGGAGATGGCCCGTCGCTGTGGTGTCATGCCGGACGAGTACCAACCACCGTACCATGACTGCGTGCCCCCTGATCCCTCGCTGGATGATATGAGGCGTGTGGTGTGCACCGAGAAGCGAAGACCCATCGTGCCAAACCGATGGTATTCGGACTCGGTGAGTTGAGCAACGCCGCATCTACAGAGGCCCAACCCTGTTTTTTGTTGCGTGGGTAAAATCATGTGTGTACTAGTCACACCGGCCTGGGGGAAAAGCCAGTGTGTGGGACTCTGGTCTTCCAATCAGTGATGTGACCAGCATCCCCATACCCACTAAAGATTTCCCCGGTGCACCGTCTATTGAAGGCCTCCCACACGTTGGATCGACGACCTGGTTAAGGTCACCGAAAAGCGATGGATGTGGGCATCTTAGGACCGGCCTTCGTGGAAATCCTTGAGGGAGGCCTATGTCCAGCAGTGGACGTCTTTTAGCTGAAATGACGATTTAGCTTTTATGACTCCACATTTTTCATTGTCCTCCTTTTAGTCGGGTCTTAATATAAAGGATGGAATGGGGCGGTGAAACATAACTAATCTTAAACTTCATGGTACAATATTCTTCTCTGTACAATATATAAAAATGGTTCTATGGCAACGAAAGGAAATAATATTAGTTAAATGGTTTTAGCGATTGGAAATTTACACGCCGATTATGATTATGTGTATAACATGTATGAATGAACTTGAGAGGAGAATATGATTTTAGTACAATGATGTCATGCGTTGCTTATTGAATTTTAAATCGGAAATCGGTATCATGACATGGACGTGGGTTATTTTAAGTTGTACTCGGTTAGTATCGATTTGGTTGTCCGTAAAAATATCACTACTACTACTACTACTAAAAATAACACTACCTCCTACATTGCTTTTATACAGGGTGAAAGAAACGCTCTATCTATGGAGCCTACCGAAAAGAGAAGCTCTTTGTCTCCTAAATTATTTTTCTGTTTTCGAAATGAAACAGAAATATAATATTTTTTTTTTAACTTTACTTAATTTTTTAGATACGAATAGTGTCTTTCATCGGAAATGAGTAGTCTTGTTGTCATGAATATTAAACCTTACGCTTTGTAATCATCACTATGTTTCTGGTGTTGTATGTCACCAACCCACACTATCCTGACCCTGAGGGTGTCGTAAGAGGCGACTAAAAGATCGTAAGAGGCAGATCACCTAGCCGTATGAGAAGGGAAACTTGATACAAACCCTGTGCCAACCCGTCTTGCCAGCGTGGCACAGTAGGCTAATTTCCCCCCATGAATTCGGAGGAGGCCCAACTCAGTAGTGGGTCATTTATAGACGACGGTTTCTTCAGTTATGGCAGTTTTGATTCACAGTATGGTGTGAAAATTATGGAGTGAATGTATGCGTTGTTGTTTGTATTGAACAAAAGCTTTTACAAGGCTAATTAATTAAACAGTTATAGAGATTCGCCTCGTTACTTGTGAATTTTCAAAGAAGACGTAACCACAAAGTTTAATTTATACGTCTTCAAGATCCTGGGAGCTCGATGACGTATTAATGTAGGCGGCAAAGTTTATGTTTGCCAATACTAATTAAATTATTCTATGTGGCTAATGATTATGCATGGCATAATTTACACTACTACTACTCAGCCCACAAATGACCCACTGCTAATTAGCATACAGTGCCACCCTTTTTTTTTTTGTTTTTGCTGGGGAAATGCTTTATGCATACCACCGCACCCCGGGGGAAAGGTCGGTGATTATGTGGGACCACCCTGGCCAGACGGGTAGGCACAGTGTTTCGTTTCAAGTTTGCCCTCTCTTGCGGCTAAGTTTTCGGCCTTGTCGTTTCCTTTTGTCGGCTCTTACGACCGGCCGAAAACAAGACCGAAAGCCTAGGCGTAAGGGAAGGAAAACTTGATAGGTACGAAACCTTCCAATATTTTTATTTAAATATTAATTCATTGATTTTGCGCATTACTCTTTTGACTTTGTAGGTATAGCGTCATTTTAAAATTTTTTTTTAGTTATGCATTGTTTTTTAAGCAGTGCAATTTAAATATTATTTTACTAAAGTTGTTAAACTTGTGTATTCAACATGCCTATACGAACTTTAACGCGAATAAATAATTGATGTCCGTGTGGTGACGGATTTAGAATACATAGTGTCATCACACCATGCCATTCCGAGGGTGTCGTAAGAGCGGACAAAGACAGAAGAGTAATGACAAGGCTGAAAACCTAACCGTAAGAGAAGGAAAACCGGACACGAAACCCTGTGTCAACCCGTCTGGTTAGCGTGGCGCAGTAGGCAAATTTCCCGCCCGTGGAGATACAGTTAGGGCCCACGGGGCAGCAACCGCGGGACGGTACACCCCGGGGACGTTTAATGCGTATGCCTCCGTCTCCTCGGAGGCGGAGGGGACTCCCACACACTCCCTGTTGGCCATACCCCGGCTGGCAGGGATAGTCCATTAAGGATTTTACCCCGGTCATAAAAAAAGGCTAATTTCCCTCCTGTAAGGGAGGACTGACTCTGTAGTGGGTTGTCTATCGGCTGAGTAGTAGTAGTACATTTTGAGGCCAACGTGGACGATGTGCGTAGTAACATCTAGTATATTAATAAGCGTTTGTTAACGATTCACAGGTCCTATCGGCCATATCTAAAGTGATGAAGGAGTGCTGGTACCAGAACCCGGCAGCCCGCCTCACCGCGCTCCGGATCAAGAAGACTGTAGCCAACATTGGGGCGCCTGACTATATCAAACTATAATGCCACGAAATCCACCTTTTACTGACGGTGCTGTGACGAGAAGCGTACACCTTGCTTTAAAGGGATCCGTGAGTGCTGCCCGATAACTATTCGAGTTTTCTTCATTCTTATCTATCAGGCAGGGGACTTTTTTCTGCTGGGGCCTGGGGAAGGCGGTGTGGGGTTTGTGGGACTCTGGTCCGTTAGTCAATTATATAAACGGCGTCCCGATACCAACTAAATCCTACGAATCCCCCCGACTGTGACTCCATAGGATCAGGCAGAGGGCAAAAACATCGCTAACGGTGCAACACTACAATGTATGCGGTGACAGTCCGATATGTAAAGTTACGTGACTGTAAAATGTTATCTCATTCATTTTAACGTTGACGATACCGGTAGTACGTTCTCTGTCGGTAACGAGACTATCCGACAGAGAACCAAGGTCACCGACATAGCTCAGAGAATTAGCAGACTGAAGTGGCAGTGGCCTGGTCATATCTGTAGAAGAACCGACAACCGCTGGGGTAGACGAGTTCTTGAGTGGAGACCGCGAATCGGCAAGCGTAGTGTGGGACGGCCCTCTGCTAGATGGAGTGACGATCTACGAAAGGTTGCGGGCAGCAGCTTGATGCGTCAAGCTGAAGACAGGGCGCTATGGCGCTCTTTAGGGGAGGCCTATGTCCAGCAGTGGACTAATGTGGGCTGATGATGATGATGATGATACCGGTAGCGATGTTTTTGCATCTGACCCCAGGGACATCTGCTAATGCAAGTAGGTCGCTGATTATTATATTACTTCTTCGACTAGCGCCGCGCTTGCCTTAGCGATGTGTTTTTCCATATGTAGTTGTAGTCCAGGGTTATCGGCCTTTTCAGGTAGAACATTGTAATCGACAATATTTATTTACAATCGGTTTCTTCTTGCGCAATTCCAAACTGTTTATGGGTATGTTTCAGACATTTTAATGTTTTTTATTCTTATAACAAGTGACCTATAGCAATTATAGTTTTAGCAGGCACTTACGATGTTTTTCCTGACTCGGTATATCTAACAAACTTCTCCTTTCAATTTCTACGGCCTGGTAGATAGGTATTTGTAAATACGTAATTTGTTTTATCACAATTTGAAATGTCATCTTTCAACGCTCATTCAACTGTTTCACTTTAAAGTTGCTAAATGGTAGGTTGAATTGTTAACTTTATCAACTTCTTCTTTTGAGCCGCTCCTCCAATTAGGTAGCTGCCTCAGTACCTAGACGAGTTGCCGCAGGGTTTCCTATCGAGTGTTTCTTGCCTCGGGAAAGACAGAATCTCTCCTTTAATAGAATGGGTTGGTGACACTGCGTATCATGAATCCGTCACCACTCATGACACTGACCGGTCACTGCAGTCACATTACGAGTTATTGCACATTGGTACGATACGTCGCGGACGGGTGTGCGAGTTCTTATACTTCGTCATAAAAAGAAAATTCGTTTCGATACCACGTCCGTCCGCTTAATCTTTCTTTCTTAATCATTCAGATTGTTATATTATGCTAGAAAATAGAATATAGGGAAATTGTCAGGCTTCAGAAACAATGCAACTTTTGACTGGAACAGATCTATGATCTACTGTACATATATCCTAAAGTTACGTGATATTTGTGTGCTAAAGTTTTAATATGACAGAATATGTCTAATCTATATTTTTTCTCTTCTGTACGGGCAGAACTCACGCGCACAGCGTCACAGCGCCGTTAACATATACAAACTATTTATTCGGATGCGCCCCTAGCGACGCTCCATGAAGATTTACGCGATTCACGTTCCATGTTCCATGGCGGTCTTTGAATCCGTAGTGATCGTACCATAACAATAATAGCAAAGCGTATCCGCATCATTCAATTAAGCATTTGGCAAAAAAGTTTACGTAAAAAATGGTTATACCACAAACTAGAATCCAACATACTGTCATAGTCTTTTTTTTAAATAGAAGTAGCGAAGTCGCGTGTGTTCTAAAATATTCTACAATTCGTTTTCTAAACCATATACTGAATTAATAAAAAATAATAATAAAATAAAAAGAAGAAATAAGTTAACTATATTTTAACTCGCGAATTGTCGGTTTTATTTAAATATTATCTTGCTGTATTTAGTATTCGATCGTTGAATTTCTGATAATTTTTATGAATTTATCAGCGATGTATTTGCCGCAAAAGCTTGTTTTCTGTTATTTACACACATTCATAAAACATCAGCCTTTCGTCAACAACTCCCGACATTTGTCAATTAGAATTGTTAGGAGCAAAACTAGCTTTGACGGATATTTAATATAAGAAAACAATAAGTATAGGGTGGAAACGATTCTACTATTTTAATACTTATATTCGTGGTATCGATCCAATTAACATATATACATATCCAATATCTGTAAATTGTACGCACTGCTAAATTTTGAACTCAATAAAAGTCATATCATTTATTTCTTAATATTGCACCGAACGTTCCTAATTTATGATGTGAATAGTCTGCAAAACTGTGCATACCAAAGATCAATTTGTTATCATTTTGCCATGCCAGACATGAGAATGACAATGGCCGAAACCTCTGTAAACCGTTGACATAATTACATTATCAATGATGCTGTAATGTAATGGTACATCACTATGCGATTAGCAAAATCTGTGTATAAAATAATTGGTAAGAAGCCGTCATGGCACGCCTGCTGACCCTACCTCTTAGATGTAAGTGTATGTAAATGGAGCATTTATTATTAATTAATGTTAAAATAGGGTGCTAGCCAACTGGCGCCTTGCGGTTTCGCAATCGGCTAGTTGCAGACTGACACATTTCGTAAATGTACTGTTGTGCAATAAGTTACAAAACACCAATGAAAGAATATTTAAAAGATGAAAGTGACTTTGAGAAATGGCTTGACTACATAGACGATTCGCGCGTCCAATGAAATTTGAGGAATGGTGACGTAATGAGTTAGACTAGTTTATCTTTTTTTTTATTTGTCAGGTATTTAAGAAGGACTAATGTCAATTTATAAGAAAAATTAAGTAATTATTGATCAAAATGTGTAATGTAATTAATCAAGTAAAAGAAACAGTATATTATCAAAACACATTTCAATTAAAATAAATAGTTATGTATCATTGCCACAATCAGCACTTGAAAAATTGTTTATGTTGTGTTGTCGTCGTTCGTTAAAAGCCAGGACTCCATAACGTACGCTATCGCCAATGGCCCGTGTCTCTAGTAATGGGCGAGTGCGGGGTATTAGACGGAATATACCTGCCCGTTTCCTCGGAGCTCGCGCGCGGAAAGTGCTACGAGTGTTGACGTCACTTGAATATGACAGATGATGTTCGATTTTACACCCCAAACCAGAAAATGTGCTGTATTATGAGTGATTTTAATCTTATCGCATGATAATATACTTTTTATTAAATGAGCAAAGATTTGAAAACTATTTATTAACTAGCTGTCACCCGTGCTCGCGTGCATGCGTGATCTTCTGCGTTGAATTTAGATTAGTTCCATTTGTGCAAACATGTATCTGCTTATATTTTTAGCGTGACATAACTATTTACAAATTGCGTACAATCGTTCTAGTTGTTCGCTAGAATTAATAGTTGTAAAATCACACAATTATAATATTAGTAAGATCATTACAACCCGCCTGTTGTCGAACGCCCAGTGTGGACGGCCGCCAGTGAGCTATCACCCTTACGGACTTTGAAGATGTAGTGATATTTTTCGTTACCAACTACGTAAGTTTTAAATTTGATTAAGTGTTAGTTTCCGTTGTGCATGCAGACGATCAACGGCGACACCACTGTAATTTTATTTTTATAAACTATGTTCTCTGTGATATGATAACGAAATCGCAGCTATTTATTGTAAGTTTTATTTTGTGTTTGTTTTCATGCTGTATAATAATGATATTATAGGTTATATTGTAAGGTAGCGAAACTACCGCCGACATGAGAATGTGTTGAAACTTTATAGCACTCTTAATTATTTTGTGCCCGAAAATTGTTATTCCTGTTTTATTAGAATGTTATAAAATATATGTACAGATCGTAGCGGTTTTTGGGGGGTGCGAACTATCTAGAGTTTCTATCAATATTTGCCAGCAATAAATAGATATACATATACCTCTCGACCTTTGTCAAATCAGATTGTCACATATTTATAAATGTTGTAAATCATTGTTGATGTGTAACCACAGAGTTGTCTACAAATTTAATGCGATAATAACGTGAGAGATGTTTAGTAGGAAAGTCAATAGATTAAATGATGGAGCTTAGGGTGCTTGTACACGGTACAAGTAGCCCGCGCAGTTTACATGCATCCTGTAAACACAGCACCGTGACAAGACACGTGCGTGCCCAGCTACGAGCACGTGGTCCCTCACGCATGCTACTTGCGTAGGTTCCAATAGTCTCAAGCCTGCCGGTTTCTGGCGCTTACAAATATTATCCCGGGTTTACAAATATTATAATCCCGGGAGTTTGTATTGATGTATAGATGAATGGATGGATCTTTGATACTCTTTCACTTAACAACTACAATGTTTAGCAACGATATATTTTGGAGACTTACTGTTTGTGTTCTGAAGAGACGATAGGCTATCGGCGCTCAATTCAATATTATTTTCCGTAAATTTAGCAACTTGGTGAGTATCTATCTTTGTAAAACATTAACAAAATCCGTATTCCAACTTACATGACGTACCCGATACGGTACTAAATCAATTATAAATAAAATTATTAAAAATAAATAATAATGTTATGTGCCTAAAACCCAATGTTTTTTAATTGTTATTATTACCACAATGCGTTAAAAACAAATACATTTGTTGAGTGATTTATTCATCTCTAATTTAAACACTCCAAAGACTTAACTTTTATTTATATTAAGTATATTAATGTTGGTATTGTTTTACAAAAATATTAGTATTTGAGTAATTAATTCGTGTGTGTTAGCGCCGCTAGCCTATCCTCTTAATGCTCATAGCATGCATGATCCCAATATGAAGAAACCCTATAGTAATAAAATTGCCTTAGTATTATTTAAAAAATAAACAAATATATTGTAACACCACTTTTGATCGTATGTTTAGGGGGATCATTGAACATATTTTATTAATATTAGAATATGTATATAAGGAGCGACCGCGGTTTATTTAGTGCGACCTATTATCGAGTAAGGCCTTTGGTATATAAGCACGTAGATTTCATACGTATTGTAAAGTTATATTTTAATGTACAGTTTTATTTATTGTTTTTATTTTCCAATTCGCCAGTGAGCTATCGTGTGTGTTCTTCTCGCGATTGCGTACAAATTACAATCGTTTTAGTTATTCGCACTTTGATGTGGCATGAATTGCCGTCGGTTTATATTTGATCGTTGAACATATTTAATGTTGCGTTACTTGTTGTACATTCGGTGTAACAATAGACTTGTCGAAATGTAAAACTTAGAGACTGATTTAGCTCCAGTAATGATTAGAGCTCATTGCCTTTCGGTGACCTCATTTTACGATAATTATACAAACGAGTATCGATTAATATTTTGTGTTGTCTAAGCTCTCCTAAAGTGCCCACTTGTTTGGCGTCGTCCACTTTCGAGTTTTCGTGTCTTTTTAATAGTCTGGACTGCGAAATGCTTAGTCGTTTTATACGCGTGTTCGCAATTATGCAGAATAATTCAATGGCTTTTGCTACGTTAGGCTATTAGCCTGGCTACTGCAACAGTGCGTTAATATCCGCGCAACCATTTAAAAATTTGTTTTTGAAATACATGCTTTGAATTTGAGTCCGTAGCATTGCCGACAGAAGTTTTCAACAACTGTAACCTAAGCAGCTTAGTTATGCGAATTGTTTCTTGAAAATACATTTGCCACTGCAGGCGTAACTAATTCAAATGAGTTCTTTTAACTCATTTGAATTAGTTACGCCTGCAGTGGCAAATGTGGCTTGAAGAAAAGCCAAGTGGATGATGCCATTTTACTTCCGTGTACTGGGAGACAAAGCACTAGATTAATTAATTGTAACATTAAAGCAATATTTTTTTGGGATTCAATGTAACTATAAGCTTCCATTTTTAATATTAGACGCACTATTATATAGTTTCATTTGTATAACGAAATTATTTTTGTACGAAAATAATTTAGGGTTAAAGTTGTAGGTAAGACAAACGGAATGCCGATTGACGTGGTTACGGTTTACATCAATGGATTTATGACGAGCCCCGAGTTCGCTTAACATCTTAATGCTCGCTTTTGAATGTATTGGAAAGTCAAGCCAGCTCACTGAATGTAATTAAATTGCCAAGAACGGTCAGCTGAAATTTTGGAATGTTATTATAATTAAGTACCTCTGTATTTAGAGTACAAATCACGTAACTGTAGGTACTCGATGTTTACTTAATGCTTAGTTGTGTATAAGATGAATAAAGGAAAATGTCTACGTGTTGTAATTGTTGAGTCTGACACAATGCCTAAGGGCGATTCGCTCAATTGTTACGTTCGCCTTATATACTACCTTTACTACCTCGGTACCAGAATTGAATGCGCTTTCACTGACTAAGCGTAGGCCCACCTGTGTCTGTGTATGCTTGTTTTCTTTATTGTTACTGCATATCTCCGCTAATTATAAATCAATTAGGACGTTTATTTCTTTGGTTGTTACTGGTTTACTTAATGTTCAACCCTAATAACTATTTCACCATCTGCCTACATTATTCCGGGTAGTATTTTTATTTTCTTTTGTAGTATTATTTGAATACTGTGTGTGTTATACTGTTGATACGGAGATAGTGTTTGTCTAGTCTCTTTTCGATGCTAGCCATTGAGTTTACTCCGAGACAATTGGCAATATTCCAGAAGCGCTACGTGGGCCTAAGCTAATGGTAGACATAATATGTTTACGAATTAGTAACTATTACATATTATGTAATAGTTACTAATTCGTAATCTCATACTAATGTTTTAAAAAAATCAAACAGAAGGCAATATCCTGTTAGACTAAAACGAATGACCAGTATGAGTTTGAAACTTTGGAAACTAAGAAAGTAACGTTTGCTTGGCTAGATTAAAATGTTATTAGAATAACCTACTTAAAACAAAATCCAATTTTGTACACGATTTTTAAATCATTGTAACTCGTGTTTTGTCATCGTATATTATCGTGTGTTTGTATTTTTGTCGATAAAATTATTCCAGTCATTATAAACCTCCAAATTTTAATGTTAGTTCATTAGAGATTAGTATTTTTATAATAATAATGCAACTTGTGTGTTTAACGATTAACGGTATCATGTAAGTGCCACCCCAGGGGTGTCACGCTTTTCATAATATGGGCGATATCATCAGAGTTATTCATTCTAGTCCTAATCTAATCAAAGAAACAATTGAATGTCGACTTTTTGGATACTTTGTATAAGTATCTGGAAACAACGTATAAAAATCATATTAGTCTCTAAAGTGCGGAATTCTTTCGTGTTATGAACAAAACCGTTGCTGTCAATCAATTAAAACGATGAATAGATGAGTCGGTATCGCTATGGGCATACGTTTTTAGTAAGGCTTACTTGGGAACCTTTGTCAAGCTATGCCGAGTAACTAAATTTCAAATGAGACAAGCTCACATTGAGACCTTATTTCTAGCTACGACATTAACGCCGTAGTGTCTGTATGTGTAAACTTAAATAATTATGTTACGCTTACTCGCAGTTAAAGATTCTCGGCTGGAATTTATTTTTTAGGCATACGTTATATTCTAAGTTTCGAAACGAACTGTTTGAAAATAACTTACTGACTTACAAAATTTGAAAACGATTTTGATTATTTTCTTGGGTCTTGTAACGTCGGACATACATAAATAGCAAATATTTAATTGTCCGTTGTCTTCGCAAACTTTCCTATGCTACTATAATGGCGAAAAAGATATATTCAATACCTATTTAATTAACAATAAAAAATAAGTCTCTCGAAATATGGCCAGTGCACTGTCTGTAATAAACTAAAGGTTTCGATAATTCGAACTGGAATTCGAACATTCGAAATTGGAATTTAAAATTTAGATCACGGCATTACAAACTCCTCTCAATTAAAAATAAAAATTTAAGCTTGTGTTTTGTTTCCTTTATAAAGTTTGTGTCGAAACGTTAAACGCGATGCTTACTTGATACCGTTACACATAATACGTATACCTACTTAGACAGTTTTGTTACAGTTATGGTTAGTTAAGTACTACGTTTAGTAATTATGATATATTTTAGTCGTTAGTTAAGTGGAAATGTACAATCTCAAACTATTGGTTTGAAAAATATTCGATGAGCAATACCAAGAGAGTACAAGTAATATTTTACTTATCTGCAATAACTAAAGTAAATGTGGACAATGCAGCGTCATATCACGAACATACGAATATTCAATGATTTATTCCAAATATGAACGATTTTTATGTAAATACAATATTTAATTATCCCACTGCGTAAGTTTATTAATTGGTTATGGAGTGGATTAATTAATTTAATCTAATAAATAAAACAAGTGTTTTTATATTTGAAGTCTTATCATTTCTCCCATATCCCATGTTATGTGTTTTTAACAATGAGAGTCAAAAGGCATGCTATCTTGGGTTATTTCACTTCAGTAGGTAATAACACTGTTAACGTCATATCGGAAAATCTGGTTGGTTGAACAAATTTGGTTGTTTATTGATCGAGTGTTTACGATTTATGTTCAAACTAGTTTTCATTAGTTGCAAATTAGTGTGGTACTTACTTTCACCGCTGCACTGGAAATGTTTTCAAGGTAGTGGAAAGAGATTGGCATTAACGTAAACGGCGAGTAAATCACTCAACTTCGATTCGCTGACGACATAGTCGTAATGGCTGAGACCATGGAGGGCCTCACAACGATGCTCGATGGCTTCTGTCGAGCCTCCGAACGAGTCTGCCATAAGATGAAGACTAAGATTATGTCCAATACCCATGTTTAAGCTACTCCTGTTGAGATCGGAGGTTCTATTTTCGAAGTTGTTGACCATGACATTTACTTGGGACACACTGTCAGTTACGCAAGCCTGAGGATTGCCAAACTTAAGTGGCAATGGGCTGTGGACTGAAGCCCGATGGAGAAAAGTCCTCAAGTGGCGACCGCGTTCCGACAAGCGCAGTTCTTTCTGGTAGGCCTCGCGGTGGACCGACGACCTGGTTAAGGTCGCCGGAAAGCGATGGATGCGGGCGCTCGACCGACCTTAGTGGAAATCCTTGGGGGCGACCTATATGTCCAGCAGTGGACGTCTTTTGGCTGAAATGATGATGAATGACGACTTAATAGAGGTGAATATACAAGCAAAAGGGACTTACCTATGTATAAGATGGACGATAGTATCTGTTTCTTACCGGCTCTTTTGTAGTGCAACCGATTAAAAGTAAATGTATTTCCGACGCTTTTTGAAGCGTGAGATCTAGCATGACACGAGTACTTGTATACACTAAGAAACAGGTATTTTGTGTCCGTGTGATGGATCTAGAATACATTTTTTTAAATCCATCATAAGGTGTCGAATATTTGTGGATTAGGGTGTAGAAGAATAAAGGAAAGAAGGCAAAAAAACTAGAGGGAAATCGTACCAACCTGTTTGTCTGGCCAGCGTAGCATAAATAAGTAGGCCAATTTCCCTGCACGTAATCGGAAGAGGCCTCTAATGAATGACGATGATTCCACCTATTTTAAAAATAGGGTCATCATCATTCAACCAAGAGATGTCCACTGCTGGACATAGGCCTCCCCCAAGTATTTCCACAGAGGCCGGTCCTGGGCCGCCCGCATTTATCGTTTTCCAGCTACCTTAAACAGGTCATCGGTCCACCGTGTGGGATGCCTACCAGCACTGCGCTTTCTGGAACGCGGTCGCCACTCAAGGACTTTTTTGCCCCATCGGTCGTTGTTGTTGGTTGTTTTATGGTCACAAATTACGATTCTGTCCGCGTTCATCTTGTCAGTAAACTTTTCGATGTGTCATCTATGATACATGCTCCACTCCTTTGGTTAGTAAGTAGCGTGATGACATATCGATAGCCCGCTCTATGAGACTATCCCATGCAATATTAGATTCATATTTCCATACGGGTTTAGGCGTAAAGGGATGATCATCCAACCAGACGAGGTAGTATGACTGTCTGGGGGTCGCAATGCCTATCCCCCAAATAGTTGTAGTCGGGGAATATTTAACTGTGCGAATTGCTCTTGAAACTTTGCTATCGCGGTGTAGGACATTTTGGTAATTCTCGCATTTGTAGGCGACATTTCTTGATGATAATAGTTCAGATTTTTCGGGTATATTGTGTAAAGTATGTACCATGCTGGTCGCTACACTGGTCTTGTCATTAGGATTTGCGTGACCAAACACAAATTTTGCTCTAAATAGGTATTATCATTTTGCATACAATGACTGGTAACATATTGCAGGACACTGTAGATAATGGACATGTGTGACTAATAACGAGTATTACAGACAGAATATTGATAACTTTACTTATTATGTTTTGTACCATTTTTTTACATATTCGGTAGCAATATTGATGACTGTATATCTTCCTTCAGTATGTCCTGTCTTTTACCAGTCAGGCTGTTCATTATAATTAAACAAGCAATGATAGGCGTTCTTTATAGTAAATGATGGAGACAGAAACAGAAATGTTACTAAGTAATTTATTGGACGGAATTATAAATGCTTACTTACAGACTACTAGATAAGTAATAAAAGTAAAAATTAACAATACTTGTGGGAAATAAAAAAAAAATATCAGTCAGAAGATTGTAAAAAACTTACATGTTAATCATAATTTATATAAACTTTCTATATTTGGGCCTTTTCTCAATAGCTGCCATTTTAACAAAGTTGTGAGTATACAGAGTGTACAAATCCTTAAGGCCACCCGAAGCAGGGTCATAGAGCTGATCATGAGAAGCAGTACTGTTTAAAATGTTCTTTTCTAACAAAATAGTTATTATTATTATTATCCTACTATTTTAGCATTCCATGTTTCGTAAGTTTTCAGTGCTTATTTGCAAATAAAGACACTCGAGGTTTGAAAGGCAACATTACCAGAAGTTTCTTTTTTTCCCTGTAATTTTGTACTGAACATTCCTGCCATTATGGATATAGGCTTTTTATTACACCCTGTGTAATATTATGAAACACGATTTAAAAAAGTAGTTGATTACACTGTAGTTGTTACACAATATGTGCTGTAACACTATATTTTTTTTATGTCATCTAATTAATTAGACTTACAGTTAAATACTTAGACTAATTCAGATCTAAAATTGATTCCCATTCATGACATTACACTACCAATGTAATATTTTAACATCAACTATTTATTCTAATGATTAAATTCATAATTGTCATTTAACAGTCAATTACATTTATATTTTTTAAAGTTGGCATATATGAAAAAGTTACATGTATTTGAAGACACAAGTTCCATATAAACGATTGTACCATGTAACTTTTTCATAAGGAAAAAAGGTTAAGCATATGAAACCTTTTGCTCATATGCATCATCTTCATTCCAATATTCCTGGTCAGAAAATGTAGTGTGCCGTAGCTTACACCAGTGAGCTCCAAATCTTAACATAATAATGATTACCAACAGCACAAACATACACAATACAGCAACAGCTGGATATATCATTAGAAAAGCCATTGTTTTATATATCGCTTTCACGTTTGTGCAATTCTAGGTATTCCTGTGATGATGTCAAAGGTTGTTGGGAGACTGATGGTGGGACACTGTGTCTATGCAATTCAGAGTAACCTTCACTGTCTTCTCCAGTGTGGCTGTAGTGGACAGGCTTGTAGTTGTTTTCTAACTCAGTGAAGTCGAGTGGAGGCTGCTTGTGTGGTGTAGATGACCAAATGGAAACAATCCAACGGTTACCTGATAAACAATCAACCAGATTAGTTATAAGTTGTAACACTGTATGTATCATTCAAGTGAGATTCCGCCACGAGTCTAATTTGTATTGTTATTTTCAGCCTACTTTAGTCCACTACTGGATGTTAGCCGCCTTAACATATATGGATAATATTTATATAGAGGTACCCAAATAGAGAACATATTTCTTATGATAGCACAGTAAGCGATACATAATAAGTGGCTCTGAAAAATAATTAATTTACGACTTTTATGTATGACAATGTTATCATGGTCATTTACATTTGAAACATCTAGAATTAAATAACGTAAAATACACACATTGTTTAATAGCAATTACTTAAATGGAATTTGTTTTAGATCTATATCCAGCAGTGGGCTGATGAGCAAACGAATATAAACTCACCTGTGTGCCTATCAAGCCAATAGTCGGAGTATTTGGAGCAACAACATACAATGTTGAAGATGAGGATGCTTCCCAATATAACAGAGCTAATAGCTATGGCTACATAGAATGGCGTGAAATCGCCTACTTTCGACACAGTGGGGTCTATGGTTTTGGGAGTGCCGTTTATGGCTTGGATTGTATCGTTTATGAGTTTGTACGTGTCATTCCCTGTAAAGTAAGCGTTAAGTTCAGGTACCGACATTATTCTTTACAACTGACGCCAACCTGCAGAACAAAAAAAACTATAAAAGCTAAGTATTCACGAGCCGCGCCTATAAAACCGTTGGATTGGAGTTCAGTTCAGGGCGTGGTGTTTACTTTCGTCTCATGAATTACATTTACGTTACGTGGTAAGAAGAATTTGCTGACTATATCGCTATATATTGAAAGATAAACATTTCATTTAGTGAGACTTTCAACTTAGGTAATAACAAAATAAACAGTTTAAAATAAAATAAGATATGTAGGTACGCACACTACACGGCACGACGCAGCTTAGGGTAGTGATGGGAAATTAAAATAAAATTATTGTAGAGTAGAGTTGTCAATTTTCTCAAAGTGTAAGTATAGTCGATTATTTCCATGCAATTTCCAAGGATCTAATTTAATATATTTTCATGGCATTAATATTAGTTGATAAGACGGGTGATGATCATAATGATATCAGGAAGAAGGGGGGAAACAGAACAGGTCCTTAGATTTTATTATAAAATACTTAGACAAACACCTTCATTTATTTTATCCAACATATGAAGAAGGCTCTATGTTAGATAGCAACAATTAATTGAATTTGTAACCGCAACAAATTTAGTTATTCTGTAATTGGACAAAGGTATTGAAAACTGAACTTTGCTTGGATGATACTAAACTGGAATATAATCACAAATATAAGTAATGTGCTCCTATGATTTAAGCAGTTTTCAAGTGCTACTCGGAAAACCAGTGTACTATTGCTTCCCAAAATAAATTATTTTGTCCAAAAGAAAACAGAAAGATGCTGCAATTGAAAGTGAAAGTGTGGCGGAATGACTACTTTTTGTTAATATTTAATATAATTTTTATTAAATTAATTTTAAGTAGTTTATAAGTAGTCTAAGTCTGTTTTGTTCGTATTTCCTATGTTAAATCATTTTTTTTTATTTCACCTGTTAATATTTTTATGAACACTTTTTCCGGCCTATTTTCTTTAATATAGACTAGTGGCCCGCCCCGGCTTCGCCCGTGCAAAGCAGGGGTGGGTTATACATATAAACCTTCCCCTTGAATCACTCTATCTATTAAAAAAAACCGCTTCAAAATCCGTTGCGTAGTTCTAAATATTTATGCATACATAGGGACGGACAGAAGAATGCGACTTTGTTTTATACTTTGTAGTGATAACACAGCGTTGCGTGCCTGAGCTGCGCGTCAAGCTTCTATCGATCGCGCAGGCGCGGGGCCGCGGCGCGGTGACGTCATGCAGTAACCGTTGTTTTTATAGTTTTTTTTAGAAGATTCCTCTTCGCGCGCTTCTCTCTGGCGGTTCAATTCAAATTCTGTTTTACATTTTAAATTACTTTGGTGTTTACAAGTTTTATATTTCTTACATATTGTTTTCTGTTCTCTATTATATACATTGTGCCATAGTTTCTCCTTCTTTTTGTTTAATAACTATTTTAATATTTTATGTGTGCAAAGTGTGTCGTGTAATATATCGTAGAGCGAGAATTAAAACTTTATCTACTCCGCGACCGACACACCGCCACAAAAGAACTAAAAATAGAAACTCTTTTCGTTCACCTTTTCATCTACACATACATTAACAATCTCTGACAACCTGACAAACGATATAATGTTTTTTTTACGGTTTACTATTGTCTTAACTTATATTGTAATAAAAGCGATATTTGTTGTGTTTTAGAATGTTATTTTAATAATTATTTTCATGGCAATGAGAATAGTCGACGTGTAAGTGCACCTGTTAAATTTATTCCTAAATATCAGGGGTAATTCCTAAAAATGGTTTAATCATACAGGCCCATGAATTGAGCGCCCTCTACCCGGATGTTCGGGAAATTAGTCTGCTGTGCCATCCTCATCAGGATTTGCTGCTCTCCTCCCTTGAGTACAAGCATGATGATTATAAATAAATTGCCCTCCACAGTAAACGAGCTATGTAATGCAAAAGTGCTTTCTGCCTTTCTGCCTTTTATTGTAATAGTAAATATAGTTAATAACTTGTTCTCAGAGAGGGGTCACGTTCAAAACAATGTCCGTGCTTTCTGCGATGCGAAGGGTGTGGTAAAACAACATATCGCAACTTTATGAAATATGATGTAAGTCACGACTTATAATTGAAAACGCATGAGCGATCGTAATCGAAGTAATACTACTTGGGAAGATCTTTTCAATATACTAGATTAAGAAATTTGGCCAGCAATTGCATGGTGGCCAGTGCAGAACGATTTGCAGCTGATGGTGATGGTCTTGCGGTGATGATGGATGGGTGTCCGTCATTTGTTTCTTCTAGACCCCCTCCATGCTGCGAAGGGTGCGTAATAAAGCCCTTCGTTCATCCCTAACGGCCGGTTATCCGTAGATGAATTTCTGGATGAAAAAGGCTCTGATGAAGCTATGCATACTGCGTTGATCTTGGTGTAATCTCTCCGTGTCTGTATCACGTAACGATACGCCAAGTTCAAGACCTCCGTTTAGTAAGACTACAGAAAATACTAAATATGTGTATATGGTATCTTTGCAGGAAGATGTTAGGAATCAGGAAAACGAAGAAGGCCCTCTTAGTTCAAGAGAAGATTATGTCATACATAAATCGAAGTTGGCCGATTTCCTTCCAGCTCTTGGTAAATCATATTCATAGTGTAAGCACAATTGTTGTTTAGATGGATGTATATTTTTTACTATTTATTGCTGGTGCTGAACACATTTGGTATGGAGGCTGAAATTGGGTAAGGTCACCGGAAAGCGATTGATGCGGGCGGCTCAGGACCGGCCTTTGTGGAAATCCTTGGGGGAGGCCTATGTCCAGCAGTGGATGTCTTTTGGCTAAAATGATGAATCACAATTGACGTTTGGTTGGATGTATATGTTTTATTATGTATTGCAACAGCTGCTGAACAAATTAGGTATGGTATGGAAAATAAAAAAAAAACAACTTTAGCACGGTGTCAGCAGTAGCTAGCTTTTTCTTACGTGTATACAAATTTCTCATAGATTTATTTTCATAACCCCCTAATTATAATGTTCTATATAGTTCTTGTATGTCCAAATAGCAAATTTCTACGTTATTTTTCAAAGCTTTTGCTACAATTAATTCACAGAGTCACTCGGTAAGTTGCTTTTCCCTGAATTATATATCGTGTGAGGAAATTAGAATTGTATTTTTTTAGAAAAGAGCCACATAGAATGTCCACGCTGCAGAATAATCTACGATCATGCACGACAAGTTACATTGAATCGACCGGCGAAATACCGCGATAGTACCAGCGGGATATGTGACCACTGTCGGATAAAGGCACAAAACGAAAAGTCATGTGACACGTGTGCGGATATTTTGAAAATATTTTTAACTGACGATTACATCCAGAGACCTAAGAGTGCCTCGGTAGAATTATTAAAAAAACTCATTATTTTTAAGGATTCTAGAACAAAACATAATTTGAAAATAGACAAAACTAAACAGAGAACATACTCGGACGTTAATGTTGACGAAATATTTAACAATCTACGAATATTTAAAGGTAGTTCCGAGGTAAGGTTGAAATGTCTTATAGAAACGAAGGATCATAGTCCCAGAAAAGAACATGAAAATATTCAACTAAAAGCGGGGATACCCAGATTAGATTTGGAAAGGCATCGCTCGGAAAGCTTCATTAGAGATATGAGTGAAGAGGCAGAGAAATATCTTTATTTTAACCATACTGATGTAAACAAATTAAATGCTTCTTTGCCCGACTTAGATAAAATACATAAATATACACAGCAAGCAGACACTTTAAAAAAAACAAAGAAATATATTCAAGAAATATCTAGAATAAATCCCAAAGAAACAAAAATTACAGGAATACTAAAACGAGGATCAACACCAGCACCTACTCCAGTGACAGAAGATACAATTTCTTCTGCTGATGCTATGCAAATAAAAAGACACGCCCCGTATGAAAATTTTTTGACCACTATTTCAACTATTACAAATGAGACTTTGAATGAGGGTATGAAGTACTTTTTTCCCCAGGCAGTAAAGGTAGTCCCAATAAAACAGGCAGTAAGTTCATCGGAGCTTATTTACGATACTAAGGAAATGTTGAGAATGAAAGTGGAAGAAAACAAACGAAAGAAACAGGAAGACAGTATTCGAAAGCTTAAAGAAATTAGGAGAATACGCGATTTAAAAAATAAGCTAAATCTTGAGAAGAAAGCGAAAATAGCAGCAGTAACTGAACGGACTGTGGAAGAAGACAATATTGATACAATAGGTTATGGAAAAGCAAAATCTAAAGAAGGATCTATCCAAAAATTATCGGCAGATTCCATCCAAAAAAATATAAGTAAGGTTATCAAATCACCTAAGCAGAAAGATAAGAGCAAAATATCGAAACCAGATAAATCCGCACAAGGAATTGAAATAGAAGAGAAAAGTAAAACCACGAAGAAAGATAAAGATGCGAATATGATTGAAAGTCAGCAGATAGGATCGCGAGATAAAGAATTTCAGAGGAGAGGTAAAGAAAATAAAACAACAAGCCGAAAGTATACCGACGTTACGGGAGAAAAAGATACGTTAGTAAAAGCTGCAGGAGCGAAACCCGTGAGAAAAAATGATGTAGAAAAGAAAGACATCGGAGCAAAAGACGCAGAAATAAAAATGAAAGGAACAAAAGACATTCAAAAGAAATTAACTAGGGAAAAAGATTCAGGTGCTAAAGAAACACGATCCAAAGATGTAGGTGCCAAAGATAAAGGCACAAAGGATATAGGTACAAAAGATGAAGGTGCAAAAGATGTAAGAGCTAAAGATATAGTAGCAAAAGATAGAGGTGGGAAGGATATAGGAGCAAAAGATATAGGTGAACAAATCATAGATACAAAAGGTACAGGAGCAAAAGATGTAGGAGGAACAGGAAATATCATACCCGATACCTTGCAAACAAAAAATACTCGATCAAAAGATGTTAGACCAAAAGTCACAGGACCAACAGGTACAGAGGCAAAAGATTCCGGTTCAAAGAATAAAAGGATTCCAGATACAGAAGCAACAGAGACAACAATAAAAGATATCAAACGAAAAGATGCAGAAGCAAAAGAGGCAAGATCCTCAAAAGCAAATGCTAAACCCGATCAACCAAATTATGACTTAAATGACAAAACAGACAATAAAGCTGATAAAAGTTTCGAAACAGAGAGCTCCGCTTACGTCAAAACGTTTGCTCTATCTTTAAAAGAAGATCGTCGTGGTTCAATGGTAGATAAACAGTCAATGCAAGGGGATAATACTGAAACAAAAGATAAATCTCCAAAAAAGAAAGACCGTGTGTCACATACTACACTCGGAGAGAAGAAACTGTCCAAAGAAAAATTACTACAAAAACGAAAAGAAGCAGAAGAAGACAAACTTAGAGAATTGACAGAGAAGAAAGTTAGAGAAAAGCTTACTGAGAAATCAAAAGGAGGCAACGAAGATTCAAAGAAACAAGGATCTATTAGTGAAACTGATAAAACCAATTTAGACAAAGTTAAAAATGATCTAGCCATTCTCGAGCTTAAAAAGAACTTGAACCAACAACAAAAGGAGTCTGAAAAGGAAGATAAGTTAAAGAAAACGCACGAAGCAGAAGAAAAGAAAATTGCAGAAGCAGCGGAAAGAAAACTTAAGGAAATAACTACACATGATTTAAAACAAAAAGATCTAAACGTACAGAAAGCTATTGCAGGTCTGAAAAAGGGTGATCATATGAATATTGAAGATTTATTACCTAAAGATTTCCACTTGAGTCAGATACAAATCCGCAGACCATCTACTGATGATTTAATATTACAATTAATATATTTGAAACAATCAAGTCCAGCAGAGAGGTTAAAGATAGCCCAAGACATGGATCCGGTTATAATAAAAGAACACTTTTGTCACCATACATGGACAAAAAATATGAGATGCTTGATTTGCTTGGATTCAAATTTGGAATTGGATATTGATCATATTCAAAATGAAAGATCAAAGAAGAAACGTGGTCATGATATGATTGTGGGTGAAGAAATCGTGCAACACGTGATGCAACATGAAATAAAAGAAAAAGTAGTGGAAGTACCAATGTTATTCCAAACACAGTATTTTGAAAGTGATGTTCCATTTAAACCGACATTACAAGTCATAAAAGAAGTGGAACAACCCGCTCCCACTAGACCTCCAGTACCGTTTAATTCAATACTTCCCAAAGAGGTAGGTAAAAACAGCTTTTTTTAAAATTATACCTGTTAAATCTTATGCATGTTGATGTTCCTTGCTATGTTTAGAAGTGTATTCCGCCAATTTCCAAGTTCATTGCGGTCAACATCATTCTAGCTACATTTGGCCAACTACCATAATTTACAAGGACCGATTGGCGTCTGTCCTCCACGACTGATAACTGGTAATTAAATGGTTAGACCTGTATAAAGCTGTCAGTTGTCACGTTACTACGGGCAACGATTGCCGTAAATGGTGGAATCCGTAAGCACAGAGGAAGTCATATAATACAAAAAGAGGCACACGTCAAATAATCTACAAATTTAATCACGATCGTGTCATTTGAACAAGACCAAATCGTTGCCTGCATTCTCGTGGCTTTCCATCTTCCTACCGGCATCTGGTGCTTCATAAACATGCGTTATAAAATTGGTCCTCTACGCCGGTGATACATAATTTTACAGCGGTTTTTCACATTTATGTTAATTCCTAAGAGACTGATACAATCGTGTCTAAAGTACAGAATAAAGTGTTTGTAAACTTTCGGTAATTATCCAAAAATAGGTAGATTAACCGAAGAGAAATAAGTTCATAGATGGTTAGCATTTTTCAGTTTCATAGTGTTTACGTAAAAACCTGGCCAGTAAGAACATTCTATAAAATAAAATAAATTATGGCTGTTCATCTGACAATGATCTGACATATGTATTAGAAGTCTATTTACTTTTGTAGAATCTTTTCTAAATATTTTTTAATAATGTCAAAGAATAAAAAGTCGGCTGAATTAGTAAGTTTAATTCTTAGAAAGTAGATAGTTTATGAACCATTCCTTATGTAACCGGGAATTTGGGCCACTTTCAAGCATAATTCAATCTTTTCAGCCTGTTGACGCCGAACAGACAAAAGGAATAATACGATATGCTCTATCCGATCGTGCCTTCATTGACAAGGGTTGGACTATGCTGCCGACTGAAAAAGTAGTGCGCAAGGTACAGTCCTCGCCAATCTTTATGCCCAGTTTACATTATTCCAGTCAACGAGAATCCAGTCCAGTGCTGGACTGGATCTGTAACGTTTACATTATCCCAGTTATATAAAAGCCGAACACTACTGTGACAATGATTTCAAAAAGAGATCAGTTTTGAAAACACTGGATTGGCCGTCTACATTAGTCCAGTTGTATAGGATTGGTCGTACTGGATTCAAAAGTAGACCGCCAATCCAGTTACTGGACTAGAATGCTAACTGGATTCAGTGCATCCCAGTGCCGATTAACATTTTTCCAGTAAGATTGCTTACTGTCCAGCGATCGAGTCCAGCGCTGGATTCGATCGCTGGACTGGAGTAATGTAAACCGGGCATTAAGGCCGCTCCACTCTGAATGGAGCCGTCGCTACGAACTTGCGCATCGTACATTTCATAACCAATACAAACGTAGCACCATCGTCCATAGGCCATCGCTTTTATTAAACGAAACAAAAAAAAATTCGCAGTGCCCGAGTTGTTTAGCTTTAACATAAAAATATATTTAGTTCGCAGAATCACACTAATTTTATAATTCTAGAGTGACAAGTTTTTAATACTGTCATAAAATACATAGTTATATCATTCAAAATTCAATCTACGACGTAAACTAGCTTCTAGGCAACTAACACAAGTTTAAAATAAGCTTTGCAGAAACCACCAAGGGCTGGGGGCTGGAAGGCATGATATGTTGCCCGTTACATCAACAGTACATAAAATAGATTATGTGATTGAAACTGGTATTGTATGTGTCAATGTTTCTATTTGGTGGTGATACTGGTGATTATCTTAAGATGAACGTGTACCGTATGCGCCCTGCTCATCCTGAGTTCGATTGGTTCGAGCACAACAAGAACAAAAAAGTTATGAGCTACGATTCCGGAGAAAGACTGGCAGAGTTTGAGGACAATGGTCGTGGTCGATGGTTCTATAAAAACGGTCGACTGGCGCTTGACTACTATGATGCGGAAGGTAACTTTTTTGTTATAGTTATACCTCAAGCGCTCGGCCTGCCTGATTATATTGCCGAACCTGTGCTGATAACTTCAGTTGCAATTACTGTGTCTTGATTGTGGATTGTGACTAATATTTAGTGTCTGTTCAGGGACCTATGGCACACGATTATGATAAAAGAATTGGCAATAACGTTTAAAATTCGTTCTACCTTCACGAAGTCAACTAAATCTTGTGAAAACGATCATTCGCACCGTATCGTATCCCAATCCAGCAATATCTAAGCAGTTTTTAAGTCAAGACTTAGATAGGTTTCCCAGAATTGGAAAGTTTATCGACACCACCGTAATTTAATAATGCACCAAACTGTGACGTTTACGAGAATAAAATGTTTTTTCCTGGACAGAGGTAAATGCGCAGCAGCGGGTGGTGATTTATAGCAGTGGTGAGCCCGATGAACGTGGCAGGGCTCACCCCATCACGGTACTGGCCATGTTCGACTATCTGGGCAACGGCGTCGTCTTTGATCACGGCGGCAAAATACGGTTAGGGCTTCCAACAGGCTCCTATTCCTTATTATTTTACTAGTGGCCCGCCCCGGCTTCGCCCGTGCAAAGCGGGGGTGGGTTATACATATAAACCTTCCCATTGAATCACTCTATCTATTAAAAAAAACCGCTTCAAAATCCGTTGCGTAGTTTCAAAGATTTATGCATACATAGGGACGGACAGAAGAATGCGACTTTGTTTTATACTATGTAGTGATAGTGATTATAAAGCTACCTGCAAGTCTGAACTTCGGCTACGTGTCGTACATAACTATGTCTCGGTAACAAGTGCATATTGACAAGACTACCGTATAACTATCTTTGTTAATATCACTCTGCTTACTAAATTGGACACTGGCAAATAATATACTCAATTTTGCGGTTAGCATTTTATATATTTTCTTCTTAATAATTTTTTTTCGTCATCATTGCAGACTAAAATATAACCAGACAGAAGGGGTCGTGCTCGATCGAGGGATAGGCCCCGTATCACACTGGAAGTGGCATACACTGAATGATCCTCCTGTACTGCAGCAAGTCATGATTGATACGCAAATGCCACACAAAGATCCCGACATTGTGAAACTGGGACCGGCAGATGCCAAGACGCGTCCGGATAACGAAGATATGCTCGCTATAGAGTTCGACAATTTCATCAAAGAAAAAAGTAAAAAACTCACTCAATCTTTTAAGCCGTTCCAGATCAAAATGAAAGCTTTGAAAATAAACGAGAATTTTTCTTTACGAGTGTTGGATCAAGCGACTGTGTACTTGCTGTTTAGAGATGGGACAACCAACTTGAAATTGAACATTGGCATGGTTCTGGATCATAAGGAAATAGTCGATACAGACACAGCTGAATTAGGAGAAGTCTCTAACAGCTTAGAACGTTTTCCTGCTCGTACGGACAGCCTTGCAGCATTGCAGCGCAGTGTGGCCTTCGTACAGAGATATGAGAGGAATCGTACCGAGAGAGAACGTCGACTACGACCTCCCGAACCTTCGGCCAGCGCTGACCAGTTGACCGCGGCAGCGTCTCGGCCCATACGCCCACCCTTCCGAACTTTACCCAACCTTGGTACTACATCGAGCGTTGGGAGCTTGTGCAAGTGCTCCAGAAGACCGTCGTCACGTAACGTTTACTATAATAGCCGCCTGTCTTCATAGTGTACTATGAGTACACATTATTATTACATAAAACTGAGATCGGTAATGTTTGGACTTTTTAAAAATATTTATTTTATGAGTTATATTTAATTATAATTGTTTAGATGTATCGAGATATAATTATTATTTATCAAACCGTGTTTTATTTTATGATTTATATATTCTAACTGATCGATGTTGCACGTGAAAGATATAATAAGATGAGCTATAGTATTATTCTGAGGCGTGCTACCTACGAATATAGAGTATAATACCAATAACGATAACCATTGAAATCCGAGTTGTCCGGTTCATCGTTTATGTTAAAAATGATAACCATCTTGCGAATATAGAAGCCATGCCAATAAAATTGTAAAAAAAAAGTTTATCAACTCCAGCCAGCTGTTGTTGTTGTGTTGTGTATATGTTTCCGGCATCCGGTTAATTCATTTCATATTTTTTCGTGGTTTATCTATTTTAACTAAACCATGATCTGAACATTTCGTAACAAATTTTAATTACTATCATAATGTGTCGATTAATAATCGGTTTTATATTAATTAATTTGTGTTTCTGCTACAGTGAAATTGTCTATAAACTTCCCACGGTGGTAATAACTGTTCTTGTACGAAATAAAGCTCATACTTTGCCTTATTTCTTGAGTTGTTTGCGTAATTTAAACTATGACAAAGATCGGTTATATTTGTGGTGAGTTTTGATGTGTTTTGACCTGTATTGTTACTGAAACTATGCTTTAATCTAAGCGTGACCTAAATACACGTGAATACGGCTAGACGGCATGTTCTTGTATGTAACTGATATTTATCCGCTAATATATTTCCTAAACATTAAACTTTCCTCGCTTGAAAGAAAAACACAGTATTTTTTTTCTAGAACTGAAAGTATATTTTTACTTGACCTGCGATGGCATGGTACAAGGACTGAAAGATAATAATGGTAGTAAACATGATGATTTCTATGATGTCGAGTCGAGTAGGTTTTATCACAATATACAGGATATTGTGATAAAACCTACTCGACTAGTTACATTAAAAAAACAAACATTTATATCTTAGTGATCATTAGTTTTACAATAATGTATTGAAGTGTAACCAATTTGCTGAGATCTATCACTACTGCTACTTTGCGTAGTAGTATGATTATCAACATCTAATAACCATCCTCAAAAAATGGGCTTACATTGCCAAATTAATTATACAAGTCAATCAAGATGAAACCAATTTTGCACAGGCGAACTATTAGTTTCAGAACAAGAGTGGGCTAATGATGAAGTCTACTCTAGTCCGGTGGACAATGTTCCCATGAGAATCATCTCTATAACCCTCTGCCTGTTTTAACCTTTCACACATTGTCACTCCATGTAGCAGAGGAGTATCTCATTCTTGTGATTTGTATGTTTAAACAAATAAACATTGACTTAATGTTATCACAAAGAATAATCTCATTTTCCCACAAACTATTACAGGTTCCACAGTGATTACAACCAAGATAAGAGCATAGATATTTTAGAAAATTGGGTGGAGAAATATGCCAATGAGTACAATGGAGTTTATATTGCAGCTAATAAGTCTAGTGGTAACTTACTTCCTGATGAGAAAGGACCTACTCATTGGAGTCCAGAGCACTTCAAGCATGTGATAAAACTTCGGGATGAAGCCATAGATTTTGCAAGGAAAATATGGGCTGACTATATTTTTGTATGTATAATCCATCAAAAACATATCATGTAAAAAAGCCAGGCCTACATGTTATAGGGTGTTTCCAGCATCAAAAGCTGTGACCTCTTTTAATAACATAAGCACTATCTATAAAAACTGTACATCTTTGGTGCAATTACTTCATGACCTGTTCCCTATGAACATTAAGAGATACTGTGACATTAAAAACAGCTTATATTATTTAAAAACAAACCTTTAAAAACTTGACTTTTATACAAGTAAGTATCTATTTGAAGTACACCAAATGAGAAGTATTTGTCATTTAAATGCATAGTATGTAGATATTCCTGTGTAGTTCACAAACTTGATTATGGTCAGCTTTTCAGTTCAGTCTGGGAAAAGAAGAGTTCAGTCTTATACAGTCGAAATTTAGCTGCTTGTTGCTTATCAAGTTTGTTAACAGGGAATCTGAAAAAAAAATATTGATGTATTTTAAAACTTTATTATTATGTAATAATATTGATATTTATTGCGAGAAACTTCAAAAAAATATTATTTCTATCAATACCCACGAGAAGATATGGGGTGGTAGTCCGCTACCACACGATTTACACATAGTTATTCTGTTTAACAATGCTAAAATGTTTCTTTATTTCCAGATGCTTGATGCAGATGTGTTTCTTACGAATCCAGACACTTTACGCTCCTTAGCGTTAAAAAGGCTGCAAGTGGTGACACCTATGCTCATTTCCGATGGGCTGTACTCCAATTTTTGGTTAGCCCTTGTCTACATGGCTGTTTGCTGTGCCTTGCATGTATTTTGGAGTCTGCTTGAATGTTATTAAGGTGCTTTATTTCCTCACATAACTCCAGTCGATATATAATGTGCTCACTGTAACCTGATATTAGTCTTACATATTTTCTTATACAGTGAACACCATGTATGGAAAGACAAACAACACATTGTAAGCTTTATGGGATTTAATTTTCTTTTGTTATTTCTCATAATTAGGTGTTGAACCAAAACACATTTCATTTAAAACCAACACAAAATATTATCATCATCATTATCAGAACTACAAGTGCTAGTTTTGTTTTCTAAACCACATATCAGTAAAATACATGTGGAAATAGTTATTTTCACTTCAGTAGCTCAAACATGTAGGTTTTGCTCACTGAAAACAGTGGGCAAAATGCGATTTTGCTCACTGAGTGAGACAAAGTAACTTTTTAATTATAATTCGAAACATTGACACTCTATCTCTTTCCTGCCAATAGAAAAGAGAGAGAGACAAAGCCCCAGCGGCCAGCACCAACAGCTCCGATTTTTAATTCGACCTCAAAGACAAACACGTTCGGAATTTCGTACTATAAGCAGAAATGATATTATGTCTTTTAATGTGATTTATTGAATTTTTTACTTATTTTTTATTTAAACGAAAATAAGTATTTACTGCTTAAAACGGATATTTAACCTATAAATATTTAATTCTAGTTTAAAAAATGTTACGTAATATATTTCACCTCCTATAGTGTTCTCGCTGCTGAAGTGAAAAGTTATGTGTGTTACACGAGAGCAAAGTTTTTTGCATCTCGTGCCTTTGAATCCCTCGCAACACTCAGGAATCAACTTTAGAATCACTCGCTACGCTCGTGATTCAATCGTTGATTCCTTCGCTTGCTCGGGATTCAATATCAGCATTCGCAGCAAAAAACGACTTTGCTCTCTTGTTGCACAAATAACTATTGTCTCACTCAGTGGGCAAAATCGCATTATGCTCACTGTTTTCAGTGAGCAAAACCTACATGTTTGAGCTTCTGAAGTGAAAATGTTATTTTTTATATAACTTTGTGTTGAAATGCATAATACGGATATTAAAGCTTGAACAAAAAAAATACATGGCTTCTTGTAGATCCCTGAATAATAGTTAAATTTAATTTCTATGTTATATCACGTCAACGAACATCATTAGGCATGCTGCTATTTTAATTAGCAATTGCATGTTTTCTGTTCACCCAGCTATTAATGCTACCAATCCCAATTTAATACTCGACAAACAGAACATACAGAACATCATTAAAAACAAGCAACTGAACCAATTACTCAAGAGATCAGATGTTCTAGGTGCGGAATGACAGACAATTATTATTATAAACGTACTGATGACTACAAGCCAATCCAGACGCGTCAGACTTTGGGTTGTTTCGAAGTTCCCATGGTGCATACTGCAGTACTAGTGTCACTGAGGTCATTGGCCTCAGATCAGCTGACATATGATCCTGAGAAAATCAAAAATTATAAAGGGCCAAATGACGATATCATAGCATTTGCTGTTAATGCTAAAAATAATGGTAAGTGATAAATAATCCCACAAATACTATATAGTGTAAGATGAACAACTATTATAGAGCAAGAGCCCGTGAACCCCAGACCTACGGTATTTTATAAAAGCTGAAAGTTTGTCAGCGCATGCTCCCAACACAGGTAAGAACGATGGACCATTTATGAAGTTTGGGATACAGTGGCTTTGGCAGGTAAACCTCACTAAATCATCATCATCTTAGGCCTTACAGCCCAGGGTGGGCCTTAGCCTGGTCCAGTATGTTCTTCCAGACCGATCTGTCCATGGCTTTCTCCTTCCAGCTTCTGACACCAATCACTTTGAGGTCCTGTTCGACGCACACCCACCCATATGCAAACTACCATGAACATTAAGGGTGTCTGGCAAGGGGTTTCCACGATGTTAAGTGTCTGACAATGAATAACATGTTTTTTATAATAATCTAAAGGTAATACCAAAAAATCGCATTTTATTATTTGACGTAATTAAATCGGTATTTTACATACCTTTAGTGAGGTTTACCCGCCAAAGCCACTGTAACCCAAACTTCATAAAGGGTCCATCGTTCTTACCTGTGTTGGGAGCATGCGCTGACAAACTTTCAGCTTTTATAAAATACCGTAGGTCTGGGGTTCACGGGCTCTTAGTCTATTAATTTAATTGTAAGCAGTAATGTGAAATTAGTTATATGCCGTTAAAAATGTAGTAGCGACTTCTAATTGCAATAATAGAACTAAACCAATATGAAGTAACAGATTTATCGTCTTTTTACGGAGCCGTGTATTTTATCTTCTAATTTTCGTTTGAATAAATCTGATAAGAAGACTATCTATGGAGAAATTAAAATCTTTGCTTTTAGAAAGAAAGAACATAATTTTATTGTAGCTGACTATTGACATGATGTGGATAGCTTCTCAAACTTCTGTACAACTAAAATAATTACTTACTTACTGGGCTAATATTATATTTTAGGCATACAATTTCACGTGTGCAATGAAGAGATTTACGGCTACATACCAATCCCTCTGGAAGATGACGACGATCTCTCAGACGACCAAGAACAACTCTTGAATATTAAACTGGAAGCAATCAGCCATGGCAACCCTTTACCTTTTGAAGATTGTTTTCAAGACTATATCAGCTACCCTCAGCCATGGAAGTTTGGTTGTGACGAGATTTTTATGATCAATTTGGAAAGGCGAAATGAAAGAAGGGCGTTAATGGAGATGAGTTTTAAAGAGCTTGGCATGGATGTCAAGTACTTTAAGGCTATTGATGGACGGTAAGCGATTACGACTTATGATATCTATATAAAAATTGTGCAAACCCGTCTGTCCGGTTCCGTCTGAACTGTTCTATGGAACGGGAAAAAGTGGAACTAAACGTCATTTCGTGTCATTTTCCCTGAAATTTATTCGTTATGATTTCACGATATTGACCTCAATTTTGACAAGTTAATAGTGTAATTAGTCTAGTAGAAGGGCATTCTCACCATTGGACCGAAATTGAAAAGGCCTTCGTTCTCGTTCTCTAAAAACAAGGCAGGTTCCTATTCTTACCGCCGCGGGATAAACTTGACCGCCTTCTTAATAACTGCATTCAATTCATCTTCAATTTGCGTAATTTTGATCATGTGTCAGAGCACAGACGGTCGTTGGAACTGGCTGCCAATTCGGCAACGTAGAGAACTCTGGGCTTTGACTACTCTCATCTCAATTCTATTCACTCCACATAGCCCTGAATATCTAATGTCCTGCTTCCGCTTTCTGTGCTCTTCACATGAAAAGGACCTTCGCTCAAATAATAATCGTCTTCAGGAATTCCCATCCATCATTCCGATTTCCTTCACTCTTCTTTCTTCGTTCAAGCTATTATGCTCTGGAACGCCTTGCCTCCGGAAATTAGGATGGCACAATCTCGACTCTCATTCAAACGAGAACTCAGAGAGCAACTCCTTACGGCTTGCTATGGAATCTCTCCTCAGTAACCTTTAGCAGTATATAGTGAATGTATTTTTATTAAATATGTATCGATATCATTATATATGTATGTACATACATATATACGTACGTATGTTATATGTTTTGTAAGATATATATGTATATTGTATATGTTTTTATTATAATTATGTTGCTGGTTCCCTCGAAGGGTGCACGGTGCACCTACCTCTTTTCTCTCTGCATGACCTGAAGGTAGACTGGGAGAAAATGGCGTAGGCATTAAGTCCGCCAATGTATAAATATGCATGAAGTTGAATAAATAAAATAAAAAATTGACTGGAAGCGACTTTATGCATCGTAATTGTACATACCGTACTAAATAAATACTAGCCACCGCAGCGGTGTACTTTTAACCTAATGCGGTGAAATGTTGACAAAGTTATTTTAAAATCTTCAAACCTGATAAGGCCACTCGTATTTTTTTGGGAACTTGTAACTTCAATCAACTGGATAATATTAGCAGGACAGTGATTTTAGACAGTGTAGGTTTTGGGAGTTCGTTTTTATTATGTTCAGTAGATTATATTATTATTGTAGATTCATATTATTGTTGCTTTTTTAGCCACATCGATATGGACAATCTCAAGGAAATGTCGATAACGTTGATGCCCAATTACGAGGATCCTTACCACAAAAGGTATTTTGTTTGATTTTTATCGATATTTGTATTTCACATTTTCGTATTGAGTTTTCAAAAGACCTATAAAATCCAAACATTGTAGTATATATCATGTGATATCGCAGTTTATATCGCTTCTTTTCTTCTCTTTGTTTATAAAGAAAATAATTTATTTGTTAGTCTGACAAAATCTCGACAGCCGCTGCCCCGCTTGGTGTTCAAACATTCTGAAGAGATTTAAAGTTGGAAAGTAGTAAAAAATATATGTTTTCCCATACAAACTGCTCGTTGACAGTACTAACTAAAACATTCGGTTTACAATAAATGTATAAATCCCGGTATGAGCTTTTTTCTAATAATATGATCTTCTGATTTCAAACCTATAGCTGACGTTTCTATTTTACAGGCCCATGAAAGCTGGAGAAGTGGGCTGTTTTCTAAGTCATTATCGTATTTGGGAAGAGGTAAGGTGGTTTTAAATATAGCGCCGTTCATAAAATACGTTCGCACACAAGGGGGAGGGCGGATCTACAGCAACGTGACGGTCGCCGAACATTTAAAATTAATATATTTCAATATTTAAATTAAATATATTGAGCGGGTAATACCTTCTGTCACAATCACAGAATATTTAAATCTCTTCTTTATATCTCTTCGTTTAGATCGTAGAGAAAGGCTACAAGAAAGCATTGGTTCTTGAAGATGACATTCATTTCGTGCCGTACTTCCGAAACAGATTTCTGCAGCTTTTGCGGGAATTGCAGGACTTCGACTGGGATTTAGTGTAAGTACATAAATGAAATTTTCGATAAAATTAAATGCAGTCCTCTTTTCCGGACTTTGTGGGCTTATTTTGGCTGAAACGATGATGATGAAAGGAAATTAGTAAGTAACAAAACCAATTTCCTTTCGCTTGCGGCTATAAATTCCGCCATCTTGTTCCTTTACTCGCTTCGTAGGTCACACTCAGGATGGAATTGGTTGGTGACATTGTGTATTTAAATCCGTCACGAAACGAATAGGTTCGTGGACGTCCCAATATTTTTTTATCGAAATTAGTTGGGTAGATTGGTAGATATTGAAAAAAAATATAAAAAAGATTACACGACAGTAAAATTAAGAATTGGAATAGAATTAGTTGTTATTCGAATCTTTAACAAAGCATACATTTGTATGCACTAACAATCTAAAAATAAAACCTTCTTTAACAAAAAATGTGAATCCACATAAAAATGGAAACTTAAAAGCGAATTATAAAGTACGCAATAATGACAAAAAATTCAAATAATCTTACTAATATTATAAACGTGAAAGTTTGTAAGTATGGATGGATGGATGGATAGATGGATGGATGGATGGATAGATGGATGGATGTTTGTTACTCTTTCACGTAAAAACTACTGAATGGATTTTAATGAAACTTTACAATAATATAGCTCATACATCAGAATAACACATAGGCTACAAGTTATAAAGATATTATGTGAATTACAACAATATAAACAAGTCGAATATCAAAATTTCTAATTGTCAAATTTTCGACCATATTAAACTATAGACAACATAACGTTTCGCTGTCAGTTGCGTTTTGTTAAAGTAGGTTTTATACGGACGGGATAAAAATCTCAGGTATCCTATGTCCAACTTTCTTTTTGTTTTAAATATATATAATGCGGAACAAAGTTCGCCGGGTCAGCTAGTAAAAATATATTTCTCTTTTTCTTGTGTCTATTTGACTATGTCTTTCTTTTCTTTTCTATTTTTTTGTATTTAATACTGACACATAAATAATCTATGCCAACTTTTCTTCTTCTATTTTAAATCTGCTTTTGTATGGAATGGTAAATTTTACAGGTACATCGGTCGCAAAATACTGTTGGATAATGAGGAGGAGTATGTGAGTGAGCATATGAGCAAGCCACTGTACTCTTACTGGACCTTGGGCTACCTGATCAGCGAGCGTGGCGCCAAGAAGCTGTTGGCTGCTAAACCTTTGGAGAAACTTCTGCCAGTTGACGAATTCCTGCCAATAATGTTTGACCAGCACCCAAAGTAAGGCTTTTGTTCTAGATAGATCGTGATTGTAGGGACTGCATGTTCTGGAGTTCTGTACTTGGCATAATAGTTATTTTTGCTTACAACCCAGTTACCTTGTTTCCTTGGGGTCTGCTTTGGCCATGATACGTCAATTTTTTTTAAACGATATCCCTGCACTGGGTATCACCTGTATCGCTGGGGTAGTTTACAAACATGTAATTCAAGAACACAAATGACACCCAGACTCCGAGCAAGTGCCTCTGGTTTAGACAAAATCACTTGCCCGACCCGGGACCCGTATTTTCCCCTACCCGCAGCAGTGAAGTGAAGTGGGCATAGGCCTCGTAACTCGCTCGCTGGAGGTAACTGACTGGAGTAGGACCTCCACCTTCTAGACTGCTACTACCACTACTAAGCCCATAGATGACCCACTGCTGAGTCGGGCCTCTTCCAATTACACGAAGGAATTAGCCGACTGTGGTAGCTTGCAAGATAGTTTGACACAGGGTTTCGTTTCAATATTTCCTCCACTTGCGGCTAGGTTTTCTGCCTTGTCATTTCCTTTAGTGGCTCTTACGACACCCTCGGGATGAAATTGTGTGGTGACACTATGTATTCTAAAACCGTCACCACACGGAGACCTTCTAGAAAAAGAGCCGAAGAACATAATGCTTGGGTGGTTTTCTGTTCCTGCTCGTGAGTACGGTCCTTAAAGTTCTATCAGGACACACAACGTGTTGCCACATTAATAAACAGACTTTCCTTTTCTGGTAACGTCATCATTTAAGTTTCAGACCCAAAAACCTCCACACAACGACACTGGCAGAAATTGCCGAGAATATCACCAGATTGCCATGAAACTTAAAAAAAAGTTCAATATTCGTTCGTAGGCAACAAATCTTTAGTTGTGCCGTGTTGTTACGTTCCAGTGCAACATGGAAGGCATTCTTCGCGGACCGAAACATACAAGCCTACTCCGCGGCACCACTCCTTGTACATCCCACGCACTACACCGGTCAAGCGGGCTACGTGAGTGATACAGAGGACTCGCCTCTCGTTACGGAACAGGATACTGCGTACAACAAGATCGAGTTATAGGACCAATATGATGCTGGTAAATTATTCTTCATAGTACAAATAGTTGTGTAGAAGCTAAAACGATCGAGATTTTATGGCAGTTTTTAAGAATGTATAATATACATGTGAATTGTTGTCATTGTCAAGCAGCATTTGGAAATTTAAGTTGTCTACGGTATTTAAAATGGTATTTAAAAATGTAGGTAGCTTCAATTTTCGCTGACTAAAGGTGGTTGCACATTTGAAAGAGCCGAACGCGAACGAAAGGAATTTAAGGATTCTTTATGAAATGCTATAAAAAACCCGCACACCTACGTACGTACGCGTCGAATCCTCCGAAGAGTCTGCGAGGCCTGTTATATTGTATTATTATATAATTAATATTCGAATTTAGCACCTTCTGGAACCAAAGAGAACAACAAAATTATATATACCCGTCCACGGTTTTTGTAAAATAGTTTTAAAATAAAGACTAGCCTTGCGCCACGTCTTCTTCGTAGGCGCCGCGTTCCGACCTAAAGTAATTAAAAAAACAATGATCTGTTGACGCTTGTGAACGCCATCATTGATAAATAATAAATTGGCTTGGTAATAAAGCATTTTTCTATTCTTGTCTGTGATTCGTTCAGCGCGTACATTAGTGCGACCACTATAAATAATAAACTCAATACTTCATTCAAACTGCCTTCATATATACTACTATTTATTACTGGTTTACATATTATTTAGTAATTTTGAAATAACATATTATTTTGTAGACTAGACACTAGTTAGAAGCTTAAAGTGGGTACGATCTGAAATAATGTTAAATGACCTTTTAAACTGATTTTGTTCTAAATAGTTTTCGTACGTAGGCTTTATTTACTACTATTAGATTCGCTCTTGTTCCTTTTAACTAGTATTAATAAGTCTCTTAGTGTTTTTAATTAAGTCGATCAAAGTTTCAATGTCAATTTTTATAACAGCTTATTTATATGCCAATTTTATATACTTAGATTTATAGTCGATATGAAAATCCTGTAGTCAGACTTAAAAAGTCGGTAGTTTCTAGTTTATGCGCCATTTTAAATGCCTACATATCATAGTGCCATATTTTATTTCATGTTATGGACGTTTTATGGTTTTTCCAGCACGTCAGTTTAAATTCGTTGCCTTTAATTAAATTGTTGTGTACCGTCATCCGTCACCACACGCAATATTCTAAAGCCAAAGATAATTATCGTATGAATTGGGTTTTACTCACGACACCATTACACGACCAGCTTTATGATACGTCAATCACAGAGACTTGTCCGGTGACAGGCCAATATAATGGCACCTTACGTTAGCAAAAAAGGGACGTCGCATTGATTTAGATGTTTTCTTTTTGTACATATAAATAATTATGTGCAAAGGCAGACGTAATCTTCTTCTTCTCAAGCCATTAAAGACCCACTGCTTAGTTGAGCCTCCTCCAATTACAGAATCGAAATTAGCCTTTTGTGCCACAGCCAGACGGGTTCACACACGGTTTCGTTTCAAGATTTTCTTCTTTTCCAGATAGGTTTTCTGCCATGCAATTTCCTTTAGTCGGCTTTTGCAAAACCCTCAGTATCGAATGGGGTAGTGTATATAGTGTCACCATGCTATCTCATAGGGTGATTAAAGGAAATAGCAGAATACCTGTCGCCAGGAAACGGAACCCCTGTGGGGATTGTCGGTCTGGCCAGCGTGGGGCAGTAGAGAAATTAACATTTTTTTTTTGTGTTTTCTCTGTGGGAATGAATTAATGAATGATCCCGGGTAACTGGGACGCTCTCAGTCAATGAGCCTTGTAGCGGTGGTAGGTCTCCCGACCCACCACCGGCCTCTAAGGCGAGGGTAGAAGGGGGGCGTCACATCTCCCTCCCCTCCCCGGCCTCCGTTCGCGGCGCGGGTCAGGCGGAGATCCCTTTTTTGCTACCCGCCCCGCCGCCGCCTTCTGCGACATAACGGCCTCGGAGAAGGAAGCCACGCCAGCCCTCGGCTTAGCGACCAACTAGGTTGACCGCCGACCCAAGACACTGGTGCACCGCAGCGGGTTAGGGCTCGCCGGGAAACTCTGAGGACAGAAGAGTTCCCGAAACCCAATCCCGCTACGACACCGTGTGCTGCTCTTTGTCTGGCCTCTCCCCGTGTGCCCGCCTGGCATGGGTGACCCTGAACCGGTATGGCCGCAACGGATCATAAAGGCACAAAAACCCCCTCACCACGGCAAGGTAGCAGCACATTCGAGGGGGAGAGTAAATTCCCTCTCATGTAAATTTAAGAGGCCTGACTCAACAGTGGCCATTTATGACGTGAAAAAGCGTATTGAATGTGGTTTTTTATCCATCTAGATATCTCGAGAACAATCATGTCACGTATCAGGCGTTTGGCATCATGACAGTAAACTTGAGCGTGAAAAATTCTAGCTGTTAGGCACTTCACACACTACCCTCGCGCTCCGTCGCCTGGCGCGGAGTGGCAGATTTTAATACCACCTAAAACGCGGCACGGCGCGTTTTCGGTGTGTTGGACCTGGCGTGTTTTCTATACTTATCGTTGTACTTGCATACAATATTAAAATCTGCCACTCCAGCGCGTGGCAGTGTGTGAAGCGCCTTACGTTAATATGTCTGTTATCATAAACATGTCGACGTGTTGGGTTTGTGTTATCGACCTTACATTTTTGGCTCGTACTTCGTTGCCAATATTGTGAGTGCTATTTGAATGGTCATTGCCAGCGACATAAAACATTACATGCCGCTGTATGCGTCGCCATAAGTCATTGCCTAGTGCTATTTGTCTCAATGTCGATAAACAATCTTACTAGGTGAGCTCCGAAATTGTATCTTGAACTTCATGCATTATTGTAGGAAGTCAAGGACATCTAAACATTGCATTTATTTTAGTAGATTAGTCATTTTATATATCATCAGAAATTCTTATTTTTAGCGTTTTTATTAAGGTATTTAAAAAATGTTTATCAATTATATACTTTGTAACAAATTTAACAATGTCTAGGTAGTTTTATCAAACAACTATGATTTGCCATATATTGTTCCTAATACTAAGTTTAAATCCAATAAATTAGCATTCTCAGAATGGATTATTTAATTTCAATCCCTTCTACAAAACCATACTACCGTACCATAGCCATACCGATTTTTTCTAATAAATTACCAATACCTAATTTATTTTGTCAAATAATAAAATTTACTGGTGTTCATCAACTGGAATGAGAATGACAAAATTGCTGAGAAAGTTATCGTGTCCCGTGAAGTATATGAAAGAGCGAATTTTACGTGCACTTCTGATGGCGCCCTTGTACACGTTATTGCGATGTTAATGGACCACTATAATGGAGTGGCGGAGTGTACCCGAATGGTGCACATACGACGTACGAAATACTTGACAGTGTAAGGGTGGAATACCGCTCACAGGCGTTCAACTGCCACGAGCTGTGCTGTGCTATGATTCTATCTATCTATCAGTGACAGAAGTCCAACGCTGAACATATGCCTCCTCCATATCCAAAACGCATGATCTCGTGCAGACTGCATCCACTGACTCCCAGCGACCGTGTCATGGTCGTCCGTCCACCTAGTCGTCCACACATCGTAATACGTTCATATTATAAAGAAAGATTAAACACGATTATATTTAATAATAATGTGGCCATGTAATGAGTATCTTCCTGTATCCAAATTCGTAACAAATTAAAGTACCTACAAAAGTGTTAAAAGATTTATTATTATATAGTTATTTGTCAAATATACGTCAAAATTTGGTCAGATATGCACGAATCACTACACATTTTATTTGTATACACGAAAAGTATGGTTATAATTTAGAGTTAGTTATAAGTTGGTTTAGGAGCTCGATAACAGTTCTAGTGGGTCGTCCAGTCATTCCACGGTTGAGGTAAGGGAAGTCGTGGCCTTTTGTATATGCAACATTGTATGTGTCGAAGTGCACCCAGTTGCTATCACACACAAATTGACGCAGGAAGGCGGCGCAGTTCGCTGAATCGCCGAAGAAGTGGCGTGCAGTATTCCCAAGATCGGCGGTCTCGCAATCCTTCAAGCGTTCTTCATAGAACTTCCATAACGGCATTCGCCAGACCCGGTCACCCGTGTAACTGCTGGCTGATTCAACGTAGCAAAATAAGTCCTCGGAATTTGTGTAACAAGCACACGATGCACCACCAAGAAACTGTAACAACTCTTTGGACATCGTTCCAATGTCGATGATCAATTTCGGCCAATAGTTACGCGCGTAAATCAAACTATCCGCTATCAGTAGACGGCCTTCCCTGGAAGGCAGCCTGATGTGTATTGATTTATCGTTGGCATTAAACACTATATCTCCAAATTTCGGACTCTTTCCGCTCGGCATCAACTCGCACAATGGCAGAATACCACGGATATTAACAGGAAGTTTCATTCGAGCTGCGGCTCTCGTAATAGCTAACACGCATGCCGCTCCCGCCATATCACCTCTCATATATCGCAGTTCCGAAGGCGTCTTTAAATCTAGACTGCCGCTGTCAAATGTAACGCCTTTCCCAATCATGACAATTGGACGGTTTATTTCTTTTGCACCGAAATAACTAATTTCTACGTACAACGGAGGCTGCACGGATGAATGGCCCACTGCCACAAACCCTCCCATTTCGTGACTAGCTGCCCAACCTTGAGTTTTAACTTCTACGTTAATGTCTAATTCACATAACAGGTCTACAGCAATCTTGGCGAACGATGTTGGGTTTAAGATGTTGGCCGGCATTTCTTGCAAGTAACGGGCTAGATTTTGTGCTTCCGCTTTTAGCTCTCCTATTTTCCATCCTTCTTCATCGCAGTCATCATATAATTGTAAATTTGGTTTAGGAGTTCGTGTCGTTGCTGGTGATCTGTATGCATTAAATTCCCACACGGCAAGGGTTGCACCTTCCGCAGCTGCTTCTGCATTTCCAAAGGATTCTATATCAATTGCTTTGGGTTGCAGTGCCCGAAGAGCTTTGGCACCCATGCCCGATGCTATTCGTATTGCTTCTTTGGTTTCATCTAACCTTTCAACTGCATTGTAAGTTAAACATTCGCTTCCTAGCCCCGCGACAGCAACGTATGCGTAGATCGGATCTAAATCATAAAACACTCTAGTTTCGCCGAGCCTGGGTGGCGGCGCTAACTTTAAATTTTTCCAAAGTCGTCCATTTGAATTCTCGTCGTATTTTTGTCCACTGGCAGTTAGTATCATTTGTTCACCTGCAACGTTTTCATTAAAGTAGACACCTAAAATTAGTCCCTTATTCCTTGGGGCACATTGGTTCGGATCGACAATTTTACGGGGCTGTATATATGGAATACAATCAGAGCGTGGTATTCTGAATTGGGATATTGAACGTGCACATTTTTCAAGTGATATAATACTGTGGTTTAAAATAAACATGGTAAATTTGGTAAAAAAATGGTACTAGACGTTGTTTTTTACAAAAATTGACGTCTTTGCCTCTTAGATTTAGGCAACATTTTAGTATGTTTTTTATCTTTCCTATTTAAAAATTACGCGTAAGTTTATATTATTACAAACATAAATAGTTCACATTAACTAACACACAACATACATTCCTCACAATTTAATCAGAGAATCGCACAATATGTCTTTTGGAAGAGGTCAAGAAGTTTTTTTCTTAATCCAGGTAGGGGTGTGACTCCTGTACCATTCGGGAATATTTTCCAGAAGAGTCTCTTGTAATTGTCGGTATATAATGAGTATAAGAAATGGTATAGCCAGCCTCTCATCTTTAAAGAAGTATACCCAGAATGCTAAAAGAAGTAAGCAGACGTCCACTGTATAGTCTATGGCTGATCTGACGTTTTTCTTAGCTTTGGCTTCAAGTTCTTGATAATTTATCGGTATAACGACTGTTGCCCGTTCGGTTTTCTTTAAAATAACTTGTTGTATGGGCTTCTGGAGGGGCTTACTCTGATTTTCAAAATTCTTTGGGTTCATAGTTTTAGTTCTTTTATCTGCCGTATCTTTTTGAATAATCGGTTTAGGTAATTTGTTGTTAGCGTTAATAGTTTTCCCTTTAGGAGGAAATTTATGATCGCCCATATTTTGATTAGTAAGTACTTTTTTCGGCCTATTTATCTTTTTAATATCAGGTGACTCATTTTCATCTAGCTGCTGTTTTTCAGCAACTGCTTTTAAGTCTTCAGTATTTAAGTAAATTGGAGTAGTAGGTCGTTTTTGACTTCCATACTCTTTTACAATGTTTCCATAATAATCTATTGCCGTTCTTCCTTCATCACCAATCTTGTCTTGAAGTTTTTGTACTTTTTTGACAGGCTTGTGATTTTCGTTAACGGAAACATGATTTTCTGGTTTTGCAGGTTCTTTTTTTTGTAGTAACTTTGGAAACTGGAAAGGCTTTTGAATAGGCATTTTAGTAATTTTCTTTAAAATCGTATTCTTTTCTGCCTTTTTTAATTGTTCCACCACCATTGGCTTTTCTTCAGTTTTCGTAGAAGGGGGCGCTTCTATCGGTTTCGTATCGATGACGTCGGCTTCTCTGCGCTTCAGTATAGGCTTTGGTACAAAGTTAGGATCTGGCAGAGGAAGTGGTTTAAGCGGAGCATGTTCCGACTCTTCTTCAGCTATATAATCATCTTTGAATGGAGAGGGATGCGCAGGCTTATCTCTTGGGTTGTAAGTCGCTTCTTCGTTTGAATATTGACTTCGTCTATCAATATCACCTTCGAGACTCCCCTCATCCGAGTATTCTGGATCCGACACAGTGCTGGCCGTGTAATCTTCATCGAATGATACCTGGAGCCATTTATTGTCCGAGGTTTCTGAGTCATGAGATGTTTGTCGAGAATTGTACTTGAATTCAGTTTTATCAATAGAATCTCTTTTAATAACGATCTCAGGGGTTGTCTTTCTTTGAGGCTCATATTCATATGCTTTTGGTATAATATTTGCATGGTTGTTTTCACGGCTAGTTTTATACGGAATGTCAGTGTTGTGTTTAGGGGGTTTCGCGTCCTGGGCTTTTGTTTGTTCTTCTTTCATAGCTACCGCTTTGCGGAAACGTGCCATTGCCATTTCATGAAGAAGTTGCGAGGAGCTCACAGCGTTCCGGAGTGGTTTGAAAGGCATAACGCATCGGGTGCTGAGGTCTGGGGCTGAGAAGGAGATAGGCGGTGGCGACAGGGCATCGGCATCTAGTTGGATGGACTGCCTTTTTTCTGAAACGGAAACCATTTTTGTTATTATAATGCAATAATACCATAAATTAAAAATGTCGCGGTGGCCAATATTATTATTAATTTCGTCGCCGTGGTACAGTGTAAAACATTATAATATACATTGAAATAAATTCCGCATAGCAGTTTCGCAAACAGTGTGGTTTAAACAAATTTCGCAGAAGCTGGTTAACAACAGTTTGTGTTTATTTCCAGTTACGTTTGCGCGCCGTGCGCTGTTAAACCATGGCCCGTCTACTTATTTATAGGCCAAATATGCGCGCTACGTCTTACTCGATTATCTCGGGATGCATCTCCTTTATTAGATGAAATCATATTGATGGAAACAATAACGTAATTTTCCAAGAATTTCTATACTCAGATTTTATCAGTCGAAATAATATTCTTTTATGTATTATAATTTGTTCCGTACTTATACATTATTATTGTACTTACTTACTACTTATACATCTTACTTTATTTATGTAGTATTTTTTAAAGTGAGTGTCCTGTGATGATTCGAACTGTCACGTTGGGCGTGTAATACAAGGACACAAATTACACCCATAGAAACTATCTTCGCTTACACAATGATTCCTGCCCGACCTCGGAGACTATCAATTCGACATCTAGGTGGTATGGCATAGGGTTTATTTGAACAATCTTATTCCGTTTAGTTGCCTGCTAACGCATCCTCGGGAAACAATGGTTTGTGACACATGGTGCTCTAAATCTGTCAACATACATATGCTCATCATTGAAGTAGAGCTAATTTGCATTAGCTGTTTTCTAAGCGCATCACGCGCGTAATGTTCAGCATATACACAAGTGATTGTTTTTTTTATGGTTTTTGTTTTCGACGACTATATTGCAGTTTGGTACCTGTAAATTTTAGTTTAGTTGTGTTTCTGACGCTTTTCTGAGACCTACCTGAAGATAAAATAGTTCACTGAGCTACTACTCGTATTGTCGGAACTGATTCATGCACAGCAATAAAACATCCTATTTACCCTAATGAAGAAATGATAATATACGTCTACATATTGTAGACGTGAAATATGCAGTTAAAGCTATGCCAACAACATATTATTCAGAATTCATACATACACAGCTACCTTCTGGATTACATCGGGTTATCTGAGGAAACAGATAAAGCAGAGGACTTTTCTTAAACTTTAAAATAGGACGCAATCGTAGCCTCCACTGACAGATTTAGCGTTGCTTGTTCTTTGACTTTAGTTAGTAACTAGCTTTTGTGCGCGGCTTCGCCCGCGTGGGTTTCGAACCCGTGCTTATCTCTGTGCATATTTTTTATGAACATAAAAGCGGTTATTGCGACTAAACTATGATAGTTAGATATGTGCTCTCGCGGACTTTTTTGTAGATCTTTATAAGACCTACAAACCCGTAGTACATCATTTTGTTCTATTGTCAATAGTTTTTGCAGCGCACGCATAAATAGGTTTTCGATTTTACACCTTGGTTTACAAAATCGCAATTTTCATACGGGTCCCTAATTCTTATGAAAATAAAATATAGCCTATAACCTTCCTCGATAAATGGACTATCTAAAACTGAAAGATTTTTTGAAATCGGACCAGTAGTTCCTGAGATTAGCGCGTTCAAACAAACAAACAAACATACAAACAAACAAACTCTGCAGCTTTATATATTAGTACAGATTTCGCAAAGGATAAGTATTTGAAAAAGTTCTAACGATGTTCATATCCTTACCGGCTTTATCCATCTGTTGCGGATTTTCTGGGTAGAGCACGAGCATGAACTCGTTACTGGCTGCTTGGTCTTTGGTGTCTCTTGGTTCTCGGTGCGGTGACAGCCTCTGAGTCCTCGGTGGGGGCTGTGGTGAAGGTGGCGCGGTGTGGCGTCTACGCCGCGGTACAGGTGATACACGCTCCACGCTCTCTTCCCGCGTTAAAGCTTGGTTTATTATCTTCGACTCTACCGCTAAAAACTCCATGTCTACAGCACGGCCAGGTATCCTGACCGGCGGTGATTCCACACTTGGTGCGCTCATCCCATAAGGACTCTCCGCTTTAATGCGAAAGCGATACTCGCTCCCCTCTATCAAATCAAATAGGGTGACGTTTGTCTTCCGGCTTGTGGTGGCTTTCAGCCAAACATTCCATCCGCTTCGGTAATATTCCACCACGTAGTTGCCTATACGACAGCCACCGTCATCCTCTGGCGGCTCCCAGTCCAAAGTCACGGACTTGTCGACCTGCCGCGCGACGGTCACGCGGCGCGGTGGATCCGGTGGGGCCGTGATGGTCACAAGGAAAGCGGCAGTGTCTTCGCCGATCTTGTTTCTTGCGTGTACCTGGTACTCTCCACGATCGCTCCGGCGAGCAGAGTGAATCTTGAGTACGGTGTATTTCGGAGTATTTGAAATTTCGACCCGATCGTCCACCACTATCGGCTGGCCGTCGTGTCGCCACTCTACGCTCGGCGTCGGTTTCCCGACTATGGTTGTTTTCAGGAATACGGTTTCGTTTATTTCGTACAGGAGACCGTCCTCGTACTGCCTCGGGTAGCGCAGCTTTGGGGCAGATTCCAGAGATAGTCGGGCCCGCGTCACCGCGTGACCACCTCGATTTGTGGCTGAACATTTTACCTCGCCTTCATCGCTAGCAAGAGTCTGATGGAACAAGAGAACACTGGTTGACTCATCGGTCGTAATTGCTGTCCTTCTACTGCTGAAAATTTCGTAGTCGTCCTTGAACCAAGCAATGGTCGGGGGCGGGTTGCCCGAGAACACCACACGGAATTCCGTCTTGTCGTTCTCGAGTGCCGTAACGTCCTCGAGGTGCTGAAGAAAGGCGGGTGCCTCGAGTGGCGCTCGCTCTGCGCCTACGTTGAGCACATCGGAGAGGTCGCTGTATTCGGAGCGGCCGACGGCGTTGATCGCGGCCACCCGGAACTGGTAGCGGTGAGGCGGGTCGAGGCCCGTGAGCAGCAGCTCGGGACGCTGCACGAGCGGTGGTTGAGTGCGCAGCCAGCCGGGAGTGCCCAATCGCGCGCACTCCACCGTGTAGCCCAGCAAAGGCGCGCCGCCATCGTGTGCCACCGGCGCCCACCGGAGCGTAACCGCGTTCGGTTCTTCGTCCGACGCGAGGGGGATGACGTCCGGCTTCCCCGGCGCTGCCGGTCGACCTGTGAACCGAGGAGCGCCGCGCGTCACTTACAAGGATGTGCATCGATCGAATTAAAATTAAATGCGTAGTCAGGGCGTCGACCTTTGTTCGGCACCGACGGTTCCGCCGGTCTGAGTCGTTTGGCATAAAACTCCTTTCAAAATTAGACGCGTGATAATCGTTACATGAACGCGGACGGTCTTACGATTTGTTTTGTTGTGGCACGCCTCGGGAAGCGCAGCGAGGAGCGTTTTTAAAAATAGAATATTGGGTGCGGTTTTTCCGCGTAGATGTTTATGTAGGGCCCTCGGGGCGGGGGTGGTTACCTGCGGTCTTCCAGTGCACGTTCTTGCCGGGCTTGTGTGCGTGGTGCGCGGCGGAGTGGTGGTTGCCCATGGCGGCGACGCGCGCGCACACACTGAGCGCGCTGCGGCGCCGACACCCCCGCACGTCCCGCGCCCCGCACTCCACCTGCGCTTGCGCCTACCACTCTGGGAATAACTCCCGCTGGCTTCGCCCGACGCGCTCCCCGGATGTGATCTTGATCTGATTGATCGATACATTTTCATTACCGATCGCCGATGGGTCGTGACCTTTGGCGCTTCTGACGATGATAGATTATGCATCACGACTTGCATCCGCAGGCACAGATAAAAATAAATTACCTTCTTATTATAAATAAGAAACATCTGTGACATGGATGCGATAATGATTGAAGACGTGTGATGATAACGACAGGTGCCAGTTCCTACGGGAACCGCAGCACTAGACTACTAAATTTATTAAAGCGCCATCTCTTGATATTAGACTGAACTATTGTAGAAAACAGTCTACGAAAATATTTGGGTTTCAACATGAAATAAAACTTTCAAGTTGTATGTTAGCAGCCTGGTAGTCTTTCTACTTCTATCAAAAATAACGAGATGGCAGTATAACATTTTGACATCGGTCCTAAAATTAAAGTATTTTATTTTTGTTTTCCAAGGTAAGACGTGAGATTATACATGTGTATGATATACGAGTATTTTACACGATTAAATCTTCTCGTTAACATGGATTTTAAAACTTTTAGAAGTGTTTCTCCAGTTCTTGTCTCGAGGTTTATTTCGGGCGCTGTACGATAAAACAATTGTTGGAACACTCATCTGGGATTAAGATTCCTTTGCTTTATTTGTATTCAGCGGTAATACGTGGCCTGTTTCGTTTTCCATGTTTCAGCATGCGCCTACGCGATGGCTGGCATGCGAGGACGCGAACGCAACGTTGAGAGACCTATATGAATTGTAATTTGACACTGATCAGATCATGTTATTCATTTGGTATTGGAGTGGTACTAAAATATGGCAGCCAAATAACACCACTGTAACATTGGGTTTTATAATAAAAGTATATTTGTAGAAGAACAAGTGATGTATATTATTTGCGTACGTGACATCGAGTATGTATGAATAGAGATGAACCACAGACTATATTGTGACACTAGAGGTCTCTACTTTACATCTCCCTTTCTTTATACAATAGGTACCTATCTGATGAGTTTATATAAAAAATTGACAACTATACTTTTAGATAAAATTACTTACATTCAGACATGTTATTAAAGTTAGGTGTAGCTACCTTGAGATAGCAATATGATCTAGCAAGTAACTTATTAGGTATCTACTCATTATATGCCTAGCTGTTGTCATATAGGTATATAAATACAATATATAAATACTCTAATACACAACAAATTATCACATCATTGAATAACATTAGTATTATGACTCTTTCATTTAACCGAACATAATGAGCATTTAAGTAGTTACATAAATTATATCAAGTAAGTCATGTTTTAGGATACATTACAAATCACAAGCTAGTATAGTTATATATTTAAGTATTATTAGAGATCAAGTCTATTTACTGGTTTAATTATTCTACCAGATCTTGATGTTCGCAGTGATGTCGCAGGTTGACCTGGGTTTGGCTTCTCAACATGATTGGAAGTCCTTGGTGGTGAGTATGTTGATGCTGGGAGTGCCTCAGGAACAGATGGTGATTGAGATGGTACTGGAACCAGTTGTGCTGCTGGTTTATCAGTGTATTTAGTTTCAGGTACTACCACTCTGCTGTTGGTTATGTCTGCTTGTGTCTTGTGCAGGTGACTGAGGTTTCTTCGGAAGATCTGACCTTGATCTGTTTCAATGATTACTGATCTTGGTAAACCTTCAGGCTTGTCTACCACTTTTGCCCCTTCCCAATGTCGATGGGCGACTTTGTGTCTGACTCTATCATTGATTTCAAGATTTTCTGGTCTTTTAGTGTGTTTATTGCTGTAGTTGGCTTGTTTCTCTCTCAATCTTTGTAGTTCAGATGTGACTCCTTGTATTATTTTCGGTTTTAGATTGTTATCACTAGTTGGTATTGGAGATCGAGTAATTCGGCTGAAAAGACGTTGGTTGGGTGAACCAAGCTGATCATTTCTTGGTGTATTTCTCCAGTTTAATAGAGCAAGTTGAACATCTGACTTGTCAATGCTGCATTTTTTCAATATGTTCTTTGACGTTTGAACTGCTCTTTCAGCGAGTCCATTGCCTTGATGATGATGTGGGCTGGATGTGACATGGTTGAATCTCCACTCTTTTTGAAAACTTCTGAACTCCCTGGACATATATTGTGTTCCATTGTCTGTTTGAAACTCTTCTGGTATTCCATGCATAGAAAACCATTTTTTAAGATGTTCAATTACTTCATATGATGACTGACCTTTTAGCTGTTGAAAATCTATATATCCAGAGTAACTGTCACAAATTACTAGGTAGGTTTTTCCTTTAAATTCAAATAAGTCTGATGCCACTATTTGCCATGGAAGTGTAGGGATCCTTTTAACTAGCACTGTATCTTTAGTATTATCTCTTTGTGTTTGTTCACATATTGAGCAATCTTTGACTAGTTTTATTATATCATTATATTGTCCTTTCCAGTAGAGAAATTGTCGTGCTCTTCTTAAGCAGCTTTGTATCCCTAGATGTCCTTGATGAATATTCTTTAGCATTTTAGGGATTTGTGATTTTGGGACTACAATTTTGTTACCTTTGTAGATAATTCCTTTGTAATAGCTTATTTCTTCTTTGAAGTTAAAATAGTGTTGTAGCTCTGTAGGAAGGTCATTGACATTTTGTGTAAATCCTTGTTTTATTGTCTGAAGAAGTAACTGTAGATGTTGATCTTCTTTTGTGGCATTTATTAGTTCTTGTTTAGCATCCAATGACATGGGTAGTATGATTGCGACTTTTAGATTTTCCTCTTGTTCATATTTCAGATTTGATGCATCACAGTCTCGACTAAGAAAGTCTGCCAAGGGTATTTCTGTACCTTTTTTGAATATGACCTTTGGTGAGTATGGTGCTAGATTGAACATTATTCGTTGCAATCTTGCTGGAGCAGATTGTATGTTTTTCTTGAAAATTGTCTCGAGTGGTTTATGGTCTGATTCCACTGTCAGTTCTTTACCATACACATATTCATGGAACTTCTTGCATCCAAATGATATAGCGAGAGCTTCTTTCTCTATCTGTGGATAATTCTGTTCAGATTTAGTCAGCGCTCTTGCTCCATAAGCTATTGGTTGTCCTTCTTGCAGTAGTGCGGCTCCAAGATTTTTTGAACTTGCATCAACAGTCAAGGTTACAGGTTTGTTGACATCATATAGTTTCAGTACTGGAGGACTTTGAAGTACTTGTTTTATTTTGTTGAGTGCTTCATCATGATGACTTTCCCATGTAAAACTTATGTTTTTGTGTAACAAATCTCTTAGTGGATTTGTTAAGTCTGACATGTTGGGAATGAATTTATTTAGGTATGTGATCATCCCTAGTAATCTCTGTAGCTCAGTTTTGTTTGTTGGTGTTTTCATAGCTTGTATGGCTTCCACTTTTTCTGGGTCTGCTTCTAATCCATTGGCTGAAATGATGTGCCCTAGAAATTTTATTCTTTGTGCTTCAAGAATGCACTTGCTTTTGTTGAGTTTAAAGCCTGATTTGTTTAGTACTTCAATGACATTACCCACAGTTTTGTTTAGTTCTTCTCTACTCTTTGCATGTATGAAGATATCGTCAATGGCTACTCTAACATTATTGAATTTACTGAGCAAGTTTGTTAAGATTTCTTGAAATATTTCCGGTGCTGACGATACACCAAAAGGTAGTCTTTTAAAGGAATACCTTCCCCATGGGGTAGCAAATGTCAATATTTTTTGTGTTCTTTTTGTTAATTTAATTTGCCAGAAACCTTTTGTGCAATCCAATAATGCAAAAAACTTAGAACCTTTTATGTCAGCTGATATCTCTTCTATAGTGGTAAGTGGAAAATGTCGCCTTAGGATGTTTTTGTTAACGTCTGATGGATCTATACAGATTCTTAATTTACCTTTTTGTCTGACGATTACCATTGGGCTCACAGCAGGTGTAGGCTCTGTTTCTGGTTTTATGACATCTAACTTCACCATTCTATCAAGTTCTTGCTTTACTTCATCTCTTATAGCATGTGGAATTCTTCTTGATGGTTTAATTTCGAACTTAGGGTTCTCAATCAGGTCAATATCATACTCATAGTCCTTGTAACAGCCTAAGCCTTCGAAAATATCTTCTGTGCATTGACTTTCCTTCAATGTCTTAACTCTTGCAATAAGTCCTAATTTCTCACAGGTTTTAAGTCCTAGTATTGGTGTAACTTTTTCTTGTACTACTTTAAATAATATATTTGATTCTTCATCTTTTATTTTGCACTGTAGCACTATTTCACCTAGAACTGCCATTTTATCATCTGTGTAACTTATTAAATTTCTTGTACGGCTGGCTCTCAACCTAGCTTTTGTTTTGTCCATCAGGTGTTTAGGTAAAACATTGCATTCTGCCCCTGTATCTAATTTGACTTCAAACTTTATATTGCCAACATGTATCTTTTCTGTCCAGTTTTTCTTTTCTCCGGCACTTATTGCAGATACGTATACATCATCTTCAGAACTTGAGCTTTCCTCTAATGTATTCACTTTATTTTTCTGTTTAGTGTCATTTCTCTTCTTAGTTCTGCACATTTTGGCAAAATGACCATTTATATTGCATTTTGTACACTGCTTGTTAAATGCTGGGCATTCTCTGCGTTTGTGGTTTGTGCCACATCTTTTGCAATCAAAATTATTTTGTTCCTTTTTGTAATTTTTATTTTTCACCACTGACACTTTGTCTGTTTTACTTTTACCTTCAAACTCATCCAGTTGTTTGGATGCTTGTTCACTTGTTTTGCAGATATTTATCGCCTTTGTCAAGTCAAGTTTATCTTCAGTCAATAATTTCTCTCTTACTTGAGTGGATCTAATACCAAATACTATCTTGTCTTTCAACATTTCTTCGAGTAATTTGTCAAATTCACATTTACTTGCTTGAGTTTTTATTCTGGTCAAAAATTCGTTAAATTGTTCATCTTCATTTTGTTCTATCTTGAAGAATACGTATCTTTCGAAAGATATGTTTGTTTTTGGTGCAAAATACTCTTTAAACTTGCTTTTGATGATTTTCAAGTCGTTTTTGTCCGAGTCGCTAAGATCGAAACCGTTGTATATTTCGATCGCATCTGGGCCTATAACAGCCATAAATGTTGCTGCTTGGACCTCGGCTGACTTTTTGTTCAGCTGAACGGCAGTTGCATACCACTCAAATTGCTGTAACCAGTTTTTCCAACACGTGGGTTTGTCCGAGTCCATTTGTAGGTTAGGCGGCGGCTTTATTCCAGATACTGCGTCGTTCGTAGCCATTTTACAATTTTCTCACTTATTTCCTTTTATTTATCACTGTTATTAATTCCAAATTACTTCTGACACCATGTAACATTGGGTTTTATAATAAAAGTATATTTGTAGAAGAACAAGTGATGTATATTATTTGCGTACGTGACATCGAGTATGTATGAATAGAGATGAACCACAGACTATATTGTGACACTAGAGGTCTCTACTTTACAACCACCTTCGGGTTATGTGGTGCTACTGCGCGTGCAATAAGAAAGTACCGTCAGGGTAGTACTGGTAGGTACATATCCTACGTATTATTATTATAAAACGCGAACGTTTGTGAGAATGTATGTTTGTTACGTTGTTGAAGAACTACGGAATGAATTTTGATGATACTTTAGGGCCAAAAGGATGATCAGACCAGATGGTATGTCTGGCTAGGGATCACAGCGCTTATCCTCCGGTAGTTGTAGTCGGGGAAATCTTAGCTGTGCAAATTGCTCTTGAAATTTCGCTATCACAGTGTAGGACTTTTTGGTAATTCTCGCATTTGCAGGCGAAATTTCTTGATGTAAATAGTTCTGATTAAATTGTGTAAAGGGTAAATCGGGTAAATTGTGTAAAGTATGTAGCATGGTCGCTACAATACTTAACCACTTTACATTACCAGTAATATACCATGCACATCAGAATAACATAAAAGCTATACATTCATATAAACACTAGCAGACCCGGCCACGCATTGCTGTCGCTAACGTTTTTGTTATATTCCCTACATACAAAAATACATTAATTTAACTTTCAACCGCCATCTATTGAATACTTACTGAATCAAGTCAACAGATATCGCCATCTGTTAGAATCGTTTGGAGCTAACAAATAATTGTGACTGTCAAATAATTGATAAATAATTTGCGTTAAAATAATATTGCGACTATAAATTGAGATGTAATTTAGAGTAAAAAATAAGATAAAAAATTCTACTGTTCGTGTGTATGTCATGTACGCCACCTAAACGGCTGGACCGATTTGAATGAAATTTTTTGTATGTGGTGGCACCGAGGATGATTTAGATTCACAAAATGCACGACAAATGGCGCTGCTGTGATTTTTTTATATAAATAATAGATGCTCTAATTGATATGCCACTTAGTATTCATTATTGAAAAAACTCTTTCATTAAACGCTGAGGTGACGGGAACAGAAAATAGATCAATTTATCTTATATTTTTAAATTCTTCTGAAGTGTTGATTGTATGAAAACTGACTAAATAAAAACAAGTTTTTGTGAGCGTGAATCTAGTATATCTAGAATATTTCTTTAAACAAATTTTCCTTTATACGTGAAGTTAAACTGAAATTTACTTATTTATAACACTTAATAATTTGTTTGCATTTTGATGCTGAAAACAGTGTTTTATATAAACTTTCTTTTTGTTCAACAGTAAAAAGTATAATTTAGTGAAAAATAGTTTAATAATAATTAAACCAGTTTAATCGGTAAGTAAAGTGTAGCCGTAAAAAAGTTTGAAGTTACTGAAAATCCCTATGTCAACCCGTCCGCCCGCCGGCGTGATGCAATTTTGCTAAATACTCGGTCGAAACAAAAGGGAAATGATTCGGAAAACAGATGTCCGCGTTGAAACGGACTTAAAATTCACAGTGTTAGAAACCAATTTTTAATTTAATTCAAATTTACCTTTTTAGTAGGCGTGTAAGCTACCAAGGCAGACAATTTTGCCAAAATAGATAAGCATTTTGATATGTATTCCTGTGCCAACCCGTCTAGCCGGCGTGGCACAGTTTATCTAATTAGCAGTATGAGGGTAATTACCCTCACTCGAATTGGAACAGATTTTTTTAGATAATCGTTGTTAGGTGCAAAAGACAATGACAAATTTATCCTTTAAAATTATTTCTTGATGATATCTCATCTTGATGCTATCTCATCTTGATAATATAGATAGATAAACTCTTTATTGTACACGTGAAAATAGACAGAACACAAAAAATACAACACTTTGTACAAAGGGAATATTCTTTTGATGTTCGCACATCCATACAATCTGCCAGATTAGATTACCATTGTTGGTTTAGGGCCCCCAGGGTCGCGGAGCATGCTCCCCCAACGGGGCCCTGTTGAGGAGTGAAACCCGTGGCCCTGTTCCCGAAACAGGGCCACGGCGACCTTCGACTCCCCGGAGTCGAAGGTCGCCGTCGGTTTTAGTGGCTAGGCTGGGGCGCAACTTACCATCTCCACGCGCCCTGGAGTCCCACATAACCCGGCCAGTCCCCAAAGGCCGGGTATCCATGAGGATTTCCGACGAAAAAAATTATTTGGATTACGGGTCCCTGGTTCGATTCGGACAAGTGTATTTGGATAGACCAGAAGCACTTACTCTGAGTCTGGGTTTCGTTTGTTTTCGTGAATTGCATGTTTGTAAACAGCCCCCACGTTACAGGTTAACATGGTGCAGGGGTGTCGTTTTCTCTTAAAAATATGTCTCAAATATTTTATCATTTTTTCGAAAAATCTCACGTCAAAATATTAGCTTTTTAAAAAATGTCGATGGGCATTTTGTTCTTTGAAATCGCATCTATCGGATCTATCGGAAATCGAGATAAACTGTTTTTGCCCTTAAAATCACCCCCCTCCCCACTTCCCGACCTCAGTTCGCCCGTAAATTAATTTTCCTATAATTTTAGTTGTTTTCTCTTTCTTTTAAAACGGGTTTCAACCTAATATAAATTTCTTTCAATTTTTACCATTTTCTCAAGCTTCTGCACATGGTCTATTATTGTTGAGACTTCTACTATATTTGCTTACTCAGCGAAATAAAATGTTGGCATTCAACTCTAACTATACTTGCGTCTATACGGATTGGGTCTGGCGGCGGACTAAGAATAAAGAACGTCATCAACACATTCCAGGAACAAGATAAGCTAGGTGTAAGGGAAGAGAAGTCAGATTTCCAAAAGTTTTTCTTGTTTCGTAACTTGTTTTGAAGTCTTGTATTTCAGACGATTTTTTAGCCGCTTCTAACGACACCCACAGGTTGGTATGGGTTGGTGAAATTTTAATAAATCTATTCTACCGAAGCGTTGCGTAAGCCACTTGACTCCTATAGGCACTGATATCGTCACTGTGTTCAAAATTTCTGGAGACAGGCCCTCTATTTTCTTGCTGGTAACTTTGCGACACTTGTGTCACAGCCTAGCTAATAACGAGTGTCTCTTCCTCGCCTCGCCTCGCCTCGCTTCGGATGGCTATATGATTATTGTTACATCCTGTAGTATACATATATACATTATGTCTTCTGTCTCGAAATAATATACTTACAACAAGTACAGTAAACAATTACGTTTCATGTTTTCATTTCCCAATGTTATTGTTCTCTTATGTCATCGCTGGCCACAACTTTATTTGCATGCCAGATCTGAAAAGTTGTAAGGATGTGGTCAAGCAGTTAAACGTTCGTAATACATTTATGACATCGTGTTTATTGCATAGAAACAGCGAACATATAGGCTTAGAAACCGCAGGCCGTTTCATGGGATGTCGTTTTGAGGGGGCACTCAAAACTGAAACCATGTGTACTTCTTCTGATGTCAACTTAAGTAAGTTCAAGGTAAAACATAATATAAATAGGATATTTTGGATAGCGGATATAACGCAAAAGATAAGGGAAAAAGAACTATAATTTATATCTAAAATTATCTTGTCACGGTGTTTGTTATTGAACTCCTCCGAAATAGCTCGACCAATTTTGATGAAATTTTATATTCACATTTGGTAGGCCTGCGAATCGGACAACATCCTGAGAATTAAATGTGTACACAAATAAAAGTCGTGGAGGTGGTGGTAATAAAATTATGGATGTATGGGAACAACCCCTATTTTTCATCCCCCTAAAACTTAAGGGTGGTCCAACCCTATATTGTTTTTTTTATGATACAGCATACGAAAATACCAATTTTCTAATAGCGATATTTTATATGGCAAAAGAACGTTTGCCATGTCAGCTAATTTATTATAATTAATTATAATTTACTAAAAACATGCTATACATATAACAAAGCATACTTTCCTGATTTAGTATTGATAGAATTGGTTGTGTGATGACATATTTAGAATAAATACTTGTAGTGTCCACCTCATTGAAAAGAAAGTGACCAGGCCGAAATCTTGACGCATGAAAAGGAAAACTGGAAAAGAGATCTTTATTTTTCTTTTTTCTACGTTGGAAATCCTTATGGATACCCGACCGATAAACGCCAGCCGGGTCATGTGGGACTCCAAGGCGCGGAAAGATGGTAATTGCACCCCAACCTACCCACTAAAAGCAACGGTAGATAGATAGATAGATATATATACTCTTTATTGCACACGTGAAAAAAGACAGAACACAAAAAAAAATACAACGCTTTGTACAAAGGGCGGTCTTATCGCTAAATGCGATTTCTTACAGACAACCTTGGGATGGACATTAATTAGAATTTAAGAAAGGGTAGTAAAAGGTACAATAATACATATACGATTAATTATATAATGTTATTAAGCAATATGGAAAGGAAAAAAGGAAATAGTTGATAGAATGAATACTCTATAGTATATAAATGATTGTATAAATTATAATAGATACATACAAATAGTACATAGATATTCATACAATATATACATAAATAAATACATACCAAAATTTTAACAAGTGACAGGATATGTGCCTAGTGTGTGACAGGTAGGTTATAAAAGTGTTGTGTCCCTCGGCTGCCCGAAACAGGGCCTGCAGGCTGATGAAGCCTTGGCCCGCCTTTACAAGCTGACCGCACGCTTTGATGGGGAGATCTGAACGCTCCACAACTCACCGAGAGGCACGTGCGGGATATTGCACGACCCGCCTGCCCTGCCGCTCTTCGTCTGGCCTCTCCCCGTGGGCCCACCCGGCATGGGTGACCGTAAGCCGGCCCCAACGGATCCTAAAGGCACGCTTGCCCCCTTACCACTACAAGGTGGCAGCACGATCGAGGGGGTGAAAAGATAATCTATCCCAACCCGTCTGACTAGCGTGGCACAGTAGTACACTTATATTACCCTCCATGTGATTGGAGGAGGCCCGGTGCATTAGTTGGTCATTTTTGGGCTGACCAGTAGCAATTAATTAAATGTAAATGATACAAATTCCAGTCAAACTTCAAATTACGAAACTAATCTTCTCCGCAAGATGATTGATTACAATTTAATATGACCTATGACCCTATCTGATGTTCTTACTTTGTATGAGGTGCCCAATTTCCCTTCCTAATTACGTACTCGGGTACGTTTAGTAACGTACGCTCAATAAGTAACGTCATCATCATCATCATTTCAGCCAAAAGACGTCCACTGCTGGACATAGGCCTCCCCCAAGGATTTCCACAAAGGCCGGCCCTGGGCCGCCCGCATCCACTGCTTTCCGGCGATCTTAACTAGGTCGTCGGTCCACCGTGTGGGAGGCCTACCAGCACTGCGCCTTCCGGAACGCGGTCGCCACTCGAGGACTTTTCTGCCCCATCGGACGTCGGTCCTGCGAGCTATGTGCCCTGCCCACTGCCACTTAAGTTTGACATTGTCTATAAGTAACGTAAACCTTCGAAATCACCAGGGTACTTGTCGTCGTGGAGAAACAGTCAGGGCCCATGGGGCAGCAAGCGCGGGACGGCACACCCCAGGGACGTTTAGTGGGTATGCCTCCGTCTCCTCACATAGGCGGAGGACACTCCCACACACCCCCTGCTGGCCATCCCCGGGCTGGCGGGGTTAGAAAATTTCACCCCGGGTCAAAAAAAGGTTACTTGTAGTAACTCTATGGGAACTTGACTTTTATATCCTCAAATGGCTGTGTACACTTTCTTCGACCATAGCCAATAATACTCTCAAATCAAAAAGGAGAAATATCGATTCAGATTTCAGTCCGTCAAAACGATATACTCTTTTTGTCGGGGTAAACTAAAAACATCTAAGCGAGATGATGAATTTAGGGAACATGTTAAATTATTGTTAAAGGTGTTGCCCTCTAGCCTTATCAAATCGAATACCGCGCAGTAAAGGTCATTGTTAACCTAACATTATAACTAACGCTTTTTTTATTTCATTCCATGGCTTAATTTTACACTTGCTTTAAAGCGAAATGATGCTACGGTATTATCCGTAGGGATTTGATTAAATCTCCATTTAGTTATATCATCTACCTGCGACTTATACTTTGACAAACAGTTCTGTGTTTTAGATGGTTTTCTATCTTGAAGAATGAGTGAGATTGGACTTTTTCTAAACCAGAATTTTATCATGCATATCGAACTAGCTTCGTAATTTGAGTTCCACAGTGTCATTCCGTGTGGTGATGGATTGACACATAGAGTCACCAACCCATTTCATCCTGAGGGTGTCGGAAGAGTTGACAAAAGGAAAACACAAAGCCGAAAACCTAGCCACGAGAGAAGGAAATCTTGAAACGAAACCCTGTGCTGGCCAGCGTGAAACAGTAGGCTAACCACCCTCCCTATATTGGGAGGAGGCCTGACTCGGTAGTGGGCCATGTATGGGCTGAGTAGTAGTAGTAGTAATGTTTCTTGGGTTACCTATCTGTGCAAATTTCAAAAGTTATGACACAACAACTTTTTTTAAATGTTGGTCACAGTTGGTGATGTACACCAACTGTGACCAACATTTAAAAAAAGTTGTTAATATTACGTGCATTTCGTTTCGCACAAACTGTCTTTAATAGTATTTCTACCCATACTTACGTGATGGCTTTCAAGTTTTTGTTACAATTTAAAGAGTATAAGTTGCACGCTGTACCTACTCACCAAAAACAAGGCAATACCATAGAATTTACTGTGTAGATAAATATTTTCTATGAATCAGATAGTCGGCTACAAAAATAACACCATAAGTCATCGGAGATGCTTGTTATTTAATTTCAGTCTTAAGTAGTTGGTCTTATGGTTTAAATTGTGTTTGCGCGGTATCGAACGTCAGTGTTGAACGCGCATGCGCGACCGACCTACATCTCTTGGAGCGGCGCCAGCGCATAAATACCTAGCGAGACCACCACTCGTCGTCAAGGTGACATTGTACATACGCCAAAACAGCCAAACAGTAACTGTCAAAATGGAGCACACGAATGTAAACGATGTTACATACCGATTTGAGACTAAAATGGCCTGCACTTTTGTTTAGAGAACTAAGCACATATGGGATCGTAGTTTCTTCTATGTAGTAGCTTGTATTATGTAGACTGATGCGAATAAGTAATGTAGGACTTAATGTAATTTAAGAAGTTCTAGTCAAGGCCACTGCTGAAATCCATATCTACATATAATGGAAAACGTACCTTAAATACAGACTGTATTAACCAAATAACTTGAACAAAAGTGTCGTAATGGGGGCAAGTTTGCGTATGTCTTCGACCAATCGTGTGTTTTGCTCGTCCGTTCTCCGCCAATGACACACAGAAATAATGTAAAGCCGTGATACCATGATACATATATTTGGTATCAAACTTGAGTTGTTTGGTACCTAAGTAATCGAACATATCTGCTATTAACAGTTTAGTTCTTCGAGTTATTTTAAGATTAGTGCATATAAACGCATGGTTTGTAAAGGACTTGAATAACAAAATCGTCTAAATACCAATACACAAAATTATACCTTCACGCAAATATTTTTGATCACTTAGTTAGGTATCCTAAAGTTTTATACTAAACTATTGAACAGATGAGTTCAGAAATCAATCGAGCGGTCTTCCTGTAGGTAATCGAGTATTCCCTCTGACCTTATTGTGGTGAGAGGGCTTGCGTGCCTTAAGGATCCTTTGGGGCCATACCGGCTCAGGGTCACCCATGCCGGGCAGGCCTACGCGGAGAGGCCAGACGAAGAGCGGCACACGGAGTCGTGGTGGGTTTTGGCTCTGGAGACTTCTCTGTCCTCACAGTTGCCTCGGAAGCCTTAACTTGCCGCGACACGCGGTGTGGCAATTGCAGTGGATGGCGGCCAGGCGTTGAGGACAGGGCTGCCGACGCAATCGCGTGAATGGGTCGCCAGTTCATCCGGCCTGATGGGGGCACGTGCAATGTCTCGCAGGTGCCTCTCGGTGTGGGGCCCGCTTGTAAAAACGGGAAAAGGCCCCATCAGGGTCGCGGAGCATGCTCTCCAATGGGGAGTAACACCCATGGCCCTGTTTCGTGGTAGGGTATATAATATAGTACGCTGTCTTCTAACATGATAAGGTCCTGGGTCGCAGTTCAAACAGCGACTCGGCCCTGATTATCACAATAAAAATGACTTTATTTCTGATAATCGCACATGGGCATGTGGACATGTTTTGCTGCCAAACGGTTGTGGTTCAATTCATTATGTTGATATTAAATTGAATCTCTTGTAGGTAATTCAGGTGGAAAGGATTGTCGTAAACCAACATTTGGTACATAGTCTCGCTTATGCTATTTCTATAAAATAAAAGCCATCGTTCACTATATTTTTTTAGCCTGACATGGCCACGTCTTCCCTCCCGAATCTCAACCTGTCTCCAAAATTGGGAAAACAAATATAATAGTAATATGTACTACGTAAATGTTTAGAAAATAGTAGTTATTACGCTTACCTATTAGTGTAAGAGATTTAAGCGGATAACAACGTGACACGTTTTTTATATAAAATAATCTTCCAGATTATTCTAATAGTGTTTACTGTATATTATATACCTCGCGTCCAAATCGAGAGCAGTGAAAATGTCATCAGTATGTGTCTGTCCATGAATAGTGTTATTATTTCGACGCAGGAATTACGGCGCCCGATCTTATAGCACTTTGCTTTAAGATGAAAACTAAATGCGCATTACCATTCTACCGATTTAAACAATACTGCATATTTAGACACTATTTGGATGTTCGTAAAATCGACGAAGAGAACCTTGCGTGCCATGTCCGTATGGCGCGGAAATAAGGGCCGGTACACATCTGACGGAAAATGCGTCGAGCGTATCATCGGTTGCGTCTATTCGGTCAAATTAGACCTTTCACATTACGCGTCTAGTCAGTTGCGTTCAACATTTAAAGAGCGACTGTGTTGTGTGATATTGATTTTAAAATGAAGCCCATCGTACTAATAGCTATTTGGGTGGCTTTTGAACAAGATCGAAAAAGGAAACGACGACATTGGGTGCATCCTTTAAATACTAAAAGAATATCAAGTGGCCTTTTTCATTGTATATATGCAACTTTAAGAGAGTATCTAACAAAATTTATTCAGTTTTACTGTCGCTTACCGTAGGTCCGTAGAATATTTTGATGAACTCCTTACGATTATGAAATGTTACATAACTAAAAATGATACGAAATTTGCCGCTCTTACGATGACCGACAATGCCTTGAAGGAAACGGAACAGACGCTGTACGCCCGACGCACTAACGCATCATAGGTTAGCTGTTTTGGCGTTACGCGGCCGATAATACGCGACGCATTTTCCGTCAGATGTGAACCGACCCTAAAACACTTAGCCCCCGTACGCACCAGTGGCTGGCCGCTAATGCGTACGGGCGCTTAGTGTCACCACCACATAACATACTGATTGGGTAGTAAGCGCCAAGTAAAAGAACGCAGCGTATCGCAGAAAACCATAATTTTGAGAAGGAAAACTTGACACAGCTGACAAGTTGTTGTATGGTTTGGTGGCATCTTCAGGTTAGTTATCGTCCATAAACTTGTAGGAAGCCTGATGCCGCAGTGGGTGTTTTATGGACTGAGATAATAACTCTGGCCAATAGAGTGTTTTAAATAGGTATTTACGAGTACGCCCATAAAGGGCCCCAGGCCCGAACCTAATATTTTCTATTGAAGTGCCCCACGTTGCAATTCTCAGCCTTATTCTGCGAAATTCAATATTTGTTGTCAAGGTTTTGTGTCAAATGCACTACTTTAGAGGCCTTTTTATAATTCGCATAACGCATGCGCGTCCGCCATGTCAAAAACGCAGCAGTATGACAGTTTCGGGCACTTTTCATAACTATGGCTGTGCAACAAGCATTATCTATCACACATCACATTTCTAAATAAAGTGCCCGAAAAACATGCCGGAAGTTCGGGCATGCGCACAAAATATTTTCAACTATTACAAGTGGTATTAGTAGGGTACCAAAACTGTCGAAAAAGACAATGAAGGGCATGGTGAGTTTCGATGTTGACTCTACTGATTTACTACTACACTAGTCCGTGTGATTAAGGATTTAGAATACATACTGACTGTGTCGTAAGAGCCGACAAAAGGAAATGATAAGATGAAAATTTAGCCACAAGAGAAGGAAAACATGATACGAAACCTTAAGCCAACCCGTCTGGCCAGCGTGGCTAATTACCCTCCATGTAGTTGGAGGAGGCCCGACTCGGCAGTGGGTCATTTATGGGCTGAGAAGTAAGTAAGAATTACTACTAATTACCTACTTAGGGAATACCGGACAATATAGAATACTATTTGGCTCTCTTGTGATACAACCTACTATTATAGGTGCTAGCTAGATTCTAGCGTTATCCGTTTTGCAATTGCATATGTTTTTTAACGCGATATAACTATTTACGAATTGCTGCATATACACAAGACAGTATGAATAGATGTCCAGTCAATTTCAGAATTATAATATTAGTAGGATTTGAGAGAACAACGCAAAACGGTTTGAACTAATGCCAAACAGTTGGGTGATGTTCCAATGCGATATATTTTGATATTGATACCGAAAGGCTTGGATCGCGGAAAATTTACGACAATCCTGGCCGCGCTGGCACATGTTGATATTGCCTTAATTATTTTACAAACGATATTATTTGGTCATTTCGAAATATCGTTATGGCACATAGTGCACCTATTTCGCCGTACATCTATTTCATCATGATTTGTAACTGAAAGCTGTCTAAATATATTCATGTAGTTTTATTAGAGAAATACCGTTTTAGAGTTTAGCTAGCCTTATTTAATGTTGACTGACTGACGATGAGGTTGATTGGCTATCTTTGTGGTCACAATGATAGCCAATTTAGATAGGATTAGAATACATAGTATCACTATCCCATTCAATCCTGAGGGTGTCGTAGAGCCGACAAAAGGAAATGACAAGGCTTAAAATCATGAGAAGGAAAAATGATTTCCTAGGTTTTCGCGATTATTACAGTTCCAATTGCAACGTTCCATGTGCACACCGTAAGCGATTTCTGCGTGCACATGGCACGTTATCAATAAAACAAAATTTATAGGCGGTAGATTTTAACTGTTTCTTTGTACTTTTGAAGACAACTATCATCAGGTAGTCTCTACCGCGACCACGACTGCTGCAAAGCATTCGAAAACTCGGGAATTAAATAATGTAATCTACACGCGATAAATCCGTTAAAAAGTGTTTAATCTCAATATGAGAAGGAAAACTTGAAACGAACCCAGCATGGCAGTGTAGGCCATGCTTTATCCTCCATGTAATGGGATGATAAATAATAAATAATTTATGGGCTGAGTAGTATTCAATGTTGAGTTATTAATGATGGAATGTTTAGGTTAGGTTAGAGGTAAGCTTTTTATTAAATTTTCCACCACCAAGGTTCTCTCGTTTGTGCGGTTTTGTCTACCTACGAGTATGACGTCACAGCCTATAACTTGCTAATTCGAAATAGTTGGAGCCGTTAATTGAATTGAAAGCAGCTTTTCAAGAGGTGGTTGTTACTCACGTTTTATTCTTATGGTGTCTCAATCAAGTGTTCTTTGCTATGTTAAGAAACGTTCTGATCCGTATCATCAAAATCAATTAATTTGTCGACTGAAGTTACCAAGCCATAGTTGATAATTATATTGTCTTGGTTATTAAGGGCGTTCTTGTCATAAACATCATATTTATATTAGAATGTAGTAAAAATTTAATTACCCTCAGCAGTGGGTCTTTTACTGGCTGAGTAGTAGTAGAAGTTTGGTAAAATCCTTTGTGGACTATTCACACCGGCGCCTGGGGAACAGCTAGTACGGGGCACACCCCTCCCCCACTGTGGTCCGCCATTTAGTGGTATGAACGGGTTCCCTATACCCACTAAACATCCCCCTGGTGCACCATCCCGCCCCGCCTGCTTCGTGGACTCTGACTGTGTTTCCAGGGGGACTCGAAAACGCCGGAACTGATATTTTTGTGTATTTGGATGGTGTTGTTATATAGGACCTATTTACAAAGAATGCACGCATGCAGCGACTTCAGATGGTTGATTATTTTATAGGTTATTTTCCGCTTATTGTTGTTGAAGTTGGTTTACGATTTTCGTTAAAAATTGTTATTTGTGATACGTCTCCATTTCTATTTAAAGCCAAATCATATGCATTATTATTCTAGTACACTGTAAACAGTTTCGAGGCCAACTCGACTTTTATGCGTTGTTTTTCCAATTATTTTCGGCGAGCAGAATTTGTGTCAGAGCGTATGTAAGGTGATATAATTATGAGACGGTTTTCATTTTGTGTACATTTGTTGCATTGTTATGTATATCAGCTTAATAGCCTTCTGTTAGAGTGATGGCACAAAAACTTTCATATACTTAGGGCTGGCCAGACGTAGAGTGACGATGCTTGAATCAATAATTGGGGCATTTGTCAATGAGTTTTGTGATTATTTATTTAGAAACCATAACCAACATTTTGCCTCTTTTTTCCTTATCTTTTTATGAATATGATACTTCGGTATTCGTATTTCTGGGCGCCAGATATTCCGTGTCGAGACGGATATAGAATACATAGTGTTGGGGTAGCGCCATTTCATCCTGAGAGTGTCGCTACCCCATTTCATCCTGATATGTGAATGGCGAAGTGAAATGCCACCATGAGTGTATCGGTTTTCTAGATCGATTCTAAAAACAGGCATTAGGCAATGGCCTTTTATTTTGTACGTGGTTTTCAGTGTAAATTACAAACTATTCTCCTCAAAACATGATTCATGATATGAGTTATGCGTCGCGATGTTATAGTTAGCTCTTTGTATTTTAACTAGACTGAGTAGTTAATGTACTAATTTAGTTTGAGGTCAAGTTTACAATAAAATCGATGCGGGGTAATATTTTCTAGTTTTTATTATGTGTCTGTTACTATTCTATAAAATTAAATATTGAATTTTTAACAACGTAGACCACATTTTAATGAATTGTGTAAATACTTCAACTTCCATTTTATTATTGTTTAAGTTATCAAATGGGTATAGTCTTCTAACTAAATCATCGTACTAATGTTTTTAGTAGAATCTAAGTAATTGAAGTTTTCATTGACTTAGGTATTCTTTTCAGCCCATAAATTACCCACGGCTGCGTCGATTCTCCTCCAAATGCTTGGACGGAAATTAGCACAGGGTTTGGGATCGTGGGCTTAAACTAAACACTGGGGGCCAAATCCCCCAGGGTTGCGGAGCATGCTGTTCCGTCGCAGAGCAAAACCATGGTTTTAGTGGGTATGTATAGGCGCTAAGTGTTGTTTTTGCTTCCCGAATTCGCACATAACCAGGCTAGCCACAACGGCGGCAACCCACAAGGAAATCCGATGAAACAAGAAAAATGTAGTTTGCGTTCCTCTAATCACCTCTTACGATACTCTCAGCAGAAGACATTTGTACAACTATGACTTATCTAGATAGTTGTCAATCGCGATATATAATTTACTGAAAAACAAACAGCTGATTTTCACACATTTTAAATAATTATGACACGGGTCTTAATCGCGGAAATATTTTGAAGGTAAATACCTTATACTGCCTGACGTTTCGGCGTGGGTTACACCAGCCGTGGTCACAGGCTGACTCCTGAGTATAAGGTATTTACCTTCAAAATATTTCCGCGATTAAGACCCGTGTCATAATTATTTAAAACAGCTGATTGTATTGACATTACCCATAGTGGTCGCCCATTGGTCGAAATAAGACCATAATTAATTTCTTTTCTCAATATGACAACAGATTTTAACAATAAACAAAAGAATATTTTAAGCGTGTGTGTATCAAATACGTGATAGTGAACTTTTTATTGATTTAATGTATTATAGAGCGTAATTAAAAAAAATCAGAATACCGCACGCCTTCTATATAAGTGTGGGAAATTCCAACTCCTCGGTCCGCGCAATATTCGTAAAAGGGGATACAAAGTTTTTACTTTTAATTATGCCACCAATACTAACGATAATGCGAAATATAAAACCGTTCAAAATCAAAATGCAATCGCGAATACGAACGCTTGGCAGCGCGCGTTTGTAGGTGGACGATATTTTGGTCGGAAAGTGAAAAAAAACTCGAGAAGCCGCCCACGGCATCTCGCCCCTCACTCTGACTACCTCTGGTTGGTATTCCATGAGTAACCCTTTGCGCAATACAGGTGACCTTATTTCAAACGTGCACACAGGTATTCATATCACATATTCCAGAGCAGTGGGCGGGACGTCGGCGTCACGACAATGCCGGTGTCTCGTACACGATTATTTCAGTGCTCGTATGAAATGTGTGTATTTAATGTACTGTCTACGCCTAATAACTTGAGCACAAAGCCCGTAGAAATTAAAGGGAAAGTTCGCGCATGTCATTTACCAAACGCGTGCGTTACGTCTAATGGTTCTCTCCCAACCACCGCCACTGAGGCACAAAGCCGACTTTTGCGCATTGCTCAACTACCACCACTATTCTGCCCATGAATGACCCACTGCTGAGTCGGGCCTCCTCCAACTACATGGAGGGTAATCAGCGTACTGTGCCACGCTGACCAGACGGGTTGGCACAGGGGTTTGTATCAAGCTTTCCTTCTCTTGTAGCTAGGTTATCGGCCGTATCATTTCCTTTTATCGGCTCTTACGACACACGCAGGATGGAATGGGGTGGTGACACTATGTATTATAAATCCGTCACCACAAGTTCTTTGACAATCGTAAAAGTATAATGCAGTCTGATGGCGTGGCACAGTAAGCTAATTCTATTATTAAAGCTAAAAGCTATTTAATCATCATGAAAAATGTATTTGATTCGATCCAGAACATCGGTGTTTTCCTGTCGTGCAATATAGACATCGCCAGGATTCACGGAAATGGAGAAGATACAAGTTGGTGGCATGGCACTTCGGCGCTTTATGTTTATATTATTGTACGTTTCGCTTTAAAAATAATAATAATCACCCGATCGGTCACAACTATTGTGAAAATAGAAACATTCGGGGAACCATCACGGTCGTTTATTTTAAACGATGCATTGGTAATAATACAAGATTATGCGCTTTCCACGCTTATTCGACGAATCGTTTGTCATGTTCCTATGTCTGGATTGAGAGTATTGTGCCAAATCATGGGATGGACAAAAGTCACACAGGTGTCTAGCTAATTATACTTCATCACGATAAGCGTCCAAAATTTAAGTAATAAGCCTATAATATTGTCGTGCTTATTATATTTCTTATTCTTCTCCATGCCGGCTATTAAATTAATCGAACTACATATTGTGACTATAAAATGGGTTGCGTCAAAACACGAGTTCGGCGAAATGATTAAATGGAGAGACTAATTAAAAAACAAACGACACATGCCCGAAAATACTTTAATGTTCTGTGCGAGATGCTAGTGAAATACGATGCGATCTCGTGAATCCAAAGTGTGTTTAATATAGCCGTCTTATTAATACGCGGCCCACCTAGAAACAACATCTACCTGTGCAACTCGAGAGCCACTCCGAAATAGCTCGCTTACTCGAAAACATACATCTCAAGAATTTCCGTTTTTTATTTGTGATTATTCCTACTGACGTATTTTACCTAGATTCAGTTTAAATAAAGGAATACTTACTCGGAGTAACTCTGCGTGATATATGTATACCTAGTCCGAAATGAGTGGCTCTGCAGAAGAGCCGATATTGCTCGAATATATATAGCCTTTTTTTTCGCGTTATTCCAAGGGATTTCTTTCCCATTATTAAAAACCGTATATTAAGATATATTATGTACTAGCTAAAAACTTCGTACCGCCTCAGAATCAATAAATAAGAAACATTAATGATAGTTCCAGAAAGTTACCAGAACTTTATTAAAATATGTGCTGAACTGGAACAATAAAAATTCAATTAAAAATTTAAATAAACCGCTCATAATTATTTATTATCTGACCCGTGGTCCCCAAACGCGAGGATTTATTTTTGTTTTTTATTTTTAACTTTTTAAAGGGAACTTAGATCATTGTGACGGGGGTTTATTTATATTTTTAATTTAATTATTATTTTCTGCTTTTTATAGGTACACCCTTATTATTATGTAGATGTTGTTAAGTTGTCAATATATAGATTCTTGTCGCATACCCATTTTCTCCCCACCACATATATTTGCAGATATTGGGTATCTCCCCGCCCCTTTTACCCCCAGAGCTTTTTCAGGGCTCAACAGATTTTCATGGAACATATTATTTTGTAATGTGCACTTGATGCGCTTTCATTTGAGACCCCACTCGATTATATTTGCAGACTTTCAGTTATTCTTCCCCACTTTCACACCCCATAACTTTTAAACGACTCTACCGATTTTCATCAAACATGTCTAAGAACACTCGCCCGTGACTCATCTGTCATACAAAAAATAACTGTATTGAAATCGCTACATCCGTCCGCGAGCTACGGAGCCCTCTTTTTGCGTCGGGGGTTAAAAATAATTTGTATTTAAAAAGAATGTTTTTTTTCACATTTTCTCAAACCTTCCCTGGAATTCCGCGAATATTTCAAGACCAAAATTAGCCAAATCGGTCCAGCCGTTCTCGAGTTTTAGCGAGACTAACGAACAGCAATTCATTTTTATTTATATAGATAGATAGATATTTATATATGTATGTGAAATTGTTATAAGTGGAAAATATGAAGACACGCCTATGACTATCTTAAAATAATTGTGTTAGCCACTATTGTTATTATAAATACCACTCGCATGTCTGTGATATGTTCAGGGGCGGATCGTGATTTTGTCGAAATTATCATCAAATTTTGCGTGACTTTGAAATGTATTTTTGTAACCTTTTTAACAAGTACAAAGTAATCAGTACTTAATGTCAATCCTTAAATGATCCACTACTGAATGGGTGTCATCCAGTAGGTTAGGGTGAAAGCCTACTGTGCCAAGCTGGCCAGACGGTTTGACACACGGTTTCATATCAAGGTTTCCTTCTCTTGCTAGGTCGCCTCACGACGCCCGTAGAAAGGAAAGGCTTGTAAACACTGCGGTGAAACTAGAGAGAGTAACTACTAAAATTGGATCTCCATCCAAACTATATCAGGCTTCGGGATTGTACAGGCTATAAAATTCATGATCGATTTCATGGTTTATGTTCAAATTGGAAGGATTAATGTTCAAGGTCTGTTTACTAGTTAAGATTTGCCAGTCCCACACCCCTAACTCACGTTAATTCATGTTCGGATACTTGGCTATGGCCCAGTGTCTTCATGTTATTACGCGTGGCGATGATCTCAGTCCTATGTTTAGTTTTATTTTGTCATAAAAACCACAATGACTAGGAGATGGGACCTGGCCAATAATCATTATGTACAAAGAATGGCTTGACCGTGATTATTTTCGGGAGGATTAGTAATAATTGCAGTGTCATCAAAAATATCAAGATGTGATGCATTGATATACTTGTGACATCTTCTTTCAAACCTATGTCTCATCCTATTTGTATGCAACCAGAATATATTATCGTTGTTCAGCCAAAGGAAGGTCACTGCTGGACATATGTTTTTTTGGATTCGCTGGGGAAATACTTAATGCGGCCCCTCGAGGGTGGGTCAATGGATATGTGGGACTCCGGAACATACTACTCACTAAAGCCCTGGGGCTATAGGCCTGGGGCCCAGTCCAGGACGATTATATACGAAGGGTATACCCTCACACAGCGTCACGAGGTCGCAGTCTACTGTGGCGCCCCGATGGGTTGCGACTATCGGAGGGCATCCCGGATAACTGGGGCGCTCTATCCAGACTCCGTCTGTGGCGTGGGTCAGCCAGAGCTTCCTCCTTTCCGATCTACCTTTTTCGTAGCCCTCAGCTTAGTGGCCAACCAGGTTGAGAGCCAACCCGAGGACCCTGGTGCGCCTCGGTTTAGGGGTCGTAGGGCAAACTCTGAAGACGAGTCCTTGGAATCAAAAAACGTTACGACACTGTTTGACGCTCCCCCTGGACACTCTCTGCCACTCCCACTGGGCAGTCGGTAGACATTCGCAAATTATCGGTACATGGAGCAAAGGCTTGTCCTACACTGAGCTCTAGTAGGTACATGTAGTCTATTATTCCTAAGTCCTTTCCCCTCTCGGTTTCCCTCCTAAGGACGAATCTTAAAAATCTAAGTAATAACTTAATAGAACTTCTTAATAAGTTTCTTTGTCGTTCCCCCACTAATAAGGGTCGTGACATTTATGATTTGTCGTCATTTGCTTCGGTCCTGTGCCAGCGAAAGAGACCGTTGTAGAGTTTCTCCGGTTGCCTCTACTGTTAGACCATCGTTTTGGAATTCGGCCCTTGGAGCGCTTTCCCTGCATCTGTCCCACGATCAATTGCGTCTCCAACTCATGCACATGTGATCGCATTATTTGTCCCGAAAAGATAAATCAAAATTCATTTATCCAAGTGGTCTCATTTGAGCACTTTTCACAGGTCAAAATACCGTTATCATCTAAAATGATGAAAGGTTTACTATTAATATAAATATCTTGACAATATTAATAAACAAGTTTATAGCTAACCGGCTTTTACCCAATGTGTCGTGTTTAGTGTCTATTTGGTATATCTGAAAATAGGTCGTATTTCTTTCTTTGTAAATGCCAAAACAATGTTTCCCGAGTACTAGTGTCTGTAAATTGATAAGTGAAGTAAAAAGTTTTGGTCCGTTTTAGCAGTGTTTGTGGTGACGAAGCGGTATGATTGTTGGCAAAGTTACGGTTTATATGAGGGTGCAGAAATGTAATAGTGTAGTAAAACACGCTTTAAAATAAAGTAATTTAATAAATAGTGTTACATACACTAAATGCATATACCATTAACATGTATTTTACTTACAATTTAGATTTAACCTGCGGTACTTTCGGGTTTTCTACTAAAAGTCCACCATACCATACATAAACAAATAACGGTTTTAGAAGTGATATATTATGTATTCCAAAAATCATAACAGCTGGTGGCAATACTTCTTCTTAGTAGTGTTCTATGGCTGCCATCATTTTGTCTTTACGTTAAGGTGAATGTTCCAGGGTAGCCCACGAAATTCAAATTTTCGTACGTTTTTTGCAATTTGCAGGTCAGTGCTAGGTTGTATGTTGATTAAAATGTTATTCGCGGCTGTAACACGTATGTAGTTATAGAATTATAATCATCAAAATCATCAATACAACCCTCCAAGCTCATAAAGGTGCAAGAAAAACTTTTTCAAGCTCAAAGTCATACTTGCACCTTTATGAGCTTGGAGGGTTGTATTGATGAGTTTGATGATTATAATATTCAAATTAGTACTGTTCTCACATCTTATATAGATTAAGATAATACGAGGGATACTATTGTTTGATTTAGCGTGCTATACACAAAAAAACAATGGTTCACTGGAACCTTTCAGGGGAGCCCTGACTTACTAACCTCATCTCATTGTTATGAGTCAAAATTGACAATCAACGTGCCTTCGACTGTCGTTTTTGACAATTCTGTAACCTACTAATACTATAATGTCACTTCAGACGTATGCCACACGCTTTTGATGCAAGAACTTGGCAAGATCATTTCAATTTGGCAGACGAATGCTTTCAATTGCAGCGTGTCGGATTGACACTCATAGAATACAGTAAGTTTGGGTCCCAGTTAAAGCTACTATTTGAGTAATCTAATCATACTAATATTTTAAAGAGGAAAGATTGGTATATGTGTATGTTTTTAACGAATATACGGAAACGGATTACGGGAATTATTTCTAAAAATAAGTATTTCACCATTAGAATAACTTGTGCACGGATTTGAAGTCCCCGCGAAGCCGCACATAGATGTTAGCAGGAATAAAAAGAGTCGGGCAGTGAAAATATGTATCAGATTTAGATAAAGGCCTATAATGACTACAAACTTTTATTGAACCTAAACAAATTTTCTAAATCAGTTTATAAATGAGAGAGTTATGCGGTAACATATATATATAAAAAATATACAATATATATGAAACTGACTTATTAATTACACATTAGGCTTATAGTTGCATATATTATAGTAGCATCACATAAAGTGTCTGCAGTCATCGCTTCATCGGTCCAATAATAACGGCGAACCCCTTTCCTTGCATCGCAAACCCCCCCCCCCCCCCTCTTGCTTCTGCACATCTTCGCCAGCTGACTCCTGCATTTCAGCTGAAAATAACTTCGTAAATATGCGTCAGCGCATGACTGATCCAGCGATTACTTATGAGAATTACTAATTCGCGCGTTAACAGCGACAAGGCCCGATGAATCAATTTAAGCCAATTTTCGTCGCACATTTCTTATTTAATGACGCATTCGTGCTTATTTTGGGTGAATAAATTGTGGACGTTCGTGGTAATAGAATAAGAGTCAGGTTATTATCATTTTTCTTCTTATAAGTAGTGGCTTCTGTCCATTCATCATCATCAATTTCCAATGTATGTTTACGATTTCAGATTTTTTACCCTATTTTTCGACACTTCCTTTCCTTATCATAATCATCATCAGGACACTCTAGTCCCTTGTTGGACGTACGCATAATGAGCGCTATAGTGCTCTGTTTTCACAGATCACTCTATCCAACTTCACCAACCCGCACTCTCCTGAGGGTGTAGTAAGAGGTGACTAAGGCAATGCAAGAGGCAGATTACCTAGCTGCGAGAGAAGGAAAACTTGACACATATACCCTGTGTAAACCCGTCTTGCCTTGCGTGGCACTGCCTCGTTGGTCTAGTGGTTAGATGTGCCGCCTTTGGATCAACGGGTCCCGGGTTCGATTCCGGGGTCGGGCAAGTGTCTTTGTCTAAACCAGAGGCACTGGCTCGGAGTCTGGGTGTCATTTCTATCTACAATAAGTATGTATTTACAAAAAAAAAAATGTATATAACTAGTTTATCATCCATCTCGTTACCATAACACAAGCATTAAATTGCTTAGCTTGGGGCGAGATGGCCTTGGACGAAATGTCCAAGGATATTTATTATATTTAATTGCCCTCCATGTATTAGAAGGTGGAGCAACTGAGTATTGGGCAATTTAGGAGTTGAAATTATTTTACTGATAAAGAAAGCCTAGAACCCATCTCCCTGAAAAGGTCTTTCTTAATTTTTACAATAGGTATATACTCGTACATTTAATTTGTTGCAGTGAAACAAAATACCTTGCCTCACAAAACAAATGTTGTTTTTCAAACAATAAAATGTGTGTTTAGCTCACAAGCTTGGCAATTAGTTTTCTGGAAATTCCTGAAGTTGAAACATTCAATGGTGTTTATTTCGCACTTACGTAAGAAGCAAAATTTAAAGGTGATTGCATAAATTCTTGTCGATACCACGATTTGTTCAAGACTGTTTATTTGCATCGTTAGGATTTTATTGAATTTCTCCGTTTCAATTTATGCTTTCATGACTAATGGCATATCTATGAGTAAACTATAGCTTGTGCCCGCGGTTTTGTTCGTATGGATTCCAAACCTGTTTCAAATAGAAATTTCTATAGAGTCCATCTTCAAAAAAGGCGAAATATGAAAATATTTGAAATTTGAATCTTATGAAAACTATACACATTACGCATTTATAAATTTCGTTATTCGTATTGTTGGAAACTGAAACTTTCCTTTGCAATCTAGAACTAAATTTAAATTTCCATCTGATTCTAGGTGAGTCCTATTTATGTACAAGATAGCATGTTTGGTGCTCTGGTAGTTAGACTGGTGCTTACTCCAATGGGATTGAGAAAAGGCGAGGTGATGGTGATGTCGGAGAAAGAATTATTTTTTATTTGTGTGTGTGTGAGCCTGGAGAGACAGGTAGTTATAAATGTAATGTTTTGTCTTTTGGCTTTCGGGTCAAAAGTAATTTACATTTAGAGAGTTTATATTTTGTTAAGAAAAATATATTCAGCCGTTTGCTCAACGGTTGTTGCGTTTGGCTACAACTACAAATAATAGCTTTAAAAAAAAGTAAACGGACTCCAAAGCCAAAATTCACAAAAAAAAAACAAATGCGAAATATTAACGAAATAACCCAGAAACAGCCACCGCCAGTATACTTAAATCCTAATTAAGATTGGAGTCATTTTAAGTATGACATAATACAAAATTTGCTTGAAATAGACACTCAAATATGTATGTAGGATTAAGTATTTTCGCCCCTCTGTTATTGACTGATGTATTTGTTTAAACCTAAATATTAGTTACTGCATTTTTCTTAAATTGCAAATCTTAAAGAAACGTTGTAAGGCTTAAAATGATGAAGATGATCAGTCTATGAAAATAAACCCAAATGATTAAATGCTAAATACGTCTCATATAAATGAGAGTGACAGGCATGAAAAAGAACATCGATTTTGGAAATTGACCAGCATTTTGTAGTACAATTCTGGTTAAAAAATTCATACTTCAAGATAGAAAACTATTCCAAACTCAGAACTGAATCTTTTGATTAGCTCTGTGCCCTAACTTCGGATTGCTATGGGGTTTTTGTTACAAGCTGTACGTATAGTATACAACCTTTTCGCGGTTCTTATGGAAAATAAAAGCACAACGCAAAGCACACTCGGGCAGTCGGAAAATTCTCTTGAAGATCCGGCCGTGGGGACTAGCCAAGTTATTTAATACTCCGGGACAGAGACGATTAGCGCCCCGGCCTACCCAATAAAAACCGACGGCGATCCCCGACTGACCAAATTAGGGCCACAGGTTTCATTCCCATAGGAGAGCCTCATCAGCCTTGCTAGGCCGTGTTTAGTGAAACCACAAGCTCCCAGGCGGGCCCCTCCGAAAGAGCATAAAGCTATTGGCTAACACGCAACTAGGTACTTGACACGTATTCTTTACAACCAACTTGTACTTACTCGTACTAGTGGTCAGGTAACCGATAGAAATAACGTTAATATACCGAAATAGATATCGCCATAGAACAAAATGAGTATTATTTTCGTAACTTTTTGTCTTTTGTTAAATAACAAATTGTTGGACTTGCTTTTCGTAGTACAAGAAATAAATACAATTGTGGTAACGTTTGGCGATTAACCTAACAGATGGATGATTGCGATGACTAGATAAAATATGGATCTGTGGAAAAAATATAGTAATACAATTTTAATATTAGTAGTAAAAGCAATCGCTCTACATTACGAGACCTCTGGCTCTGCTGGATGTTAGATGGTTGTCCATCATTTGTGTGTATTATCTGACCTCTGTGTTTCGCAGGGCACTTATAGCCATCGGACCCGGCTGCCATTCTACCATCTATGGCAGTCGTTACACGTAGTAGACTAGTAGCGTGAATACTGACTGCTGGTCTAACCATATAATTAATGGTGGTCTCGGTCTGACAAATCAGGTAAGACCGATATATGTATATTAATAGGTCAGTGCTACTATCTAACATATTTTATAACCTTGGGCCCAAAAAGAAGCTGGTTCATAATTCGATTATATACATTATGCCTTTTTATGTTTGTTACCGCCTAAAGCTGCGACTGTTACACGATTTGCAAAATCCTGAGGGATGTATGTACCTACATATTTTTTATGATCATCGGTTTTAATTTAAGGTGGCTCCGACGTCAAATACTTTTTTATTAATTATTTAGTTTTTGTAATCTGTTTTTAATTTTTGTCGAACAATTTTTATTTTCTGTATTATTTTACTGTCTAGGGTATGTATATAAAATCTATAAACCTGGTAATATAATATGTAGCCTGATTAATTAAAGCATGTTTGGATTGGTTTGGATGATTGATTGGTTTGGATTTGTTATTGGATATCTCATTGAAATATCAGTTTATGTAATAACCTATTCTAATACAGCAATAATATGAAATATTTATGAATGAGTGTGTGTTAGTCGTCATTAATGTATGGAAGGACCAATGCAAAAGATCTCAACGGGTTGGGGTCTAGGTTTGAGGCAGGTCTTTGACTCGCCATAGGCGATGGGGTGTGGGGTATGCAAAATGCGCGGGCCTCGGGCGTGGGGCGGCGGCAGGGTGCGCGGGAGTGTGCGCTCGAAATAACTCGCCGTATTTCGGTCGCGCCGCCCCCCGCGCTGGCCATCGCCGCCGGCGCAGCGCGCGGACCCACCACTATCCGCTAACTATTCGCAATCGACCGACGTCTTGGTTGTTGGACTTGGGTTATAATGACTTGACTTCTGCTAAATGAACCCGTGCACTAATTTAAGTTTATCGCAGTGGCGTACATTGATTTTACACGAGCGCCGTACCGAGGATTGTTTTACGAGAAGGACTAGTAGCGTCGAGTGACAGTTTTCATAGTGCGTTGTGCTGCTGTGGCGGCGCGATGGAGAAGCAGTCGCGGTGGGCGGAGCAGCGCTCCGAGCGGTCCGAGCGCTCCGAGCGGTCGGAGCACGTGCAGCACTCGCAGCGAGTGCAGCGCACCGAGCATCATTACACACGCCAGATGCTCTCGCAGCAAGGTCAGTCCCCCAAAACTATGCTTAGCTTTCCACACTAACTTCAAGTAATCGATGCCTATGCGAATTTTTTTAAACCTGAAATTCATGATAGTTCTGAGCGCGCGCCGCGGGTCGCAACGCCCACGCGCGCACCAGAATAGCAGCACTATCTCGCTCGCGGTGGAAAAGCGCTATGCACAAATAAAGTTAGGCACCAGGAAGAAACCAAAGACACTCGCAGGCCGACCGCCCGCCGGGCGGACCGCCTCGGCCGGACCGGCGATGACACTTCTACTCTGATGCGAATTCTAATGCCTTTGAACATGGAACGAGAGAACTCGCTTACTAAAAGACCATTCTTCAATCAGAACTTTGATATTTCTTATAAGATCAGTACCTGTTTCCTAACTCTGCGTGAGTTCTCTCCTCCATTAAGGTTGCAGAGCGAACTTGTTTTAGTATTAAGAACGTGTTTACTTATAAGGTATAAAGTCGTATCCTTTTATGGAATGAGACCAAATATGTTCCCATTCAAGGATTAAATTTATTCACCACAGATCTGTGACAGACACACATCAAATTAGGATCTAAAAGTACTTATACTAACATTTTTGCGGTTCATCCATAATTTTAAACAATCTTATAATAGACCTGGCAAAAAAAATGTAATGAAATTATATACAAAAATATATACGTAAATTTTTTAAACGGTACTTTTTAATTTTATAATATTTGATTGTGTTAATCTCTTTACACTTTCCTTCAAAGACCGCTTCAGTAATTACACCGATATTTTGGCACGCATACAAAATTGTTGAGCAATAATAAAGTAACTTTAGAAAATGCTTTAAATAAAAATTTCGCTTATAATTAATATGAACTCGAAATTGAATAAATTGAAAAGATACTGAAATATAACTACAAGTACCTATTTCTTGCGGTACAAATGGAAAGGGAATCTAATACTTCTAGACATATTTGAATCTTCGAATGGATGTAATTTAGAATACGATCACAAGTAGGTATATGTGCACTTGAACAGACCGGCAAAATAATACGGCATTAAAAGCGCACAAATAACATATGTACTCACTTATAGTAAGGACAGACGATGCGGACAGTTGTACAAACTATTGCCATTGCCATTTGAGAATGTGAAACTAGGTGAAGCTCGTGGATCTGTTCGGTCGAAAAGGCGTTTTCAATTCGCACACAAATTGGCAGCTTATTGCAAACGGGGCGTACTAAACTTGGAAGCCGAAATCTTATTATTTACTTTTTTATTTTCTAAAACATAAGTAGCCTATGTTATTCCTTGCATAAGTTAACCTGCCAACGTCCCTGAAAATCAAATAAAATCAGAATAAGCTGGAATATAAATAATTTAGAAATTATTTTTAATATTAAACCTTAATATGTACTTTCTTGCACGTTTAGTAAAAGGGGTTTGATATTACAAACAACCACTAAAATTATATGTATACATCTAATGAATTCCGGACTATGGGGATGGTAAACAAGAATAAATCAAGATATGACAGCTCGTAGAAATAAATTACCCTAATGCGATATACAACAAAGTCAATGACTTATCCTGATTGTCAGTAAATAGTGATAATAAGAATAAATATACTGTTAATTATCTAGAAAACAAATACGCATCGTTACAAATAGAAAAGAACAAAATACATTTATCGAATATGCGCAGTCTTCGAATGCATTGATTTTAAATTAGTTTAGTTCCGTGTTTGGTAAATAGATGTCGCATCAATTTTAACGCAGTAAAGTCTATTTACAATACCCAAAATCAATAGTTCTATGTACTGAACATAGAACACTTTCAGAATTAAAGTTTTAGTAGGAAGACTCGAATGTGTTCCAATTACCAAATTAAAATATAAACAAACACAGGCATAAAAAATACCAATCATAGGTATAAAATTTGGTGTCTGTTTCAAATGTTACTTAATGCTGAAATATGACCTAGTAGACATGGGTTTATTTGGTAACATCGATTAATCAAGAATGCACATGAAGCTTGCGTGATGCAGTGACGAACTTTTCTTTCATTAGAGTAATAATTTGGTTAGTCACAATATCGACGGTATCACGCTAACTAGTAGACAACATGCATGGTTCTCTGGTGAAATACAATACAAGTACACAGCGTGGTTTACTGTATAACACACACCTCAGACACCACAAAATCGTATTAGGCTATACACGAAATACGTCGATTTAAAAATATATGACAGCACATTGTCAGGTTTTCTCACCGTAGGTATTCTTGATTACTCTCGCCGCCAGTGGAGTCAAACAGTCGTGGAGCAGAAGGGGTTTGGGAGAGTATGTATGTGCCATGCACGATATCTACTTACGTATTAAAAAGTGAAGCTAAAAAAAATATCTTTTTACAAATTCTGCGCGGGCGGAAGAGTATGAAATTTCCCACACTTATAGTTTATATAGAGAAGGAGTGCAGAATGCTAATATGTATTAAATTAAATTATGCAAAAAAAAAAACATTTCGTCAATAAAAATAGCATTACACACACAACCATTGACATACACACATAAATAATACTCTTTTGTTTAATGTTAGATACCTAATGTTTGTGGTCAATTCGAGAATTGAAATTTAAATAAAGAACTATAATTTAGAACTTTGATTAATTATGGTCGAATTTGGAACGTCCGCGACCAAGATTTATTATTATTATCTATACGTGGATATAAATTAAGTGATCAAAATATAACCTAGTTAAAAATTTTCATCCCGCCTGCCCTGGCCCCAAACCGGCTATGTCTTATTGAAGAGCCCATCCGACACGATGCAAATGCTAGCCGTCATCTGCTAGATTCAAAAGTACTTGTGTCAAAATCGTGCAGCATACGTCCCGAGCTGACACTATAGCATTAGTATGTTACTAAAACTGTCAAAAATGTTAAAATCAACAGTCGAATGATTTTGCCTCTATTGAATTACAGGTTATATTACTGAGCGTAATTTTCAGCCGTGGAGTCCAATATCTGATGCTTTCCATAAACCGAAATCGTTTAGTCTAACAAACAATATCGTTATGCTGTCTTATGTTTGTTTTAATAAAAGAACACGATCATAACCGTCAAGAAATGATTTTCTAAAACAATATCGTTTCTAAAAATAGAGTAGTTAGTCTCAAAATATGTGTTTGCAACAGTGTCGTTTTGTTTACAGCTTTTTTAAAAAAACGAAACCCCTTTATTATATATAACCTGTATCGCAGAGGCAGTTTACAAACATGGAATTCACGAACACAAATGACACCCAGACTCAGAGCAAGTACCTCTGGCTTACACAAAGGCACTTGGCTTGGCCCCGGAATCGAACCCAGGACCCCGTTATCCAAAGGCGGCACATCCAACCCGAAGACCAACGAGTTACAGTCTACTTGTTACATATTGGTCTTTTTCATTTTTGTTAGGGTCTCGATGTAAATATTATAATTTCAGTAAAGTATTACGTTGATGTAGTACCAGATGGCGTTGTGACATTTACATAAATCTACACGGTTCCGGTTGTAACAATATAGTTCTTACACTTGTTATTGATACTATTGACAGTTTACATTCGTTCACGGTTTAGTCATTGTAGCATGGAAACAATTAATAAAGAAAGAATTTAGATAAATTTAAAAGAGATCCCCTACCAAATAAACGATAACATTTTATTTTAGCAACGGCTTTCCCACTTCTGTCAGAAAATGCATTTCAAAGGCAAAGGGTCACTATTAATTAACGGTTGCATAAAGATTACCTATAACTAACTGAACCCGTAATAGATACATGGTCATGGCTTTAGGTATAGCAACTTAAGGTAATAAAAATAATACTCTACTACTACTGATCCCATAAATGACGCACTGCCGAGTCGAGCCTTCTCCCGTCACAGACAGGGTAATTAGCCTACTGTGCCACGCTGGCCAGACGTCTTGGCATAGGGTATCGTATCATGTTTTTCTTCTCTTGCCGCTAGGTTTTTGACCTTGTCAGTTCTTTGTCGGCTCTCACGACACCCTCAGGCTGGAACTGGGTGGCGACACTATGTATTCTAAATCCGTACCACACAGAACGCTCATTATTACACAATATAACAGCACTCTGATATCAATCTAGGAGATGAGAGGAGGTCCGACTCAGATGTGGTTTTTTAAGAGATGAGTTGATGATTACTATAATATGTAATCATCCCTGAAAGCAATATATAGCTCCACCCTCCTTTTTTACATCGGTGATCCTCATGGATTCCGGGCCGTTCGGACTGGCCGGGTTATGTGGGACTCCGGCGCGCGTAGAGATGGTAAATTGCGCACCGACCTACTAAAACCGACGGCGATCCTCGAATGTCCAAACCAGGGCCACAGGATTCACTCCCCGATAGGAGAGCATGCTCCCGGACCCTAGGGACCTCAGCCCGGCTCGTTTAGTGGAGCCCCAAGCGCCTACTTCAGAGTGAACAAGGCCATAAGCATTGAGTTAGTGTAATTATATAAAGTACCTACTTTTGATGAGAGAAAATGATCAATACATCAGATGTATTAACATAAAAGTAACCGACTCTCCTCGACCTAAAAGTGCGACACGCGACCGCCATCCGAGAAGCGAAACCGCAGATCATGTGGTTAATTCATTTCTTTGGCTATGCGGTTTATGGTTCGGATTACAATAAAATATGACACAACTTCCTAGTAATAAAAAAAATGTTACGTAATTTCGTCGATTACGAAGTGTTAAAGTAATAAGGATAACCAAAGTCTATAACTGATAACTATCGACATAGGACTACCTCGTTAGTCTAGGAGTTGAATGTGCCGGCTTTTGTGTAAACCAGAGGCACTTGCTCTGAGTGTGGGTGAAATTTGTGTTCGTGAATTTCATGTTTGTAAACTGCATCCGCGATACAGACTATAAACAGTCCAGGCGTTATGCCTAAAAAATAGTTACCCGCAGGCAGTACCGGAAGGCTCGTTGAAGAGATCCTCAGGGAAGGTCCAATAGTGCATGTTATTTCGTTAATAACATTTTCATCTAAAGTACCTTCAGTAGGCCGATCTTGTTAAAGATATAGTTATAAACCCAATACTAGATGAAAGTTATAAATTGAAATCATTTACGATATGGTTATGACAGAAAAACGTCTAAAAGGAAGGGTAAACTAGCCCAGAACTCCTCGACTACGCATTACCGGGCGTAACGCACTTTTTGCCATCGAACGGTTTAATTATCGGTTTTCTATTTCGTCGTGCGAGAGAACTACAGAATAATAGCCCCATTACTGTACGATGCGAAAAACGACGGTAGAATACCACCACGTTTTCACTCTTTCTTCATGACGTTCAATAGAAACGGCATAATACCTACATGTGCGAATCACTGTCGCTTTTTACCATTATAAAGTGGCAGTTAATGCGACGGATGAATGCATGTAATCAATTATTTCATTAGGAATCGTTATCCCATTGCATTCCGTTTTAAAGTCACAGTCAAACGTCAACCAATTGTGCGAGTGCAGTAATTTTATACTTCTATACCTGAAGAATGCGACAAGGCTGCGTCCTACGCCCTTTTCCGAAAATGAAAGTAAACAATGTAGCATTCCTATCTTAAAACTGTGCTCAGTCAACGTTTATGGGCATGTTTACTGTTAAATAATTTACTCGGAGTCGTGGTTGTAGATGGCAGATAGTTGAATATGCGCTAGTTGGTCTGGTCTGTTCGTTCGGTCTCGGTGAACACTAATGATAATGCCTTCTGCACACGAAACTAGGCAATGACAACTAATTCGGTGAGTGAAGAACCTAAGGGGCTTTCATATTCACATTTTAAGTTAACTTCGATATTTCTTTCTTATTCAATTTTTTCTCCGTATTTACATGTTATTGATCAAATGTTGTATCAGTAAATCTCAAATTATCTGTCATTCAGGTGCACATAACAGAATATTTTAACACAAGGTTGGTTTAGTTATTTTCTGGAGTGCAACTTTGCCTAGCCTAAACTTGATGTCACTATGGATATACCATATGCAGTGGACTTAAGCAACGGTTTGGGTACAAGCAGATGATCATCTTGGCAATAGCGCGGTTCCATCCAACGGGCAGATGGAACACGCTCAACGCTTTGTCCAACGTAGCGTGTTAACAGCGTCGCGGCTGCCTGCCTCGTGTGCTCCAATCATTAAAGCCCCCATATTACTGTCGAGTTAATTTTTTATGGTCAAAAGATACGTAACATTTTAATTTTCATGATTATATTTATCGGCAGCATGAAACCTAAAGTCTTCTAGTTGGACGACATACATAATAAGCTATTTAGGCATTAGAGGTGAGAACATTGCTGTATAACAAAAACGTTTTTATATTATACAAAGCTTTGACTAAGTGGTACTTCAAAAGATTCACATAATAATCTTCTATAGCTCAACCATTGCAGTACACCAATATACTCTGCAAAATGTACCTTTTCGTTTTTCCAAACTCACACTATCGTCGTAAAGATGTTACATTTTACTGCCGACAATAACGCACAACTAATTTGAAGCAAACCGCGTGCTGCGCCGTTGAGTATTTGAACAATGTGCTAGCGGTTTTCAAAAGACACTTCATACTTGCCTTTTCTAAATTACCTTTCATGGTGGACCGTTAGAGCCCATGCAATGCAAGTTCAATAGGTAGTGTACGTGACATTCTTTCTTCGGCTTGCTCTGATCCTAAATTGTTTAGGGTCGCTGATCTTCGATTCTTTTCTATCGGCTGGTGTGGAGTCATTGACTCCCTTTTTATTTATGTTACGCACGCAATCCATTAATCTTCGGTAACTCTGTACCTTTCCATCCATCTACTTTCATATCCACCATTTGCTTTGGTATGTGCCTTTCATCTCTGCTCATCACATGTCCATACCAAGTCAAATACTATCTATCTATTTATCTATCTCATTAAAGCTTATTTCAATGACTATTGTTTTTGCTGCAGTGTCAAGTTCATTACTTCAAAGGCAAGTTCAAAGCCCGCGTCGAAAGCGCAAGTCAAAACATTCTGCCTTGCTCAACAAAAGTTGTGGAGAAATTTATCATAGCTGCCTCTTCATTGAACAGCTGATGCACTAACAAACGATTAGAAATCGTTCCTTTTTCAAATAGCTATTGTTTAACTACAATGACGTTGGTCTGCACCAATTAAACTAGTCTGTACTTTAAAGTGTCTTGAGGAACTAAATACCGCACTACCTATTTAAAAGTACTTATGTGTCATATTTTTTTTCTGCATTTAAATCATTTTATCGTCAATAAAAAGACTTAAACACGTTTGTTATAATAGCCGGAATTTACGAAAACTATTTGAAATCCTCACTACACAGTTGCTAAGTAATGAATTATAAAATGATCCGAAAGCGCACTTTTACCGGTGTTATCTCCGAATTTATAATATGAACAGTTAAACATGGTCAGGCTACTTTCGCTCCGTGCCAAAACGATTTGCTTGCAACGTGATTTACTGTGAGTTTGTGCCGCGGTATGCAGGGTATTAAATCTTTTTATCATAGAAAAGTTGCACGCACATACTTCTTGCACGTTTTGTCTGGAAAAAGCGTGTAAATAAAATCACGTAGGTATAATGTTTAATCAGTTTGAAGGACTTACAAAATCTATTGCAACAAAAATATGAGGTTTGTATTCCAAGTTCAAATTTCAAACAAGATAAAGTGACGATGACTTTTTTTTTCTTCTCCACTATAGTAATTCTTTCGTCGTATTGATTGCCATTCGTGATTTTCTCAATTAATAGCAAGTATCGAACAAATTTCAGTTGCTTCTAGATCAAATATACGACAGGTAATTTTATTTTGATGTAACATGTGTCTAATCATCTAAGTATTGTCTTTGGCACACATTTTTAAGTAAAATTTTAACTGCGTATTTCCATGTATATCTGCGCTTTACGATCTCTCATTATAAAATTCTTGTATAAACATTACATGATAATTCACAACACTTGTGTCTGTTGTTTGCACAAAAAATATGTTATATGAATACCTGCATACATATCGTACAAAAGGATAGTAATGATTGTAAGGTCAAAGTGAAAGTTGACAAAATCAGATTTCATCTGTATTGTACGTCGTGTCAAGGTTTAGCATGTATGTAATCAAACACGATATTATTATTACAATCAAACGAAGAAGAATAAGTTAATAATTGTACCTTTTCTTTAAAAAAGACGAGTCGCCCGCTCTATATACCTTGGTATCAAGGGGGCTTTTTACAAGGGTAATTCACGGGAACACTATTAAATGACACCCACCCAGCATATATGTATCTGAATTAAATAAAGATATTTGTTTGCCTAAAATCGAAGCGGGGACTCACGATACATAAGCCTTGTCAGCTTATTAGTATTTATCCATAGTCTCAGAGCCACTAGCCATTATCATTAACACTAATTTGGACACAAAAATGATCATGTAACTTCACTGGATCTCTACCAATGAACCCGTAGTCTTAGAGACTTCATTCCCGTGGCTAGAACGCAATCATCAATTCACCTTGTGGGAGGTATACCAACGCTGCGATGTACTTTTTTAAACCCTGTACAGATAATATCGTAACGGTTAAATCTGTTTGGATTGCAGAGCAAACATCGATGGGTACACATGTGTTTATGTTTTATTCTGTCTGTGAAAGTATTCTGTGAGCGTTTAAAACTAGAATACTGCCAATACAAGCCCATGTCAGTTTTACTATTAAATAAAAATAACAATAATATTCCTCTAAATAATTAAACGTATTTTGATATACATAAACGCTGTGTAATATCAGTTTCTCATTATATGACCGTCTGTAAGAAATAGGGACATAAACAAAGAATAATGCGTTTAAATACATAGTAATTAAAATGTTATAGACGTTCAATTGATACGCGTCTCGTACAAAATTATTTCCAAATGTATTTTGATATGATTCTAAATTTGCGTTTCTTCATTTTGTTTCGTTGTTATAGAGTTATTTAATTCTTAAAACAAATAAATGCTATTATTGCGCAGTTACCAGACATTGTTTCTACTTGATTAAATTCATCACTATGCATGACCGCACGTTACGTACTACTTTTTGTTACATAATTAAAACCTGTGTTGGTTAATAATTGCAATTATATTTTTAAAATACTTTTTATCAATCATGCACAAAACAGAAACGATCTATAATAGCCGATTATAAGGCCAGCAGCAAGGCAGGAGGGTATATATAAATAAAAATGATTAAAGTAATTGGTTTTAAAAAGCGGATAGCAGTTTCTTATGCGCGAGTCAACTAGCGGGTCGGTAATTAAATCGGTTGTTATAATTCAGATCACCGTACCAGATAGAGCACCATGAAAAAATGAAAATAGTCCAATTATGTTTAGCGTACCTATAGGTACATAATTGGCTTTAAACATAATTGCAATGTCTTGCTACTGTTTTCTAGGTAAATATATTTTTCAAGTGGCTTCAAAAAGGAGATAGTTCTCAGTTGTATGTTTTTTTAATGTTTTATACCCCACGACGCCGTCATTTGATTCCCGATTCGAAAAACAAAAAAATAAGGCTCTGACATACGAAAAGTTTACATATATTTGAAGTCATGCCAACTTAAATTGATACCGACATTAATTAGGATATAGCATAGGCCTAAGGCGTCGCACCTTAAATTGTTGTTTTCGTTTTTAGAGCCTATTTGCTTCGGCTTACATATTTAGATAAAAAGTATTTGTTTTTCTATTTTCTTAACATAAAGCTAACCTATATAAACCACGATCAGATAATAACAGTTGGTAATGTAGATTTTCACTGCAAATGGTATAGTTAATACATTTCTGAACACGCTAATTACATGATATAACAAAACATTAGAGTAGGTAAATAAACCTTAATTATAGGTACGCATTAATTACAGTAAGCGGTAAAATAACTGGAGGTTATAACACTGGCTTTGGTCCAGACTTCACCCGCGTTCGTGTATACATGTTGATAGGAGTAAGGCTGCAATAAAAAAAACGCAACTAGTTACAGTTTATTGCTCTTCTCTCTATCCAAAATAATTTGTAATTAAATCTTATGAGAATAAACTAAATTTTTATTCATCATCATCATCATAATTTCAGCCCACTGCTGGACATGGGCTCCCCCAAGGATCTCCACAAAGGACAGTCCTGGGCCGTCCGCATCCATAGCCTTCCGCGACCTTAACCATAAATTTTGATTGCTGGAATGAAGCTGTGTAAACAATGCAAACAGATGACTTGTACAAATACAGGGACGTTATTCCGGTTGATCTTTTTAAATTATTCCATATATGTGAGCTAGTTAAGTATTTCATAGATAAAGCAAGGGTGTCGTACTGTACCGAATGGCGAACAACATGTATGTATTGTAGACTAAATCCTCTTACGAGACAGACGCACCAAAAACGGCATAAGCTAAATGTTCTGTCAAATGAATCGAATGAATCATACATAAGTAGTCTCTTTCAATTGATCACAGACATCACATCAGCTGGTCCGTAATGTGAAGTCTCAGAGTACTCTGGAAAACAATGGTAGATGATGGACCATGGGCTACAATGGTAGATAATTATACTCTTTTTTGTACACCAAACAAATTTAAGACAAAAAGGACATGTTGAATGTAACTTATTTAATACAAATCGTGGTCCAATCGACGTGTTCGATTTCTTACAAATATCATTTAGAAGTGTTTCGCTATACCCCGTTCAACATAGCTTGATCGATTTGACAGACGGGCTAGTGATGGGTAACAGAAAATATCTAGTAGTCCAAAAAATAACGTTTCAAAATACTTGTAACACTATTCGCCATTGCAAAGTAAAGGTATGATTCCGAAGTACGCTGCACGCAGAAGTGCTACCTCGGCACTATTGGTCCCGATTACCGCGACTTAGTTTGGAATCATATCTTTTTGTCGATCAGAAATATTGACATCTGCCAAATCGATCACGCTATCTTGGATAGGGTATAAGAAGGCGACTTGGTGACGTTGAGTGTAATCGTTTCCAGGAAGCCTTAGATTTATTTGGGAACCGCGACTTGTTAGTGTAAGAACTAAATTTGTAAGAAGACGAGATCACACTGAAACAAAAACTTAATTTCTAGGAACATTTTTTTTAAAACGTAACCCCTGCAGTAGATTAGCGTGTGTCCCGGGGGCAGTTTACAAACATGAAATTCACGAACACAAATGACACCCAGACTCAGAACAAGTGCCTCTGGTGTACACAAAGACACTTACCCGGCCCCGGAATCGAACCCGGGACCCCGTGATCCAAAGGCGGCACATCCAACCCCTAGGCCAGTGTAAAGTAAAATAATTACGTAGCTTTCACTCACAATGTAATAGATTTTCGACTTCGACTTTATAAAAAAAATATGTAACTATCACTCATGTGACAGGCACTCTCTAAGAGCCATTTACAGTATGACACACATTCTGTAATAAAGAACCTTATGTTCCTTGGACTAAGAGCCGTAGTAGAAAAGCGTTGGCTGTAGCTATTGAGTCCACACGGTTAAGGCTTGCGTATATGTCGCAACGGGTGGCACGCCGTATGTCTCATATTAAAAAAACAATCCATCAAACATGGGCATCCTATGCGATTGTGATTAAACGACCTTAATTTAACAATGTTTATAACACGTGCTTAATGTACACACTGCGCCAAATAAGAGTGTGACCAAATCGTACTGTTAGCTTAGCGAGTAGGCAGTGTCTACATAATTAACAGTAGGTTTAACTTACTGGAAACCAAATTAATGAAACACCTAAATATATTGGTCAATTTGCAAATTTGCGGCTATCCGGAGAAAAGGTAAAACGAGTTTAGGAAACCACGATACAACCTGAAGAAAGATTCCTCAAACGGCTGTGTAAATTTTCTTTAAATAAAACTAGTACTGACGCCTTGTAGAGACCAAGCTAGGCTAGCTATAGAGCTAGGGGTTGTATGCCCGCCTATGGGTCGGCGTCCGTGGTTCGATTCCGGTGTCGTGTTTTTTGTAAGAAATACTTGCTCCGGGTCTGAGTATTTGTTTGTTTGTGAATTGTATGTATGTAAACAGCACCCGCGATACAAGGTTACAGCTTAGTGCGGGAGAAACACCCACGATTATCATACCATCATAGAATACATAGTTACATAAAGAATAACATTGATTCATCCGTTCATGACCAGTGAAAACATGTCCCTATTGTAGTTAAGGGATTACCCCTCTTCGCGCTTTACTCTATCCAGTTAACTTTCTGTTGCAATAATTATTTTCTGTGCTCGAAAAAGTCTTTTTAATACAGTTGCTCAAAAAGTGGCATATTGCAGGGACGTATAGCGTTCGGGAAGTGGGCTATTACACACGCGTGCTTTTTTTTTACCATTCCCGCACTAGTGCGTTTTCTTTCCCAACTGTCAAAATAATGTCTATTATAAGAAAAAAACCAACCATGAAGTTTTTACAAAAAAAAAAACATAGAAGTTTTTATGATTCATATATTACGTATCTTTATAAAAAGAAACTACTTACTCATTTGTTTCAATATCAGATTTAATGATTTGATTGAATAAGTTTCATTTCATCTAATTAAATTTCATTTCACATCAATAAAAAAAATCTACTGAAGACTTGGCTGTATGGGCATTGTTCCTTTTGCCTACCAGAATGGGTGAAGAAAAAAAATCTCTGCTTATATTCTACGGTCGGCGCCATTTTTCAGAAATGATTAGTTAGTTGAGTTTATTGTGTTTTTATTATTTTATTAAATTGCTTCATTTTTTCGCAACTGTATTAAAAATAGTCGTTCAGTACACGTGCGGAACCGTCATTGCAACTTGTTCCGACTGTCAACCCTCGCCTTCGGCTGCGCCTCGGCTCGGGTAGACATTTGTCGGAACTCGTTGTAATGACAGCCTTTCCGCACTTGTAGTGAAATATACTATTACGTTAGGCTTAAAAAAGGTAAACACGGTTCAGTTAAGGAATATGAAAATGATCCTCCGTTTCGTAGCGTGTACTGCGTGATTCATATGCCCAGCGACCATATGGTGCACACGGGGTCAGGTTCCGCAGGTAAAGTTCAACAGAGTCTGATAGATGTTTATATATCTTCTCAACCGACTTCAAAAATGAGGAGGTTCTCGATTCGCTTGAATGTTTTTTAAATGTTTGTTACGGCATATCTCCGTCATTTTCCAGATACATACTAAAATGTTTATTATATTTTGATTAATAAGCTTCGTAAGAAAATAGTAGAGGAACTTGCTTATTTTTTATCGACGTGCCCATTCGACACCGGGAAATCGCTCGCATAATCTACTAAATTCAAGAGTTCTTGCCAAGTCCTTATGTCAAAGGCGTGTGACATACGTCCCGAACTGCCACTGTAGTAATAGCTAGTTACCAAAACTATTAAAATCGACATACAATTGCAAGTTGATTGCCGATTTTGACTCGACTTTGGGGCCCTGTAGAAGGGTCGTTGTAATTTGTAGATTGGTTAGTAAAATGAACGTGAGAACAGGACATGCAACCCGTATGTGGTTTATTGTGTATTATGATCTGTGGTTTTATTTGGTCCGTGGTTTACACATAAGATCTCCACAGTATGCGACAGATTGCATTATGCCTACTGCGAAATTCTATTTTCAAAAGACTAAATAAACCGTTGACGATTTTAAAAGGATGAGTATATGTTATTTCAATTCAATTTCACCTTGTAAATGTTGGCGGAAAAATTAATATCTTATTCATATTAAAAATGCGCAAGATTCATCGATGTATTTTTTTAATTCAGCTGCATCTTCACTTTACATCAGATGAGATGGTGGTCAAACGTAAAACTATTAACTTTGACCTCAGTCACGCCAGCTAAACAGTATAATTGGAAAGATTCAGGGACAGCCTGGAATAACTTTAACTTAATATTTTTATCTACTACCAATACTCAGCCCATGGATGACTCACTGCTGAGTCGGGCCTCCTCCACTTAGATGGAGGGTAATTAGCCTACTGTGCCAGGCTGGCCAGACGGGTTGTTACAGGGTTTCGTATCAAGTACCTTCTCCTGCGGCTTGGTTATCGGCCTTGTCATTTACTTTCTCCGGCTCTTACGACACGAATGGTGACACTATGTATTCTAAATCCGTCACCACATGGATCATATTTTTATCAAATAAGTAGAACAATTAAAAGTTAAGCCCAAAAGGAATAAATTGGTGCAACTTGGTCGGGATACTAAATCGGTTACCAAGCGGGCAAAGACCATTAGATAATTGCAGTCAATCAGTGTTACATAGAGCCAGAGAGGTAGAGCATCATTTCATAACTTTTACGCGACCTACTCCTGAAAGTTGGCAGCTTGCCCGCGGGCGGGAACGCAATTATTTTTCTAGATACCATTACACCCACGATTACGCCTACGCAACAATCTCGATGTGGAAATGTTAAAAAACGACTGGCGAAAATTTGATCATGACTTTCTTTATAGCATCCGTCTCACAAACTTTGAATAACTATAATGCGAAATTATTACAGACATTGAAGCTGGTCTCAAGAGCTTAACTAATAATTGCTTACATTTTGAAAAAAGATAACGGTGCCATATACTTTAAAAGAAAATTATAACTTATTCCTAATTTAAAATTTGAACACTTCCATGACAGAAAATTGGCTATTAACTACCTCCTCAAAATAGTAACAACATATTATCCCTATCCATAGACTACAATTTAAAAATATAGTAGGCTGCAGGACCAATTTCTTTATAACATTTGTGATTGCAAAAATGCTTTTTATTTTATTTTGACGATAAGACCTTCGTGACGGTGTGTCTTTTAATGATATCAGCTATTATTTATTTAAACTGTTGCGTGACCTTGACCTAAAAATTTAACCTTGAAACTGAAATACTTATAAATATCCACCTGTTAACTGTAAACATTGGATACTTTTAACTATATTTTCACATGGTCTATGGTGTTTTAACCACGTACATACAATTAGTTTATTAGTTTCATGTATTGCGAATAACCCCAGGAAAGTGTTAGAATATTGAATTGAAGGATCAGCTAAATGTGTCTGTACGTAAGTAATGTTACTTAAAACCGGTCCTTAATGTGCGGCCCGTATCACGGATTACGGCTTGGTAACTAACTGTTCATAAGTGAACCACATTCTCTGCTTATCGAAAGTTATACTTATATTTAGTTTTATGTAGACCAAAATAAACAGCGTCAATTGTATATTGCTTATGGCTTATTACAATTGGTAAAAAAGGAAATATCTCTTTTTAAAACCTGTAACGTACATTTACAAACGCCGTGTTCATCTTTTGTCGACTAACTGGTCACTGTGGCTCGGCCCTAAATCTGTTAATTCAATAGAGTCAAAATCGACAATCAGGGTGCCATTGATCAAAACTATATTATCAGTTCGGGATGTATGCTACACGCATTTGGTAGAAACACTTGGCAAGAACCTTTGAATTTAGTAGATTAATGCTAGCAATCGCATCAAGACGGTGGGGCACGTTGGTGTCGATCGATATAGCAAGTTTGGAGCTCATTCCGTTCCGAATTCCTGTTTATTAATTGATATTCAAATAAACCAGAAGCAACGTCTGGTCGCCCCTTCCATCACCATGATACAAGAGAAATACATATTTTTTCTTTCGTATTACAAGTGTGCGAGGCTGTAAATATCAAAACAGTTTTATTTTTAAGTTTCGGTCCTCTTAAATGATGTAGCAAAACGAAAGAGTCCACCAAAATGGTGATCGTAACAAGATCCGCGTAGTGCTACTAAAATAGCCGCCGAGGAGAGCTCGCGACTGCGTCACAGCCGAGCTGAGTCACGCGAGCGACGCTCCCAAACCAACCAGAGAACTGGAATACCTCAATCTTTCCAGGAACCTTTGATATTTATTACACGCGTTTTGAACACTATTTCCAGAATCGAGGTAGCTCCTAAATTACTCGGCAACTGTTGCCATTGCACAACTCGTATAATCTTATGAAATGTCGGGGTAATATATTGAAACTATAGCATTTTAGACGATTTATTATTACACTGTTTTACTTGTTTGTTGCTATTAAATAGACTAAATGAATTCCTTTTTAGTTCAACGCTACGAAATAAAGCAATAAACATATTTTAGTCTCAGTTACTGGTTAGGTTGTTAAGCAATAAAAATCGAGTTACATCCAGTATCTATATTCTTGTGTTCAATATTGTTGTTCGAAGATCGTGCATATAAAATACCAATGACGTTTAGCTTTAGCTGTTAAATATAATTTAAACCTACCCTCAAAATGAAGCTATATGTAGCCAGTGCGTTCATCCATATTTAACTTAACCACTACTCACCCAAGCATGCGAATATCAAATGCCATTAATAACGGCGTAGCATCATCGCGAGAGCCATACTTTAAGTTCTGACAATGCATCGCACACCTTTACTGACTTTAATGGTTTTAATATGCTAATAGTCATATTTTTATTTTATAGTGGTACTTTAATATAAATTGTACATTAATAGTTTTTTTTCTCTTTTGTTGCAGTGGATTCAGTTGGAGACCGCTTGCCTATCACATCGGGCAAACCTGGCGATCCATCTCCTCCTATCTTCGAGCAAATCTTTAAAAATGCGAGGTTTGCGCAAGGTGGAAACGCAAAATTTGAAGGCAAGCTACGAGGCAATCCCACCCCTGTTGTGTCATGGACTAGGAAGAAGGCACCTTTAGTCGAATGCAACAAGTACAGTATGAGCTATAACGAACAGACTGGCGACGTGTCGTTGCTTATAAAACAGATCGGGCCCGGAGATGAGGGCGAATACACCTGCACAGCGCGTAACCAGTACGGTGAAGCGATCTGTTCAGTGTACATCCAGCCCGAAGGCGTACCAGTGCCCGCTCAGCAATCTTCCCAGCAACAGAGCTACAGACACGTCAGCGAAAGCGTCGAACACAAGTCATATGGTACACAGGGGTACACGACGGAGCAGTCCCGACAGACGCAGAAGGTAGCTTACACTAACGGTACTAACGATTACTCATCCACAGAAGATTTTAAAGTGGACACTTTCGAGTACAGACTGTTGAGAGAAGTGTCATTCAGAGAAACTATCACGAAAAGATATATTGGCGAAAGTGATGTTAATGTCAGCAATGAGATCGACAAGTCACTTGGACCAGTATCACCACCGAAAATTGCACAAAAGCCTAGGAATTCCAAGCTGCAGGAGGGTGCCGATGCTCTGTTTCAAGTACAGTTGTCGGGCAATCCGCGACCGCGCGTGACTTGGTTCAAGAACGGTCAGAGACTCGTCAACTCCAGCAAGCATGAGATTGTTACGACACAAAATCAAACCAGCCTTAGGATAAGAAACACGCAAAAGTCTGACTCCGGCCACTACACATTATTGGCTGAAAATCCTAACGGATGCATCGTCACGTCGGCGTTCCTAGCCGTCGAATCAGCTCAAGACACATATGTGCAAGATCACAAATCACAATACATCATGGATACTCAGCAAACAGGGACAGAAGAAAGAATAGAAGTTAGTGAAAAAGCTCTCGCTCCGCAATTTGTAAGAGTCTGCCAAGACCGAGATGTGTCAGAGGGTAAAATGACGCGATTCGATTGCCGCGTTACGGGCAGACCTTACCCAGAAGTCACGTGGTTCATTAACGATAGACAAATACGAGACGATTATAATCATAAGATTTTAGTAAACGAATCAGGTAATCATGCGCTTATGATTACAAACGTCGAACTCAGTGACAGTGGTGTAGTCACATGTGTCGCACGCAACAAGACCGGCGAGACCTCTTTCCAATGCCGACTGAACGTCATCGAGAAGGAACAGGTGGTCGCGCCGAAGTTTGTTGAGAGGTTTAGTACTTTGAATGTGCGTGAGGGTGAGCCTGTAGCGTTGAATGCGCGGGCACTGGGCACACCTACACCACGGATCACATGGCAGAAGGACGGCGTTCCGATAATACCCAATCCAGAGTTACGAATTAATACCGAGGGTGGAGCCTCGACGCTGGACATTCCGCGAGCCAAGGCGTCGGATGCGGCATGGTACCAATGCACAGCCCAGAACGTCGCAGGCTCCACCGCCACTCGGGCTAGGCTCTACGTCGAAGTGCCGAAAGAGCCTCCGCCCGAGCAAAAACGTCTGCACTTGCCGCGGCCTACTAAGATTATCGAGCCAGAGTAAGTACCTCAATTTGTTGTTTTAGTTTAAATTATTACAAGTAAAGTTTATCACACGAAAATCAACTGAGCTTAATAGTGTGGCAGCAATGTGGAATTAAATTATGTTGTCGTTTAACAGGCCTGCTCCTGGACCAGAAATCATATATTTAAGGCACGTGGAAAGAGCAAGACCGTACATTCCTCCTGGTGAGGAAGATCGGGTCTACCCTCCCCCACAGTTTATTGTGCCACTCAAGAGTGTATCGCAAATGGAGGGTGGCAAAATACACTTTGAAACGAGGATAGAACCGGTCGGCGACCCAACGATGAAAATTGAATGGTTGAAGGATGGACACAGTATTGAAGCTAGTAAGTGACAAGTGGCTTTAAAATATGTATGTGTGATAAGACCGTATACCTCACAACAGCTTATAAAATAACTATTGAATTCTAAAATTCCTTTACCTATTACATTTTAATGTGGGCTTATTTCTCTTTCAGGTTCTAGATTCACATCCGTATTTAGATTTGGTTACATTTCACTTGATATGCTCAGTCTTAACTTTGAAGACAGCGGAGAGTACACATGCCGAGCTATAAGTGCAACTGGCGTTGCTGAAACTAAAGCCATGTTGCAAGTCACCCCAAGGGCTACTATCGAGAGAACAAGCCAGCACCCAGAGAGTTTACAATACATTCAGCAACTAGAAGACTATTCCCGGTATCAACACCAGGAATCAATAGAGGAACAGATTTCGCAGAGGCCGCAATTCATCAGACCCCTGCAAGAACTTGGTGAACTACAGGAAGGTAGAAACGCTCATTTTGAAGCTCAACTGACTCCAGTTAGCGACCCCACGATGCGAGTAGAGTGGTATAAAGACGGCAGACCAATCACAGCCAGCTCGCGAATCACGTCAATCTTCAACTTCGGTTACGTCTCCCTTAACATCTTGCACCTACGGGCTGAAGATGCAGGTTCGTATACAGTGAGAGCTGTGAATAAATTGGGCGAGGCCGTTAGCACCGCCTCCATCAGGGTTGCTGCCAGGAGCACAGTTACTGGGGATCTTGGCATACCCGAACAACGACGATACATCGAAAAGACTGAGCAATTAGAAGCATATCAGCAACAACAGCACCAAAAGTACTACCAGGAAGCACCTGAGAGTACCCAGGTACCTGAGTTCAAAACTCCAATTAAGGACCAAATTAATATTAAGGAAGGTGGATTCGCACACTTCGAGGCTCGCCTTGAACCAATTGGTGATTCCACGTTAAGAGTAGAGTGGTTGAAGGATGGACGTCCCGTAGAAGCTAGTTCGAGGATCACTACGTTCTTCAATTTTGGATACGTTGCGTTGACTATCAAATCCGTAACGGTACACGACGCTGGCCACTACACGTGCCGCGCGTACAATGCGCTCGGCCAGGCAGCTACAAACGCCAACCTCAGTATCGTTACTAGAAAGGACATTATTGCGGAATCTCAGCACCCCGGTGGTTTGGAGAAAATCCAACATCTCGAGGACTCCAGCAGGTACTCAAGGAGAGCTGAAGAGGAAGTCAGAGTGACTCAAAAGCCGCGATTCCTGGGACCTTTGAAGGGCACAAACAAAATCGTCGAAGGACAAAGTGCTCACTTTGAAGCACGCGTTGAACCGCAAAGTGATCTTACAATGACAGTTGAGTGGTACTTCAATGGTAAGCAGATTACGATCGCTAACCGCATTCAGACTTACCACGACTTTGGTTATGTGGCATTGGACATTGCCACCGTTCGCGCTGAAGATACTGGAGTGTACACAGTAGTAGCCCGCAACGCTGCAGGTGAAGCCCAGTTGAGCGCTTCTATGACTGTTGAAAGTAAGTATTCAATATTTCTGTGAGATAGAAGTACACAGTTGTTTAGTTGGGGCTTAATATTAATAAACATTTCTTTGTTACAGCACGATCAAGCATCGATACATCAAGTATTCACCGTGGAACATATGAAAAGACAAGACATATCGAAGAGTCTAAATTCGTGGAGCCCATGTACGAAATTGAGGAAATTTCAAAATCGAAGCCAGTCTTTGTACAACCTCTTTCTGACCCAAAATCAGTGTCTGAAGGAAAGAATATTCACTTGGAGTGCAGGCTAGAGCCAATGGGTGATCCCACAATGCGTGTGGAATGGTTTCACAACGGCAGACCTGTCACAGTCGGCTCCAGATTTAGAACTTACTATGACTTCGGTTTCGTTGCCCTAGACATCATCCACGCTACATCTACCGATTCTGGAGAATATACAGTCAGGGCTGTCAACCACCTGGGATCAGCCCACACCTCCGCCATGGTTCGGGTTATTGAACGATCTGACATCCAGACCGACACGCAGAACGAACAAGCGGTCGAGCAAATTCAGATGCTCGAAGACGCTGCGCGCCGATCTAAACAAGTGCAAGAAGATATCACCGTCATGCAAGCACCGCAGTTCTCGCGAGCTCTACACAACATTGAAACGGTTGAAGGTACAAATGTCCACTTGGAATGTAGATTACAACCTGTCGGTGATCCTACTATGAGGGTCGACTGGTTCTGCAATGGAAGACCTATAAAGACTGGCCACAGGTTTAGGCCAGCTTACGAATTTGACTACGTTGCACTTGATCTTCTGAGTGTCTACCCCGAAGACTCGGGCGTTTACACTTGCCAAGCAACTAATCAGCTCGGAGAAGCAGTTACATCTTGTGCACTTCGTGTAATTGCTAAAAAGGACTTGATATTTGAATCACAGCACCCGTCTGGTCTCGAAAAGATTCAATACTTAGAAGATGCCTCTCGATACAAGAAGAGCGAGATTATTGATGAATCCATTAACATAAAGCCTCGCTTTGTGACGAAACCGAAGTCTATTGATAATGTTATTGAAGGCAACCATGTGCATTTCGAATGCAAGCTAGAACCTGTGACAGATTCTAATCTTAAGGTAGAATGGTTCAAGAATGGCCATCCCGTAACAATTGGCCACAGATTCAGGCCCATCCACGATTTCGGATACGTGGCACTTGATATCATTGATTTGATTGCTGAGGATACCGGCGTTTACACATGTCGAGCTGTAAACCTTGTGGGAACAGATGAAGTAAGCTGCAATTTGACTTGCCGCAGTACATCAGATATTGTCAGGGCTACGCAAAACGAGGCGGGATTAGAACAAATTCAAAACCTGGAAGACAGATCTAAACACCACAGAACGGACTTCGTCGACGAGGTTACCACCCAAGCACCGATTTTCACGACTTCTCTTAAAAACGTCGAAATTAAGGAAGGTCAACGCGCTCATTTCGAATGCAGATTGATCCCTGTATCTGATCCTACAATGAAGGTCGAGTGGTATCACAACAACAAGCCATTGAAGAGTGGTTCGAGGTTCACAGAAACCAACAACTTTGGTTTCGTCGCTCTTGACATTATGTCATGTTTGCCTGACGATTCTGGCACATACACCTGCAGAGCTATCAACGCTCTTGGTGAAGCAGTTACCTCTGGAATCGCTGTTGTACACTCGAAGAAATCAATTTACCTCGAGTCGCAACATGAGGGTGCGCTGAACAGATTAAATCAACTGGAAGATACTTCACGCTATCAGCGACACAGTGCGCAAGATGAATTTATCACTCAAGCGCCTGTATTCACTATGCCAATGAAGGATATTCGAGTAGCTGAGAACCAAGCTGCGCACTTTGAAGCTAGACTCATCCCTGTAGGTGACCCTAAACTACGAGTGGAATGGTTACGTAATGGCGTGCCAATTGAAGCCTGTAAGTATCTACAACTCTTTACTTATTGTGTATGTCTTTTTTGTAAATTCTGTTTATCAAATACACTTACCCACTGTATATTTTAGCTAACCGGTTGACGACAATGCACGATTTTGGATACGTCGCGTTGAACATGAAATACGTAAACCCTGAAGACTCCGGCACCTACACTTGCCGAGCAATTAATGAATTAGGAGAAGCTGTAACGTCTTCAACTTTATTCGTCCAATGTAAGTATACATTACTTATATTTTTGTATTTTAGAGCCATGAGATACGACTCCATGATCTTCAGAAACAAACACAATCTTGTTTTTAATCAACAATGCTCTTTTCCAGCGAAAGCATCGCTTCAATTAGAGTCCCAACATGAGACAGCTCTGCACAAAATCCAACAGCTGGAAGATTCTTCACGCTACCAGCGTAGAGAAGATGTTGAAGTAGCGGTGAATCAGCCGCCTCGCTTTATAACCCAGCTTAACGGCCCTAGCAAACTCGTTGAGGGACAAAGCGCTCACTACGAGTGCCGTATTGAGCCTTACCCAGATCCTAACATGAGAGTAGAGTGGTACTTCAATGGAAAGGTACTGCAAAGCGGACATCGCTACCGTACCGCCTTTGATTTTGGATTTGCTGCTCTCGACGTTCTCACTGTGTACGGAGAGGACTCCGGTGAATACACATGCAAAGTCATAAACAACTTAGGCCAAGCAACTTCATCCATCAATTTGAACGTGCAATGTAAGCTTACCCTTTTTTCCTTAATGTTTAATTGGTACTCGAATTTAATCCTATGTTAACCTATCTTTGCAATATGTATTGGATCCTATAACCATTTCGTGCAGATCTATACTTACGGTTACAAGTTAGTCAATAGCTTTTTTATTTCAGCTAAAGAATCCATAATCAGGGACACGCAGCACGAAAGTGCTCTGGAAAAGATCCAATACCTGGAAGATGATAGTAAATACAAGCGCGTAGTTCACGAAGATGCGTTTGTGGCTGAAAAACCTCAGTTTGGCAAACCGTTAAAGAATGCCGAGGTAGCTGAAGGACACCCGGTACATCTAGAGGCCACATTGACTCCGGTGAATGACCCCACAATGAGGGTTGAGTGGTACTGCAACGGCAGGCCCATTCAACAAGGACACAGATTCAAGACCACCTATGATTTCGGATATGTGGCTCTAGACATCCTATATGCATATGCAGAGGATTCTGGAACTTACATGTGCAAAGCCACGAATGCCGTTGGTGAGGCTGTAACCACGAGCTCCATAAAAGTAGCTGGTAAGTACTCGTCAACTGCTTTAGTGAAACGTTGCTTTAGTGATCGTCAAACGAAAGATTGATGTTAATTTTGCACGTGTGTGGTATCTAATCTATTAAATTTATTTCAGCTAAATCCGGACTATACCTCGATACTTTAGATGAACAACGATTGAGAAAAATTCAGGAACTAGAAAAGTATGAAAGACCCAAACCCGTAGAGGAAGAACAACCGGGCCAGCGGCCAGTATTCCTGACCGCTCTGACTAGCCTTGAGAACCTAAAGGAGAGCGACCGCGCCCACTTCGAATGCAGAGTAGAACCAATCAACGACGCAGACCTGAAGATCGAATGGTTCCATAATGGACAGAAGATCAGAGCGGGTCACAGGTTTAGAACGACACATGACTTCGGTTACGTCGCTTTGGACATTCTCTACACTTACGCCGAAGATTCTGGCACGTACATGTGTAAAGCCACCAACAAACTTGGTGAAGCTGTTAACACATGCACAATGAAGGTTGCAGGTATGTTCTTATTAAATTTTCCAACTCTCGTCCACTTTGTACTCTAATTACATTGATGCATACATTTTGTCTTATGATTACAGGGCACAGGAATATTATCCTAGATACACAACATCCAAATGGCTTAGAAAAGATTAGGCAATTGGAGGCACAAGGACATCACACAAGGATGGAAGTTGAGGAACCTAAGATTAGCCAGCCAAGGTTCGTCACAGAACTGAGAGGAACTACTCACGTATTTGAGGGACAGCCGGCTCACTTTGAGTGCCAAGTAGAGCCAGTCCAGGACCCCAACTTGAGAATAGAATTCTACCACAATGGCAAAGCCCTGCAATCTGCCGCACGGTTCCATATCACTTTTGATTTTGGTTACGTGTCACTGGATATTCAGCACTGCGTTCCTGAAGATGCTGGCGAATACTCAGTGAAGGCCATTAATGCGCTGGGCCAGTGCACTTCGGCGATATCCATGACTGTAACAGCAAAAGGCAGCATTATTTCGGAATCCCAACGACCAGAAGGCTTGGAGAAGATCCGAGAATTAGAATCGGCGGAACCGTTCAAGCGCCCGGAAATACCAGAACCAGTTACCCGACAGCGGCCAGTATTTACTCAGCCACTTCAGAATATCGACGACATTCAAGAGGGACAGACAGCACACTTTGACTGCAGACTGATCCCTGTCGGTGACCCCACACTTAAAGTGGAATGGTTCAGAAACGAGAAACTCATCGAGGATAGTTCAAGAATCACAAAGACGCATGATTTCGGCTACGTGTCCATGACCATCACCCACGTACGTGATGAGGACGAAGGTGTTTACATGTGCCGAGCTTCCAACTTATTGGGTGAAGCAGTTACGACCGCTGCCATGAGGATTAAAAGTAATTATTTTTGTGTTACTGATTACCAGTGTTTGCTATTTCATCTATTTGTAAAGTTTAAACAAATAACATTAACTACAAGTTTAATGATATTTTATCATAATTATATTTGTATTCAACTATTACAATGATTAGTTTTACACTCATTCGTTTCCTATTCACAGCTAAAGCAGCCATTCAAATGGACACGCAGCATCCTGAGGGGATGAAGAAGATCCAACAGCTCGAGCAACCTTTGCAACAGAAACCCGATGAGCCCGAACGCGAGTTTGAAAAGCCCATCTTCACTCAGGTGCTCACTGGACCTTCGGAGCTTTGGGAAGGCCAGCACGCCCACTACGAGGCTCGCGTGGTACCTGTCGGTGACCCTAGCTTGAGATTCGAGTGGTACATCAACGGCGTAGAACTCAAAATGGGTAAGTTAATGATGTCTTAGGTTTTCACGATCTTTGCACATTGCAGGAAATAACTTCTAAACGGTTCTGATCGTTTTATTTTATTTTATTCCAAAAAACCACGGACCACGGCCACGGACACTGCAAAGTGTCTGAAACTGAAACTGAATGGCCTTAGTTAATTAATTGCCTTAGTAATCAGATACTTAAGGGTTGTATGTCACATAATTTTGTTTCTCTAAATTTACCTTATCCTAATTATTTTTCAGGATCGCGATTCCGCACAACACACGACTTCGGCTTTGTTACCTTAGACATCAATTCAGTAGTCTCTAATGACGCTGGTCTATACATGTGCAAAGCTATAAACCGAGCTGGTAGCACTGTATCTTCGACCTCGCTCAAGGTCAAGACAAAGTCTACCATCGTAGATCAAACCATGAGGCCGGAATCTTGGGAGCAAATTCAATTGAAGGAAGCTGCTATGAACAAGGTTCCAGAAATGTTTGCGGATGCTGGGGTACAGCAAGCGCCTATTTTCACTACGCATCTCCAAAGCTATGACAAACTCGTTGAAGGTCAACACGTCTACTTAGAAGCTCAAGTAGAACCGCGTACGGACCCTAATCTCAGGATTGAATGGTTCAAGAACGGTGTGTCCCTTACCACTGGATCCAGACTGAAAAGTTCGTTCGACTTCGGTCTTGTAACGCTTTCTATCAATTCTCTAAGATACGATGATTCTGGAATTTACACATGCAAAGCGACTAATTTGATCGGAGAAGCTGTTTCTACAGCATCCCTGAAAATCGAAGACCGCCATTGGCTACTTGGTGACACGCTACATCCTGAATCTTTGAATAGGATCGGTGCACTAGAGCAACCTAAACCTGGAAAACCTGAGGCTGCTGAACCAGTTTATGAAACACCAGTATTCATTTCTCACTTGAATAACATAATTTGCAAGGAAGGCGACAACATTCATTTTGAATGTAACGTAGAGCCTTCCAGAGATCCTACGCTTAAGATCGAGTGGTTCTTCAACAACAAAGCCTTGCCTTCAGGTACAAGGTATAAGAGCACACATGATTTCAGTTATGTAGCTTTGGATATCACTCACACCTACGAAGAGGATTCCGGTATATACACATGCAAAGCTAGCAACAGCAAAGGTTCAGCTACTACATCAGGTACACTGAGGTGCACCGGTGATAGGAATATCTTCTTTGACACTCAACATCCTCAAGGAAAAGCTGGCTTGGAGGCAGTGGAACAGGCAGAAGAGGCTAGATTAGCCAAAGGTAGAAGGTCATCTGTTCCCGATGCGGACTATCCTAAGCCCGAATGGGTAATCCCAGTTGCACCTGAGCATCAATTGCTTGAAGGTAAACCACTTCACCTCGAGGGACAAGTAGAACCAAAGAATGATCCAGATCTAAAGATTGAATGGTACTTTAACGGCAAGGTACTCGAGCATGGATCGAGATTCAAGTTTACGAGTGACTTCGGTTTCGTAACACTAGACGTTACTGACGTTTACGAGAGAGACAGTGGAATTTACACATGCAAAGCATATAACAAGAGGGGTGAAGCGTTCACTTCATCGACTCTCTTCTGTATCAGCAAGGAAAATCTTATCGAAAGAACTCAACATCCTAAAGGTACCGAGGGTCTGGAGAAGATTCAAAACCTCGAGGAATCTTTACGTAGAGAGCCTGGTCTTAAACCAGAAGATGACACAGGCAGACCGCCCGAGTTCACCACAGTATTCCAGGACATCTTGGACATCGGTGAGGGCCAGATAGCTCACTATGAAGCTTCACTTATACCTACTGGAGATCAGAGTATGGTAATTGAGTTCTTCTATAACGGCAAAACTATTGAAGCAAGTCACCGTATCCGTACAGTATATGCTTTTGGTATGGTGGTTCTCGAAATTCTTGGAACCAAAACAACTGATTCCGGCACATACTCATGCCGAGCTACCAATAGGTGGGGGCAAGCCGAAATTAGCGTCAAACTCGAATGCGTCGACAAAAGCAAAGGCCAGAAACCACGATTTACTACACACATTCAGACCATCGAAGGTCTTAAAGACGGCCAGTCTGCTCACTTCGAGTGTACATTTGTACCAGTTGACGATCCTGATTTACAGATCGAATGGTACCACAATGGTCAGCCTATGCGTCATTCTAACAGAATTAAAACCGTTTCTGATTTCGGCTTTGTCCTTCTCGACATTGCTTACACACAAAACCATGACACTGGAGAATACGTTTGCCGGATACACAACAAATACGGTGAAGACTTCACAAAAGCTAACATTGGCTGCTACGGTCGTAGCGGAGTTTACTCAGACAGCTTACAGCCCGATTCTTTGGCTAAGATTAGAGAATTGGAAAGCCTACAAGGCCAACAACAGCAACAGCCTTCGGGCGCATCGGCTGTACCACCCAAGTTCATCACCCAAATACAAGACGTGACCAAACTGGTTGAAGGCCAAAGTGCGCACTTTGAAGCTAGGCTAGTACCAGTAGACGATCCGGATCTCAAAGTAGAATGGTTCTACAACGGCAAGAAGCTACCACATGGACACAGATACAGGACATTCCATGACTTCGGTATCGTCATTTTAGACATCCTATACTGCTACGAGGAGAACTCTGGCGAATACGAATGCGTCGCGACCAATAAACTGGGTCGTGACTCCACGAAAGCTACTCTTAAGTGCACTTCGAAGGATAATTTGATCTTGGACTCGCAACTACCGCGGGTAAGTCTATTTATTTAATTCAAGAAAATATTAAGTGTCTATAATAGGTATTTTTCATACAAAGATTGTATAAATTATAAAATATACTTTAACTGTTATAAATCCTTCTTTCTAGGGCATGGAAGGTGGGTTGGAGAAACTTCAAAACTTGGAAGATTCCATGATTCGCAGAAAGGATGATACAGAAGAAGAAGAGAGAGGCAAAGCACCAGTATTCACTGTGCCTTTATCAAACATTGAGAACTTGCGTGAAGGAGAAAATGCTCACTTCGAAGCTAGACTGACACCTACCGATGACCCCAATCTCAAGGTAAGGAAAAGCACTGTAACAATGGATCATAATAATTCCTCTTTAAAAACCAAGGACCACGCACTAACATTGTTTTATTTTATAGGTGGAATGGTACTGGAACGGGAAATCGCTGAAGACTGGGTCCAGGTTCAGGACGTTCTGCGACTTCGGATTTGTTATCCTTGAAATTTCCCCCACATACCCTGAGGACTCTGGAGAATACTTGTGTAGAGCATACAATAAGTATGGAGAAGCTGTCACCACAGCTGCTATGAAGGTTCAAGGAAAACGTAACATCATCCTTGAATCTCAACTGCCCAAGGGAATGGAGGGTACCATCGATAAAATTGCAGTTCTTGAGGGTTACACTGGAACTTCAGATTCGTTAACTCCGGAGGCTGAGAGTGGCAAGCCACCAGAATTTACGACCACACCGTCTGATCTGATTCTTTCAGAGAATTCATCTGCGCACTTTGAATGTCGCCTGATACCCGTAAATGACTCTAGCATGAGAGTGGAATGGTATCATAACGGAAAGCCACTTTTGACTGGATCCAGGGTTAAGACCATTAACGACTTTGGTTTCGTTATTCTGGAGGTCGGTGGTGTTTATCAGCGAGATGCTGGACTCTACACTTGCAAGGCCACAAACCGCCACGGAGAAGCAACCGTCTCATGCAAACTGCAAGTCAAGGGAAGACAAGGCATTATTCTGGAACCTCAACTGCCTTCTTCTTTCAAATCTGGTACAGAGAGTATTCAGAAGTTGGAAGAGACACTGCACAAGAGAGAAGAGATCACAATTGAAGACGAGAAGCCTAACCCACCGAAGTTCATTGTTGAAATTAAAGACAATCTTGACGTACCAGAGGGTGGTCCAATCCACTTCGACTGTCGCGTAGAGCCGGTCGGTGATCCAAGCATGAGAATTGATTGGTTCCACAACGGCAGACCATTCGCCACTGGATCTCGAGTGCACACTCTCAACGACTTCGGGTTCATTGCTCTAGATATTGACTACATCTATGCTCGAGACTCTGGGGAATATACCTGCCGTGCCACCAACAAATGGGGCTCGGCGACGACCACAGCCAAGATCACGTGCAGTGCCAAACGTGATATTGTACTCGAATCACAGTTGCCTCAGGGCATGAGCGGTGAAAAGATAAAGGAACTAGAAAGAGGTCGTGCCACTGATGTTCCTAAGGAAGACCCAGTTATCAGCACGCCACCAAGGTTCATTACGCAAATCCAGTCGCACACCGTGGAAGAGTCTGAGAGCGTGCGATTCGAGTGCCGAGTGGAACCCAAGGAAGATCCTAATCTGCGTATCGAGTGGTACCGCAACGGAAAGTTATTGCCCTCCGGTCACAGGTATCGCACGGTGTACGATATGGGCTTCGTATCTCTTGATATTTTGTACGTGTATGCTGAGGACTCCGGCGAATATGTGTGCCGTGCCGTAAACAAATTTGGAGAAGACTTCACCAAGGCCACGGTATCTTGCAAAAGTAAGTTTAACAACCACACATTGTCCTATAATTACTCGACCTGATAACAAAACCAATGAGCCCTTTTGTTTAAACACTAATATAACATAAATTTTTACAGAACTTCCGGACATCATCCTTCAAAACCAAGTTCCACGAGGTATGAAAAAATCAGAAGCGCTAACCCAAATGGAAGCTACTATCAAGAAGTACACTTCGGAGGTATTCCTCACAGAAGACGACTTGTACGATGTGGATAAGAAGCAACCACCAAGATTTGTCACTCAAATCCAGAGCCAGACAACCTTAGTCGAAATGGAGTGCACGAAATTCGAATGCCAATTGGCACCTGTAGGAGATCCCAACATGAAGGTTGAATGGTTCTTCAATGGAAAACCTTTGCTACACAGTAAGTTTATTCACATTCCTTATCACTGTATACTCAGCCCATAAATGATCCACCGCTGACTAGGGCCTCCGGCAGTTGCCCTGAGCCAAGCTGGCCATACGGGTTGGCACAGGGTTTCGTAACAAGTTTTCTCTTCTCTTGCGGATTTAAACCCTATCATTCCCTTTAGTTGGATATTACGACACCCTCGGAATAGAATGGGCTCACGACCCACAGAACATATTATCACTACGTCGTATAAAACAAAGTCGCTGTCGTCTGTCCGTCCCTATGTATGCTTAAATCTTTAAAACTACGCAACGGATTTTGAAGCGGTTTTTTTAATAGATACCGTGATTTAATAGGAATGTTTATATGTATATACATGCATAATTGCACCCGTGCGAAGCCGGGGCGGGTCGCTAATTATACTATAAACATCTCTGCTTCAACTGAGGTTCGTCAAAATTATTTATTTATTTACAGAGAACAGATTCACGCCAATTTATGACTTCGGATACGTCGCTATGAACTTTGGTTGGGTGTACCCCGAGGACAGTGGCGAGTACTTATGCAGAGCCACTAACTTGTACGGCATGGACGAAACCCGCGCAATCATCAAGACCGCTGGAAAGCCTGGAATTGTATACGATTCCCAGTTGCCTAAACACATGAAGAGTATTGAAAAGATTCGGGAAATGGAAGCCGCCTGGCAAACGTAAGTTGAAATTTGTTGACCCGCCCAATGCCTGCGTTAAAAATATACAGTTTGACCTGTCGCCTTTATCCAGGCTCAGAGATACTTGCAGAGATTGTCACTAAAAATAAGAAAAGAAGTAAACCTAGATATAAAATAATAGACTTCTAAATAGTATCCCAGTTTATTACCTTTTCTTCTGGTATAGGGTACCAGAGCCAGCGGTTGACGAAACCAAGGCACGATCACCGCCCGTGTTCGTGAGCCGTCCCGAACCAGTCACCGTGGAAGAGGGCGAATGGGCGCGCTTCTGCTGCCGCGTCACCGGACACCCCAAACCGAGGGTCATGTGGATCATCAACGGCAACACAATCGTCAATGTAAATAGAAGATTTATTTATGATATCTTATGCCACTACTCAAAATGCACGCGCACATTATTCCTTAGATGTCTTTAGTGCTGTTGATCTAAAATGTAATTATTTTTTAATTATCAGACCGTAGAAACTCTAATAAAAATGATATTACTTGATTTCCAGGGATCAAGATACAAGTTGACGTACGATGGAATGTACCACTTCGACATTCCCAAAACTAGGCAATATGATACTGGTAAAATCGAAGTAATCGCCAGGAGCTCAGCAGGCGAGGCCCTGGCTACGACCGAACTAAAAGTAATACCGCGACATGACGACTACAGAGGGGTCTTGAAGAATGCGCCACGACGTAAGTTTGACTTAAGGCCACAGTGGATCAAGCAGCTTACTTTGCGATTAATAACATCTTTAAAAAGTGAAGGTCGGATACGCATCATCGATCTATACATTTCTAACAGACGCCAACGATTCACGCACACACCAACAGACCGCTTATGCACATATTTTATACGCCCCGCTTTCCTACACCTCTCCCCTCTCCAAAGGTGTGCAGCTAAACTTGCTTCTACCAGCTTTACCATCGGACTCGAAGAGAGGTATGTCTGCATTGATTTAGGACAACACCATTTGCAAATGTTTTAATAAGTTTATTGCTTTTATACAGCATGGTATGATGAAACTACACAATATCAACGTTCTGAGACCGAATTGGAGAAGACGTTCGAGGAGAGGCAAACTCTGCAACGCCAAGGCGTTATCGATCACAGACCTGAGCTTAAGCCTAAGGTCATCAAGGAGCCTGATACGGAATGGCAACAAACGGTCAAGAAGAAGAAGAGCGAAGAGTACTACAACAAACTGCAGGAGTTGGAGAACGAGCAAGTGATCAAGGAAAGCAGGTTAAGAGAGAGTACTCATCAATACGCTATCCCTGGAGAAAAGATCACCAGCAGCTCATTAGCTAAAGGAATGGCGCAAAAGTACGAGGACAATTTGTAAGTATTCTTCCAGCGTTAAACTATTGCTTGTAGAGATTGTGTATTAAATTAAACGCATTTTAAGCGAATTCAAATGGTTGGGTTTTGTTCATTGTCACTATGACAGTAGGTATTTCGCTATCATGTGGGCTCTCAAACATGTAATACACACACACTTATACAAAATCTCCCAGGCCCAGGACAAAATTATCTCTGGTTACTTATAGACGCTAGTTCGACCGTGGAATAGAATTAACGTTGTCTAATGATTTTGTTGAATGGGAATATATGTTAAAACGATCCATTTGAATGCACAGGGAAGAAACGGAAGTAACAACCGAACAGCAAGTACAAAAGAGGGTAGTCCAGAAGCCCAAGATTCCTCCAGGCCCTTCGGAGTCTACCGTTCACGGTAAAGAGGTGCACGTTGCCAAACAGAAGCAGATACAAAAGGAGGTAGTCGGTGATACTGAAATCACGCGCAAGATAACTTCTACAGAAACCACGGAGATGGAACATAAAGCACAAACACAGGAAAGAGTAGTCGAGGGGCCCGTGAAACCCAGCAAGCCTCCAGTTTTCACCAAGAAAATGCAACCATGCCGCGTCTTCGAACACGAGCAAGCCAGATTCGAAGTGGAATTCGACGGTGAACCTTTGCCGACCATCAAATGGTACAGAGAGAACTTCCCCATTAAGAACTCACCAGATTTCCAAATTCACACGTTCAGTACCAAGTCAATTCTGATAATCAGGCAAGTGTTTGTTGAGGACTCCGCCGTGTTCGCTGCCGTTGCTGAGAACAGGGGTGGTACCGCTAAATGCAGCGCCAACTTGGTTGTAGAAGAACGCAAACGTCAAGGCAGAGGTGGCATTAACCCGCCTAGCTTCACATTGACTGCCCAAAACGTCAACGTCACCGCGGGGCAACTGGTAAGGTTCGATACGAAAGTCACCGGTACCAAACCCATCGACGTCTACTGGCTAAAGAACGGCAAGAAAGTGCAACCAGACATCAGGAATAAGATTTTGGAGGAAGATGGCACATTCACCCTCTTGATTCTTGAGGCGTACCCACAAGATTCTGGAAAATACGAGTGCGTAGCGATCAACAGCGCCGGTGAAGCTAGATGCGACGCCGACTGCTCGGTCAACGCACCGGCTACCAAAGAGAAACCGAAACCACAAACCAAAGCTGCTAATGCACCCCCGGAGATCATTGAGTCCCTGAAAGACAAGCAGGTGGCCGAGGGTCAAGCTATCGAATTCAGCTGCAAGATTGTTGGAAAGCCAGTGCCTACGGTACAATGGTACAAAGGCGACAAGTTGATTAAGCCTTCGAAGTATTTCCAAATGTCACGCACAGCTGATGAGTACACACTCCGTATATCGGAAGCGTTCCCCGAAGACGAGGGCGATTACAAGTGCGTAGCGTACAACTCGGCTGGCCGCGTTACCGTGGCTGCCAAGTTGAAGGTCTCTCAACCTGACCAAGCTGACAATCTGCCGACACTGACGCAGCTTAGAGACCTGGTCGTGTTCGAAGGCCAACCAGCCCAGTTCAAGACTCTGATCACCAGCAAAGTCAAGCCGACCATCCAATGGCTCCGAGAAGGCGCTCTCATCCCGGAAACTCCAGATTTCCAGGTAATTTCCTCATCACTGATATATTTTTTTAAAGTTTGGTAACTTATGATGAAAAGTTTTCTATGACTTTCTTGTAAATTTTGGACTAGATATCCATACTTTGGGAATATGGTTCGATGTTGTAAAAATCGGTTTTGTATCGAAAGTATGTATAATATTTGCACAGCCAATTTAGTACGCCAGATGCAATTAATTTATGGCGTTAAATTGTGATCATCATCAAATTTCATCAGTAGCATCATAATATCGTTACCAGGGTTACCAAGTGTCGATGCCCTTTTCCTGGCATTTCTTTGATTGAATATTATTTTACAAGGCAGTAGATCCAGTGTTTATCGTCGATCAGTACTATAGGTAACACGTTCGTGTTGTTCGGCAGATGATCCACGAAGGCAATAACGCAGTGCTTCTGATCGGGAATACCTACGAGGAAGACACGGGCGTTTTCACATGCCGCGCCACCACGGCCGCTGGACAAGTCGAGACCTCGGCCAAGCTAGTCGTCAAAAGTAAGACATAGACACAGGCAGAGCTCGCGACCAACACTTTTAATCCATTAATGTAGTGTTTCTTTGTTTCATCTCGGGTGCGTTCAAGTATTATGTGAGTATCTCCCTCGAAATTTAAATGATCCTTCCCTTCCCTTGCTAGGCTTATCGAAACAAAATTTGATCTTGCGTTTGTGCTCGCTTTTTAAAGCGACCAATCGCGTTTATTGTTCCCACCAATCGATTTACATCATGTTGACTATTTTTAATTGTTTTCGTAGAGTATCTGTCATTCTTGTTAAATTCATATTCATTTATTGATAATTCACTTTGCGAATGAGTTACACTGTGTGATGAGTGGGTGCTCTCAATATCGCTAGGTTTAATTAGTATAAAATTTTAGAACGTTATTATGTACTTTGTGAATTTCTTGAGTGTGTTTTTCTGTAATGAAAAATATTTTTTGACAAGAAATAATTGAAATTCTGCTACATTCGATGCTAAATTATCCTCCTTTGAAAATTTAAGTTATAAGCTCCCCTCCCGTACGCTGTCTTAATACTTGAACGCCCCCTTAAATCACAATGAGATCGGGTGAAAACTACTATTGACACGAACCATCGAAAGTTGACAAACGAGTATACACAAAATGGCTTAGGTACTGAAATCGTAGCGGTTACCGCAGTAACGGCCCCGTCCGCTCCCGACCCTACGCCGCACTCGGGCCGTCGCCTTCGCCCGCGCGAACCTAACCCCGTCGCAAACCGACTCGATTGTAAATTTTAACTCGTAGTTACATATTTGAAGGAATTTCCGCATCTAACAACGCTGTACATTGAAGCTTTTTGTGTAAATAGTCCTAGTGGTAGACCGAGGCAGGCGACTCCGAGCACTGCGAGCGGCGAGCTCCGACCGACCGTAGCTGGACACACGTAAATGTGATTAACAACGACGCCACACACCCGACGACTGTTTTGTTTTGCTTTACCGCTACGATGTCTACTAAATGTAAATGTGTAGAATGAACGGTGATACTGTAAATTGGACCATGAACATACCTAGCGTATCGAGCGACACGCGAACTTTGACAGAACATCAAATGTATTTTTCACCCAATACTCTTTACATAAGTTTAAGCCTGCTGAAAGTTAATAAATCGTTTATTTGGCCTTATTAACCTTAAGAATTTAAATGTTTTACGCTTTTTGTGTTGAGATCTCACCCATGAACCACGCATACGATCTCGGTGACATTTTATCTACTAGGATCATTTCATCCGTAGGTCACGATCGGTAATTGAAACAGGGACTCGAGTCGGCGTCGCAGGTCCCAAAGGACTGTTCGCCATTTTGTAAATACAGTGCGCACGAGACGAGTAGTCCCCGCTTCAAGTTAACATAAGCATGAATCAGTGTTTGTATTGTGGAAGGCGGGCTCGGCTGCGAGGGCGGGAGACGCCTCGCGACCGCGGCCCGCGTCTAACAGCTGCGACTAACTTTGTGGAGTTAGAGTGACCGCTCAGTACGTAGAGTAGCCGCGGCGCAGCGCGGACTCGGGGCCGTAGTCGGGATTGCAAAGTTACTCGCGGTTGCACCTCGCCATGCTCGTTCCGTCAACTCTTCTGTGACAAAGAAACATAATACTAGTAGTCGGCGTCGGCCGACCAGCACTCGACCGACTTACGTACGCACGCACTACTTGCCTTGCCAGTTTCTATGTTTTGACAACATTGCCGATGTTGATGACCTAATTTTTTATATCTGCAAGTACAAATCCAAATTGAATGAGATTTTATTAGTTTAACGTTACAGTGATCTTTAACTTAGTTTGTTTTAAGTGCACGATATTGTTAAAATAAAAAAAGAAATGTGTTGTATGTTTCACCTAATTGTAATAAGTTATTAGGCGTGGCAGTATTTTTATCACTAAATTCTTAGCATTAATATATTTATGAGATAATTTTTTGTATGTTACCTTTATGTGAAAACTGTTTAATAAACGCTATAAATTAATATTGATTTCGCATTATTCTGTACACAACAATATTCTAGAGTTTTGTTGCGAGATGCACTACACGTAGAGTAATGGTAGAACGGTACTATCATCTCACATTAAAACACAATGCACTCACACAGCGCGCCCGCCATCCATCAGGACCGCGAGCGATGGATGGCGAGCTACAGGACGCTTACCTCATAGTTCATGACTGGCTACTCTGTCTAAACTTATTTTCTTCTTCATTTCACAAACGATCGTGACTTAATAAGGCACACGTTTTTATATTTGTTACTGTTGTAACTAAACAGTTTATTAACTAAAATTTCTAATAGTTTCTGAATAATGTGACATGCCAGTTTTTTTTCAACGCTAAGAGTTTTTTAATTATGATATATACACACACACACGAACAATCAAAACACACCACACTTAGGAAATAACAAGCTCACTTAAAATAATTTAGTGAGCCAATTTATTCCTTGTTAGTATTGCCCGTGTAGGGATTACTGTGAAGCATTCGAAAGTCGGAGAGAGTACACTGCAACATTAGTAAGTATTACGGTAAGTAAATATTCATTCACTCTCAAAATGTATGAATAAAGTACCACGCACAACGTCGCATAATTATTACATTAATAATTTATTAAATAATTATTACATAATAATTTATTACATAATTATGCGACGTTGTGCGCCCAAACCATACATTAGTGTCAACAAATACTCAAATATTAGATTGATTTTTAAAACATAAAATTAGGTTATCCAGTCCATTCTTGTGAGATTATAATGTTCCATTTGCAATACCTAAACGATATCTAAAAATCGAATATAAGTAATTGTAACAGAAATCTGCACAATACCTACAACTAAAAGTCGCGAAAATTTGCATAAAATGTCGATGAATACTGGAACTCTGCATGAACACGAAATTATGTGGAAATCGCTATGTGCGGTAAGTAATACGTACATAAGTAATTAAAAAAAAACATATATTTACACTAACTTGACTGGAAGTGACAATCCAGCTACGCTGTTTACATAAATAGTTTATCTACGGATGAAGAAATTGAAGTAATTAATATAAATAGGATATCTGAACAATGTGATAAGTTGGCAAAAACGAAATATGTTAATCACAATTCAAATAGGTAATGCTCGATTTGCAGCTGGAACCCGAGCCAATAAATTAATAATTTTTTTAGGATATGAAAGTTAAGAAGACTAACGAATTAAACACATTCAAGCATACCGAGAAGTTGAAATTCAACCGACTTATATAGATTGGGGTAGCGCGCAACAGTGATGATTTAGGCACACAGACTATCAATAAATTCTGTCATATGCCTTATCATTATAACATATCAAGTACCAACTAAAACTTAGTACCTTGAACGACTCCTGCCGGGCCCAGTGGTGTTGTAAAAGGGAAAGTGACAGATGTTGTTAGCTAAGGGGTGATGATGATGACACTAAGTACCTCCTTACTGAGGCAAATTGATGTTTTATGAAATACCTATATGCGATTAAGTACTTGCCAGACGATGTTAGCTGTTAATTTCAAATTTCGATTTAGCGCTCCAAAGTTTCTTGCCTTCTTCTAGTTTTGATTTCTTTTAGTGTTTTTTTACCACCGAGATTCATAAACTGTTGTTTTTAACTTCAGTTGTGAGGTAACTCAGACCCCGTATCCGAAATACAAAGTAGGGATCTTTCTTGTTTTGGGTACCTAGTAAGCCGTTTTTTTTTTCGCGCGGCCAACGAAAAACATTTCGTCACATACGCGGCCTATTGGCCGCCGCGACCAATCCGCGCATTATGCGCGGGGGCCCAAACAGCGCCATTTGTTCATACCTGTAACTATTAACACTCAAGCGCCATCTATTGAGGAGTAGCCTGCCCTTATTTGCGCTACCTTCAAGCTATCATTTTGCAAAGTTTGAAGATAAAAAGGTACAGCTAGACTGATTTTACATCATCATCATTTCAGCCAAAAGACGTCCACTGCTGGACATAGGCCTCCCCCAAGGATCTCCACAAAGGCCGGTCCTGGGCCGCCTGCATCCACTGCTTTCCGGCGACCTTAACCAGGTCGTCGGTCCACCGTGTGGGAAGCCTACCAGCATTGCGCCTTCCGGAACGCGGTCGCCACTCGAGGACTTTTCTGCCCCATCGGGCGTCGGTCCTGCGAGCTATGTGCCCTGCCCACTGCCACTTAAGTTTGGCAATCCGGTGGGCTATGTCGGTGACCCTGGTTTTCCTGCGTATTTCCTCATTTCTGATTCGATCTCGCAGGGAAACTCCGAGCATAGCCCTCTCCATTGCGCTTTGGGTGACTTTGAGCCTTCTGATGGAGCTCATAGTGAGCGACCACGTCTCTGTTCCATAAGTCATCACTGGCAACACACATTGGTTGAAGACTTTTGTCTTCAGACACTGCGGTATTGGGGACGAGAAGATCTTTCGCAGCTTCCCGAACGCTGCCCAGCCGAGTTGGATCCGACGATTGACCTCTTTCTCGAAGTTGGACTTACCTAACTGGACAGTGTGTCCCAGGTAAATGTAATGGTCAACAACTTCGAGGGTAGAACCTTCGATGTTATCAGGAGTGGCTTGAACATGGATATTAGACATGATCTTTGTCTTCTCCATGTTCATCTTAAGGCCGACTCGTTCGGAGGCTTCACAGAGGCCACCGAGCATCCAGCCATTAACTATTTCGTCAGCGAATCGAAGGTGAGTGATGTACTCGCCGTTTACGTTAATGCCCAGCCCTTTCCAATCCAGAACCTTGAAAACATCTTCCAGTGCAGCGGAGAACAGTTTCGGAGAGATAACGTCTCCCTGTCTAACACCTCGCTGCAACTGGATCGGTTTTGAGGTCTGGTGGTGATTTCATACAAGCACTTCCACACTTCGATGTACCGATAGTCGACGTGGCACCTCTGGAGAGCCTGTAATACTGCCCACGTCTCGATCGAATCGAAGGCTTTCTCGTAGTCCACGAACGCCAGACAAAGGGGCAGGTTATACTCCTCGGTCTTCTGTATAACCTGCCGTAGCGTTAAAATATGGTCTACGGTACTGAAGCCTTTTCGGAAACCGGCTTGTTCGGGAGGCTGGGAATCGTCGAGCCTGCATGCGAGACGATTCGTGATGACCCTCGAGAACAACTTGTAGACATGGCTCAGAAGTAAGTTGGGTCTGTAGTTCTTCAATAAGGTGTTATCTCCCTTCTTGAAGAACAGCACCACCACACTTCTGTTCCATGCCTTTGGCGTTCGTACTTCGAGTATGACGGAATTGAATAACTTCTGAAGGGCCTTAAGGATCGGTTCTCCACCCGCCTTCAGAAGTTCTGCGGTAATTCCGTCATCACCCGCCGCCTTGTTGTTCGAGAGTTGCTCGAGAGCCATCCCGATCTCACACAGGCTGACGTCCGGGAGGTCTTCTGTGTAGTGCCGGGTTAATTTAGCTCGTGGGTCGTTTGCTAGATTTATGACGGGTTCCTGTGTAGACGTGTACAGTTGTCCATAGAAACTCTCGACCTCACCCAAAATCTCGGATTTCGACGTGACGATCCTGCCGTCATCAGTCTTCAGCCTGACGAGCTGGCTTTGCCCAATAGACAGATCCCTGGCAAAAACCTTGGAGCCCCTGTTGCGTTCAATAGCCTCTTCAACACGATTCGTGTTGAATCGGCGTATATCACGCTTCAGGGACTTTGATATCTGTCTATTGAGCATCCGAAGCTGCGTCGCATCATCTGAAGACTGCAGGACCATTTTCCGTCGATCGTCCATGAGATTCAGGGTGACGTCCGAGAACTTTTTGGCCGTTTTCTGGCGTTGGGTCTTACAGAACTTCGACCCAACTTTGCGGACAGTCTCCACGAACCCGTCATTATAATCGTCCACGTCAATGCCTAGGCTAATAAAGCGGTTTTGCTGTTCGAGCTGGAAGCTTTTCGGGTTTTGAATTTGAACTGGCACGGGACGCAGCGTGATTTTACATGAAACTATTATTTACTGACAGGGATTAATACATATCATAAATGGATTCATATGCCGAAGTATCCATAACGAACACTTTGCTCTCATTGCATACCAAAAAAATAAATGTGCAGTCCTACGAGTAGCACCCGCTGACGTCCCTCCCATGACCCCGTCACTGACTGGCCCCGTCTACTGCCCAGTGCTAACTGCTGACCTTGACCCGCGGAAAACGATGTTCTTACTCTTGTCTATGTTCATTTAGACGTACATATGACGACAGTGTTGTCTCTGCTCAGTTCTTTTTTAAATCTTAACTTGTGAATCTTGTGACTACTCAGTATCTATCATGTGTAGGTGAAACCATTTGCGGTGATTTCTACATATTCCTGGGTACAAGATAGAGTATAGTAAAAATTATATTATAAAATTATATAATAGTAAATATTATAGTAAAAATATAAATTACGGAAGTGGATAGAATTGACTACTAGTATTTTGCATTCTTGATAATATCTATCAGATAATATGTGATCGCGTCAAATCAACACCCGCAATATGCAGATGATATCGTCAAAAACCCAAAGTTTTAAACAGGTTGTAAGGGACGGAGCCGCGGTGTCCCGAAAACCGATACCAGTCAGTGATTCAGTACGTGATATTCCGATTTTTCTTGGCATTTTTTTTTATATAATTTAATGAAGTATTTACCATTGTCGACCCGCACTTAATACATCATAAAATTTATCAATTTTTCAATAAAAAAGCATTGTAGATATGACACGAAAACATGCACTATCAGCTGTTACGGCGGCAAGTGCAATGACATGATCGCGCGACACCGCCCCGGGCCCCGCGTGCCTTCATTGACCTCTACTCCGTGACCGCGCGTGGTACGACACTGCAGCGATAAATTGTATTGTTCGCTGTACATTGCGTAGCGCGAATTAAACTATATAATGATATAATATCTTTTATCTCTCATTTTTATGCTGAACTGAATTTTGCATGATATTAAGTAACCATAGAAAGCAGGATTTACGATTTTTTCGCGACGTCGTCCCTTACACGCTGAATGTAAGGTCGATTAAGTCCATATTGTCGGAGGTCAACCCATGTTGCATTCTCTTGTAAATGGTTCGGGCTATATGCCCTGTCCACTGCCGTTCCACCTATAAGCTACGTTGATCACATTTGATTCGACTGCGAAATTCTTGTGTGATCTGATTATAACACGCAAACCCAACTTAGCTCTCTGCAGCACACGTAATGACTCTCAGCCATCAAATTACCTCCATCGCTGAACACTTCTTAATCATGGATTCTTAATATATTTACTCGCAACTATCCGAAGATGATTGTGTTGAAATCTATCTATCTATCTATCAGCCACAGAAGTCCACTGCTGAACATAGGCCTCCCCCATAGATTTCCACAATGCACGATCTCGTGCAGACCGCATCCACCGACTCCCAGCGACCTTCACAAGGTCGTCCGTCCACCTAGTCGGGGGTCTTCCCACGCTTCTCTTTCCCGTACGTGGACGCCACTCCAAGACTTTTATGCCCCAGCGGCCATCCGTTCTCCGGGCCACGTGGCCTGCCCATTGCCACTTCAACTGTGCAATCCTTTTAGCTATGTCGGTCACTTTGGTTCTTCTACGGATTTCCTCATTTCTGATTCTATCGCGTAGAGTAACTCCGAGCATAGCTCTTTCCATCGCACGTTGAGTGACTCTCAGCCGCCTAATAAGCCCCATTGTGAACGCCCACGTCTCGGATCCGTATGTCATCGCTGGCAACACGCACTGTTCGAAGACTTTTGTCTTCAGGCACTGAGGAATACTGGATGAGAAGATATGACGTAGTTTCCCGAACGCTGCCCAGCCGAGTTGGATTCGACGAGTGGCCTCTTTCTCGAAGTTGGACTTACCTAATCGGACCAATTGTCCCAGGTATACATACTCGTCAACAACTTCGAGAAGAGAATTCCCAACGGCAATCGGGTACGGTGCAACATGGACATTTGACATGATTTTCGTCTTTTCCATGTTCATTTGTAGACCCACTTGTTGGGAAACTCTATTGAGGCCTCCGAGCATTGTACTTAATTCCCGCAGCGACTCCGCTATCACCACGATATCATCTGCAAATCTTAGATGAGTGAGGTATTCGCCGTTGATGTTGATGCCAAGTCCGTCCCAGTCCAGCAGCTTGAACACATCTTCCAAGGCAGCGGTAAACAGTTTTGGAGAGATCACATCTCCCTGTCTCACTCCTCGCTGCAATTGGATAGGCTCAGTGCTCTGGTTCTGGATTCGAACTGACATAGAGGCGTTTCTATACAGACACTTCAAGACTTCGACGTACCGCTGGTCAATGCGGCATCGCTGCAGGGAATGAAGCACGGCCCAAGTCTCGATCGAATCGAAGGCTTTCTCATAGTCCACAAACGCTAAGCATAGTGGCTGGTTATACTCCTCGGCCTTCTGTATAACCTGCCGCAGCGTATGTATGTGGTCCATGGTGCTAAAGCCTTTTCGGAATCCGGCTTGTTCGGGAGGCTGGAAGTCGTCAAACCTGCGTGCAAGACGATTCGTAATGACCCTCGAAAACAGCTTATAAACATGGCTCAGGAGCGAGATGGGTCTATAGTTCTTCAGCAGGGTTTTATCCCCTTTCTTAAAGAACAATATCACCACGCTCCTGTTCCATGCTTCAGGCGTTGTTCCTTCAAGTATAACGGAATTGAAGAGCCTCTGGAGGACTACAAGTACTGGTTTTCCACCCGCTCTCAGAAGCTCTGTCGTAATTCCGTCATCCCCCGAGGCCTTATTGTTCTTGAGCTGTTTTAGGGCCATTACAATCTCGTACAAGCTGACGTCCGGGATATCTTCGGTATAATGACGGGTTAGTCTGGATCTTGGGTCTGAGTCCAGACGAACAACTGGTTTGTGGGCCGAGGTGTATAGATGTCCATAGAACCTCTCGACCTCTCTCAAAATCTCGGGTTTGGACGAAACAATGTTGCCACAGTTGGTCTTCAGCTTAGTCAACTGGCTTTGCCCAATAGACAGATCTCTAGCAAACACTTTGGAGCCCTTGTTTCGCTCAATGGCCTTTTCAATGCATGTAGCATTGAAATGCCTAGTGTCGCGTCTAAGAAATTTGGAGATCTGCCTATTCAGCTGCCTGTAAACTGACATATCAGCTGAAGACTGCAACCTCATGTCGCGTCTTTTATCCAAGAGTTTGAGAGTTTCGTCGGAGATCTTTTTAGGTCTTCCCTTACGTCGGGCCTTATAGAACTGAGCTCCGACGGCATGGACAACTTCCACTAACCTGTTGTTCATATCATCCACCGTAACATAGTCCCCTAGGCAATCGAAATGGTTCTGTAGCTGCAGTTGAAAGGCTTCGGGGTTTTGGATATCAGCCTGGGTGGGACGGAGCGTAGACCTCATCAATTTCGACCGTTCAAGTGCAGTGTTCAGATTCAGCGTGCCTCTTACCATTCGGTGATCACTACCGGTTTTCACCCTGTTGATCACAGAGACATCGCTGAATATCTGCCTTTTAGTCGAAAAGATGAAGTCAATCTCATTTTTTACGGAACCATCGGGACTTATCCAGGTCCACTTCCTGTGGGGTTTCTTCTTGAAAAAAAAGAGTTCATCGCGTAGAGTCCCTCCCTTTCCATGAAGTCAACCAGCTGTTGCCCCCTCGGGTTCCGTTGCCCATATCCAAAATGCCCCACTCTTTTGTCTGTTCCATTTCGCTTACCTAGTTTCGCGTTAAAGTCCCCCAGCAACACCGTGTAGTGGGCTTCGGACGTATGTATGGCTCTAGATATATCCTCATACATAGTCTCCACTTCTGTATCGGGGTGTGCCGTCGTTGGTGCGTAAACCTGTATCACCTTCAAACAGTACCGCTTGGTGATTCTGACTACAAGGCACGCGACCCTCGGCGACACACTCTCGACGCAGATCACGTTGTTGATGAGGTCCTTGTGGACGATAAACCCGACACCACCCTGAGACAGTTGATCGCCCTCCCGGTAGTAGAAAAGGTTGCCGGACTGTAGGATTATCGTGCCCTCCCCCTCTCTTCGGACTTCTGATAATCCGATAACGTCCCAGCGCACCTTCTCTAGGGCTTCTTCCAGCTCGTCGATCTTCTCATCGGTCCTCAAAGTGCGTGCGTTATAAGTTGCCAGGGCCAGTTGTCGTTGGTGGTAGCCAACACGCCTCCGGGGATTCTTAGCACCCCCTGCTCCGACGCTTGCCTGACCGCTACCGTAATCAGGGGCGTTGGAGCTACCGGAGACTGGGGGCCGTTTTTTGGTTCTTTTTTCCATGGGGGGAATTTGCCCTAATCGCCACGCTGGGCAGGCGGGTTGGCGATCGCAGTATTAAGATGACTTTGTATCAGAGCGTTGCTGCTGCCCAACGTCTGTTATCCCTTAGTCGCCTTTTACGACACCCACGGGAAGATATGGGGTGGTGATATTCTTAGTCCGTCACCACACGGAACGGACACGTGTTGAAAGCATTGTCATAATTGAAGAGTTATAATTTTACATAGCTTTTCATCAATATCTCAGCCCACTGGTGGCCTCCTCCAGTTGTGTAGAGGGAAATTGGTAGTAGGCCAGCTCCACACTAGCCAGGTGAGTTGGCACAAAGTTGTTGAGATTTCCCTCTCTTGTGGCTAGCGGTACCTTACGATTTCTTCACAGTTGAATCAGCTGGTGATATAGTTAGCTTTGCTGTAACATCGAAGAGGGACTTTCTTCGAGATTTTTATTGGTATCCCATACTTCATTAGTAGATTTTCGAGATGAAAGTAATAGGTTTGGGCTATTTAAATCGTTGCGCTTATCAGGGTGCAAAATTATTTTTACTGTTAATCAAAATTTATACCAAAGGACGTTGGCGATTGTACCTGTGGAAATATCGAAGTAGGATATGTACATCAGCCCCGTGACTCCGTAGAATAATTGTTAAGATCGAATATCACAGGAAAACTACAAGTACTTGCAAACCAAATGCTGCTGAGCACCAACCTACTCAAAACATCAAGGGACTTCAATGTCACAATAGAAGTGGAGGATATTAGGGTGCTTGTACACGGTGCAAGTCCCTGGGGAAAGTAGCTATAAGGGTTACATACGTACGCACGTAGTATGCAGATGATATTGGTACAAGTTACTCGCTTGTATTGTACGTGTCCATGGTGCAAATAAGCGGAGTAAAGCGGGATACTTGTGTGAACTATCGTTCCATTATCGAAATACGATAGACACAAGTGGTAAATCAGAAGAAATTCCATATAAGCCGGTTGGTTTGAGACCACTTAAATAATATGCCATAATGACCCGCGCTCAGGATCAAAGGGCAGAATAGTGGCGTGGGTTTCTCGCTCTGGTACATGCACGAGCCGCTGGACGTGGCTTTACAAGATGTTTTCAAGACGCCTGTAACCTGTGCAGGTGCCTCTACATGCGCGGTCTACAGAAACCGTCTACAAATCGTTTTAGCGCCAATAATTTACATATTCTGCCCTATACCTACTACTTATAGCGGAAATACGATGGAACCAGTGTCATAGAAACACACAACATTTAAATAATAATACATATAAAAATGGTGTCCCACACTGTGAATCGGACCCGGAGCTCCTGGGGGAAAGCCAGGAGCCAAATCCATTAGTCAATACGGGATGTGGTAGCGGTTATTATAAAGAAATTCTTTATTTTTACTATATTAACTAGTTTGCTCTCAATGCACTCACTACGAACTATTCATTTTATACGTCCATGGAAATATTGTCATTATTTCTTGCTATTGACTTAAGTTTTTTTAAGACATTTAGGCGCAAAGGGATGATCATCCAGCCAGACGAGGTGTGATGTCTGGCTAGGGGTCGCAGCGCCTATTCCCCCCGATAGTTGTAGTCGGGGAATTCTTAACTTGCGAATTGCTCTTGAAATTTCGCTTTCGCGGTGTAGGACTTTTTGGTAATTCTCGCATTTGTCGGCGATATTTATAGATGCAATTAGTTCAGATGTTTCGGGTAAACTGTGTAAAGTATGTAGCATGTGGTCGCTACATGGCTCCCCCCCAAGACTGGAGGTCGATCCTCTTGAGTTGCTGCAGTGTGATGAGCTTGCAAGTGCCAGGAGTGCTCGGAGTCTACGGTGAGTCGAGGCTGAGCACCTCAACTGTGTAGTGAAGTTCACTGGGCGGTTGAGTGTCGTGCCGCAGAACCAGGTAGCATGGTGAGTCGGCTGGGCGTGGTCCTGTTAAGGCTGACGTCTTGGCTTGCTATGTAACGGCTGCTGCAGCTGCTGAGGAGTGTTCGTCTTTACCAGGTTGACCAGGCAGGAGGATGTTTCAGACTCGTCGGAAGGTTGCTCTGGAGTCCAAGGTCAGGGGTTACCACTTTAAGGATCTTGCGTGTTCAGATCACGTCGGAGTCACCACTTTAGGCGCAAAGGGATGATCATCCAGCCAGACGAGGTGTGATGTCTGGCTAGGGGTCGCAGCGCCTATTCCCCCCGATAGTTGTAGTCGGGGAATTCTTAACTTGCGAATTGCTCTTGAAATTTCGCTTTCGCGGTGTAGGACTTTTTGGTAATTCTCGCATTTGTCGGCGATATTTCTAGATGCAATTAGTTCAGATTTTTCGGGTAAACTGTGTAAAGTATGTAGCATGTGGTCGCTACAGACATAACTAAATGGCGTTCTAGGTCTAAATCTATTTAACCTACAACTCCTATTAAGTGCCTACTTAAAATACAATCTTTAAACTTAATATACTAGTTAAAAAATAACGTAAAATGTATGGTCAAAGAACAAAATTATTGAACAACGTGTAATTAATTGTATTTACGTCAAGTTATGAACTTGACCTTGATGACTTCTTCTCTGATGATTTAATTAAGCTAATGAAAAAAACATCAAATAGTTGAGAAACTATTTAGATAAATTTATTGCAAAAGTTGCTGTGAGCATTAGCTCAAAATTTTGTGACTACTGTAGGTAGATTGGTTAGGAATTACTTTTTTGCTCACCATTATTCGTGACGAATCTTCGAATCATAAATAATTTAGAAGAAATAAGTGCTATTTCCGTAGGGTTATACGTTTGTGTCATTTTAAACCACAAAATACATGTAGTATACCAATCTATCAACGTCAATACCTGACATTGGCGAACTTGTGTCAAATCACATTGGCAAGCCATTAAAAAAATAATTGAATTACATGTGGTTACTGAATAGAAAAATACATAGTACATAACTAGTGTTTTCGTCATAATCCACACCACTCTAGTCTACTACTGGACATAGGTATCCCCTAAAGAGCGCTAAAGCGCTCTGTCTTCAGCTTGACGCATCTAGCTGCTACCCGCAGCCTTTGCCTTGATCGTCGACCCATCTTGCAGAGGGCTGGCCTACACTACGGTTGTCGCTTCGCGCTTGTTAAATGAGATTTGAATTTGAATTTGAACTTTGGCAAATTCCTTCCCAGCGCCTTTAAACTGGTGGACTAGTCTCACTGCGAGTCTCCATGTCTCGGAGCCGTAGGTCATGCCGCGTAGGAATTGAAAAGGAAAGATTTCGAATTTCGTTTTCAAGGGCTGTGGGTTGGAAGACCTCGAAGTTTTTAAAATGCTGCCTAACCCAGCTTGATTCACCTTTTGCCCGCCCTGCCGTAGCTGTCTCTGCCTATTTTCAATGTTTGCCTGTTGTATATATATTCTGAAACAGCTTCAAAAAGATGGTCATTTACGACGATATCAGATAAATATGATCATTTAGCATGATTTTGGTTTTACCCAAATTCATACCGAGCTCCATCCGTCGCGAGGCTGATGCTAAGCTGTTCAGCTTTTATTCCAACTCACCCAGTGACTCCACCACTAAGTCACAACACCACACTATGTCATCTGCAAATCTCAAGTGCGAGACGTACTAACCGTTTATGTTCCATCCCCCTATCTCGCTCCTCGGTACAGTTAGATGGGTTTAATAAGCTGGTCTTGTACTTGGACACACATGCAGGCTGCATCGTTCAGGCATCTCAACACTTGGATGCAACGATAGTCCACTTGGTATCGGATAAGGCAGAACCACCCAGGCTTAGAATCAAAAGCTTTCTCTTAAAACATGTAAGGTAAGGGGCTGATTATACTCTTCGGATTTTCGCATAATTTGTCACACTATGTAGTTGTGGTTTATGGTGGTGTAACCCTACGAACTGGGTTTCGTAGGCTTTTCGTTGTTCTGGAGGTTGAAATTCATCGAGTCATATGGCGAGACGGTTCGCGATTTTATACCACATAAAGAGTGTATTCATAAATCAAAATAGTTTCTCCGAATTGCAGATGTAACTAGTTAAGTTATAGCACTTGTAGCTATACGTATATTAAAATAGTACAGCGTGCTAGGGCACACTTAAAATTGACACATGATTCTGTCTGTTCAGTATAAAGCCGTTTATTCAATGGTGTGTTAGAACTCACCATGTTCCATATGTTATTTATTCCAGATTGTCGGCCTTTTGACTTTACTACCTGAAATGGAATATCAATACTAAGTTAAAATAATAAATTTAAATTACTTGTTAGTAGTGAAAAGATGACAGCATCCAGTAAGGTTTGGTCTGAAGAAATACCGATAGCCACAACTGGTCATTGTACGAGTAAGCGTTACCAGATGAGAGTGTGAGTGCAGCAACAACTTGCGCTCCTGTCGTAAAGCATCCATCCAGTTTCTGTGACTGACAAGATCTTTATTAGTTAGTGGTGCCTTTATTTTTATATATAACGTTGTCGTTTTTGGTTTCTCCATTAATTGGAATATGAATAAAATATTAATGTTTCTTAGTGCCGTTAAATACTTGTATCTCTGTATACGTCCATGCTTTGTAATTTAGAGTTATTAGAATCCCTGACTTCAATGTTTATATTATTGGGCTTTTAATTAATAATGCTAAAAATGTGCCAGATCAAACCTCATTATGCTAAAAAAAATGCTGAATGCCAAGTTCAAATGAATTAAAAATGAAAATGATTACAAGTAGTTTACAATTTTTAAGTATATATTTAATCATGAAGATAAATCAAATTTTAGTTGTAAATCATCAAAATCGTCGTCGTAAGCTTGTGTTCGTGATGTTGAAGGGAATTTTCGAGCACACTCACAGGACATAATATACAAAGGTTTATTTCAAAGCTATTAAAATACAAGTATAGGAAAACAACTTGCACTTGAAAGAAGTTAGTCTCCGAAGCCGAATGTAAACAAAATCTTTTAATATTATGTATTCGGGAAAGTCACTAATTCATAATGCCAGCAATACACGCTGGCCCAGAACGTAAATACCAACGTATAGACGGTATATTTGCATTGTCTGGCCATCGCTCGGTGTCGCTCGCCTAGTTGGCCGAGTAAAGGCAAGCGCCAACGTGTATAGAACTCTTTTGGCGTAGCTGGTCACAACTGGTGCTCGCTCGCCACCACTCGCCTCACTTCAGAGCGCTGTCGGTTTTTCTGCACAGATCAAAGGCGCTATCGCGCACTCACCCAATAGTGCCCACACGTTTGCCAGTGCCCCATTACGCGGTTTTCGATGGACACTGGCCCAACGTGTAGACGTGCACTTGCATTGTATTAAATTGCCTACGCTCGCGTTGGCCTAAGCTCGCATAACAGAGGCTCATTAAAGTTAGCCCCCCAAAAAAATGTTTTTTTACTATTTTCAACTTTTTTTCTATTATGTGGTTAGTTAATCGTTTGTTATTATTTGTTAGCTGTTAATAATTGTTTGCTCTACATTTAATAATTTTAAAAAAAATATATAAATGGACCTTCAAGTTAGCCCCCCACTTACAATTTATAATATTTTTTCCGACAATAATGACTCGTAAATATTTGTTTCGATTGTTCGTACATAAAATACGTTTGTTCTCTTTCGAAATTACTCAGTTTTTGTTTAATTAACTATTTTAATTTAAAAATATGTTTTACGTTACGTAATATTTAGGCACGCTATACAATCGAATGATGCCATGAACAGAATTAGCTTATCTCCATGGATTGAATCATTAAAATGTGCAGATTCCGTCCGATTTCCATTCAAAACAGTAAAATAGTCATGTTGTTTTGATCATTACATACAAAATATATTTTTTCATAACGGTTTCATATTGCACTTGAATGATAAATTCACGTTTATACATAATATCAAAAAATAATAAATTTATTAATGATACATAGGTAATATAATAAAATTAATGTCAACGCCATGGATCAGAGCATATATATATATGAGCAGAACAATCCCTCCCTCCCTGCCTTGAAGGCTTTCAAATACCGAATTATCTAAGGTGAATAATCATATTATCTAAGATGGGCAAAGCAATAATAATGCAGAGGCAAATCGGGCAATATCTCGATTTCCTTGACCTGTATCATGGAATTTTGTCAACAACTTCTAATAAAAGTTGTCAACATATCATGATGTTATCATAAGTGGTCGGTGGTAACAAGTAGGTGCTCTACATTATTATTCAGAATACCTGTAGTGTAATGTAAATAGGTAAAACTTGTGGGATGCGCACCAGAGGAAATATTTTTGCCTTCACACAATCATCTTATTGACATGATATTGTCTGGCTGGTACTACTGGTAGGTCTTTTAAGGGCTTAGACAATTAATTATTTATAAGTAATCCATCTTTCTATCATCAGTTGCATATAAATATACCATGGTATAACTATATATTTGGGCTAACTTGGATTGGATTTAACATAGGTAATAATTGCAGTTCTTGTGTGCAGTTATTTAATTATGTTAACTAGTCTCACACCCCAGTGTGAGACTTTGCATGGGTATTTAACAAAAAGCAAGATTTTTAATAACTACCAGGGATGTTGTAGGATTCTAAGGTGAAAGAATTTTTCAAATCAATCTAGAGCCTATTCAATGTAAACAAACATTCAAATATTTCCTCGTTACAAATTAGTGCAGACAGGTCAGTGAGTATTCTTTGGAGTATTTGGGGGACTGACATCTATAATTCTCAAAATAGACTTTATTATTGCATTTTAAAAACTACAAAATATGATTATATTTTGTTTAAATGAATACCTACTGGTGTTCCCACTTGCTTATTGAAAAAATACACAAGCTGAGACTTAGCTGGCAAAACTCAATAGGCTTGTCTTTTCTAAACCCAATTTTTTTTTTAAACATAATTTTCTATAGAACCTCATATTGCAACAAATAAATTATGTACTTTAATAGTAGTGTTTACAACCTACATACTATTATACTACTGACCAATAATGTGAAATGCTGTAAGTAACTTGGCTGGAGGTAAGGTAGTTTTTTAAACATAATAGCTGCTACCCACATCTTCTGTATTGACTTTAAATTGAGATAGGTTGTTTATTTTTCAAATTAGATGGCGCTGTTTCTATAATTAATGTAGTATAGTTATTTAGAAATTGCTGCTTAAGAAAAAAAAAAATTATTAGTCAGTCATTTTTAGAATTATAATATTGATACCTAATCAATATTAATAGTCGTTGTTTCAGCCCATCAATGACCCACTACTGAGTCAGGCCTCCTCCAAATTCATGGAGGGAAATTAGCCTACTGTGCCATGCTGGCAAGACGGGTTGGCACACACAAGAGTCAGACACCTAGTCGCAAGAGAAGGAAAACTATTAATAGTAGGATAACATAAATCACCTATTGTGTCAGCTCTTCAATTTGTTAAGCCAGCAATACACGTTGGCCCAGCATTGCCGAGTGAACGCCAATACCAACGGTTAGACAGTATATTTGCATTGCCTTGCCATCGCTCGGTGTCGCTCGCCTAGTTGGCCGAGTAAAGGCAACCGCCAATGTGTATAGAACTCTTTTGGCGTAGCTTGTCACAACTTGCGATCGCTCGGGACCACTTGCCGCACTTCGGAGCGCTGTCGGTTTTTCTGCACTGATCAAAGGCGCTCGCGCGCACTCGCCCAATAGTGTCCACACGTTTGCCAGCGCGCCATTACGTGGGACGGGTTCGCTCGTGTGTATGCGTACAAAATGTCACTCTCAACAAATCAACCAAAAAATATTGTCATATTTTTGCAATTTTACCAGAATGAAGAGGTTGTCTGGTACCCTATACTAAGCTCAGATAGTTGATTTTCCATACTATACAAGTAAAAAGAAAATTCAATAAAAAAAATTGCAAGCTAGCAAGGAGGTAGATGTCCTACTTCTTTTTAGTCTCTTCATTTTCACAACTTTCGTGGGGTAACACTGACATAATAATTATAATCATCATCAGCCTATTTCAGTCCACTGCTGGACGTAGGCCTCCCCTATGGCTCGCCACTGAACCCGGTCTTCGGTTCTATGCATCCAGTTGCTGCCGGCTGCCCGTCGCAGATCGTCGCTCCATCTAGCAGCGGGGCGTCCCACCCTACGTTTGCCAGTACGTGGTCTCCACTGTAACACCTTTTGCCCCAGCGGCCGTCAGTTCTACGACAGATGTGGCCAGCCCATTGCCACTTCAGCTTGCTAATCCTATGGGCTATGTCGATGACACGCGTTCTCGCTCGGATGACTTGGTTACGAATTCTATCTCGTAGCGAGACACCGAGCATAGCCCGCTCCATACCTAGCTCGCTGAGTGACTTTTAGCTGATGGACTAGCCGCACCGTCAGTGTCCACGTTTCAGCACTGTAGGTTAGTACGGGTAGGACGCACTGGTTGTAGACTTTCGTCTTCAGACTCTGCGGCATGGGCGACGAAAAGACCCGACGAAGCTTCCCAAATGCTGCCCAGACCAACTGAATCCTTCTGGCTACCTCCTTCTCGAAGTTGTTTCGTCCTAACTGCAGACACTGCCCGAGGTAGATGTATTCCGAAACAACTTCAAGTGGAGTACCATCAATGCTGATTGGTCCCGGACTGACATGTTCATTGAACATAACCTTGGTTTTATCCAAGTTCATTCCGAGACCAACCCGCTTGGAAGTGCGCTTGGAAGTGCAGTGCAGTGTCAAGGCTGTCCAGCATTTGTTGAAGATCCTACAGTGACTCCGCCATGATGACAATATCATCGGCGAAGCGCAGATGGGAGATGTTATCGCCGTTAACATTAATGCCCCGTCTTTTCCAAACCAGTGTCTTGAAGACGTCCTCCAATGCGGTTGTAAACAGTTTCGGGGATATGAAATCCCCCTGTCTTACACCTCTGCGCAATTGGATTGGTCTTGTCTGGTCTCCCTCTACTTGGACGGTCATTGATGCAGCATCGTAAAGGCATCTCAGCGCTTCAATATATCGCCAGTCAACTTGGCACCGCTGCAAGGATTCCAGAACAGCCGAGATTTCGATAGAGTCAAAGGCCTTCTCATAGTCCACGAATGCTAGACACAGCGGCCGATTATACTCTTCTGTTCTGTATAAACTGCCGCATTGTGTGGATGTGGTCTATGGTGCCAAATTCTCTCGGAAACCCGGCCTGCTCTGGTGGTTGAAAGTCGTCAAGTCTTTGTGCCAGACGGTTCGTGATGACTCTCGAAAACAGCTTATATGCTTAACGTGCTTAACGTGGCTCAAGAGCGAGATGGGCCTATAATTCTTCAGAAGTGTCTTGTCTCCTTTCTTGAAGAACAAGACGACTATGCTCTTGCTCCACGCATTAGGAGTTCTCCCAGAGAAGAGCACGGTGTTGAAAATAAAATAATAATTATAAGCGCTCATTAAATAAATAGCAGCAGCTGTAATAACTTTTACGTCGTCATCCATCTTGTTTAAAGTCACAATACAAACTGACTGAGCCCAACGTGTGGACATCTCTTCAAAATTCGTCTACATCTCCTCCAGTCCAGTCTCCAGTTGCATTGGTTTTCGATACATTTGCCGAACGTGTAGACAGTAGCACTTGCCTTGTATTAATTTGCCTACGCTCGCGTTGGCGTAAGCTGGGCCAACGTCTATTGCAGGCTTTAGAGGAATGTACCAACTGTGTCACTTTGGCCTGATCAGTATGTGTTATTTAAACTACTTATTAGTTCCTTTAGCTTGTGTTACAGGTTTGTGACACTACCTATGTATTTAAGATCTGTCACCACATACATAGTTAAAAGTACATGACTTAAGTAAATTATGGAATACTCAACTGTATTATGATAACGATGATCGAACGAACGATCATCTATACAAATAAATAAAATTGAAGTGTCTGTTTGTAATACAATAACATCGCACCCGTGCGAAGCCGGGACGGGCCGCTAGCCTGACTATAAATTAAAAGTATAGCTACAGCTTCTATTTATAAAGTTCAATCGGTGTAGTACCATTAAGGAGGATACTAGTCACCGGCATAAGCAATTCAAGTAGCTATGTTGGGACCTATTGGATCATGATGGAACATATAAAATTAAAGAAAAGGACATGACTTAGTTATATTACAGCTAGCTTATCAATTAAACTGGTTGGCTGGACCATCTTTAAAACTTTACTATCAAATAAAATATACTAAACATAACTTTCATGCTTATTAAAATAATGAATATTATAATCGTAATTTTGTTACTTTAACCTTCTGAGATTAGCTTATTATTAGAACATTTATTTCATATTATAGAATTTTTTTAGCATATAACATGAAACTTGTGGGTTGGGCATCCATTAGGATTTCTGAGGTAAAAAAAGGGGTGGTCATAAGAAATTTCATAATATTTGAATCCAATGATACTCAAACATTAAAAATCTAATTTAGAGACATTGATACAAGGATATATACTTAAACCATCTCATATAGCTAAATAAAAATATTCACAAGGGCAGAAAAAATGGCATTAATTCTACCAGCTTATAACTGCAGTGTTATTTGATGCAAATTACTTATATTTGTTATTATTTTGTTGCAGAATCCAGAAAGACCATTCGAAAAACATTCCACGATACAACTGACATTAAGACTTTTGATAGTGAAGATGGTAATGTAACACAAATAAATAAATCATTATATCAAACTACTGAGGAATCGAATATATTGAAGACGGAAACTCTACAGGAGGTAGACGCTAAGAAAGTAGCAACGGTTCCATGGCGCAAGACAAGTGTAGTAACTTTGGAAACAAAAGAAGACAAATTAGAAGTAAAATATTGGAGGAAACCAAAATCTGAATCTACTACTGTAGATAATAAAATAAGTACTGAAGATAGTAACATTCTTAATGTTCATGATGAAGTTGAAATTACAACTCAGGAGAAGCTTCAAGTTAAATCTTGGAGAAAACCCCGTGTCCAAGATAAACCTTTAGAAACTGATAAAGAAAGTCCAGTTAGTGAAAGTCTTTTGACAAAAGACAGAAAAGTATTTACTGAAGACAAAACTAACTTAGTTGTAGAAGAAGTTAGAGACCAAGAAACTACGGAGAGAAAACCAGAAACAAAATCCTGGAGAAAATCACGAAAAGATGACACTTCAGAAGATATAAACATACAACAGGATGAACAACTGCAAAAGCCACGTACTGGCGAAAGAAGATCGTCTCTACAACAACAACAAAAAGAAGAACCTATTCCATGGACTCAAGAAGCTGTTAAATTACGTCCAACTAAAGTTGAGAAAACTCCAATAACCAAAGAAAAAATTGAAGATGTAACACTCAAGCAAGTGAGAAAGGGGTCCACACAAAAAGATACTATAGTCATAGAAGAATCATTGACCCATGAAGAGGATACCGTCATTTTGAAAATAAAAGATACTGAAGACGTCACCCAAACCTCAAAAACAACAGATAATGAGGAGTTACCAATTTGGCGACGAAAAACAAAAAAACTTACACAAGATGACAGTAATGAACCTCTAGAAAAGGAAAAAGCAATAGATGAAGAAAGGATTGAACAACCGACCTGGCGAACAGGCAACAGGAGGCCAAGAGAAGAAGAACCAAAGGAGGAAGTCGTACTTAAGCCGATACCTAAACAAAAGTCACCTGAAGAAGAAAAGCCGAAAGAAGTTCAACTTAAGCCGGTTAAGAAAGAGAAGCCTGTCGAGGAAACTAAACCTGAAGAAGCCAAATGGCCGACAGGTAAAAGACGTCCGAAGGAGGAAGAACCTAAAGAGGAGGTTGTTCTTAAGCCGATACCTAAACAAAAGGCCCCTGAAGAAGAAAAGCCGGAAGAAGTTCAACTTAAGCCGGTTAAGAAAGATAAGCCTATTGACGAAACTAAACCTGAAGAAGCCAAATGGCCAACAGGTAGAAGGCGTCCTAAAGAAGAAGAATCAAAAGAGGAAGTTGTGCTTAAGCCGATACCTAAACAAAAGGCACCCGAAGAAGAAAAGCCGGAAGAAGTTCAACTTAAGCCGGTTAAGAAAGAGAAGCCTATTGACGAAACTAAACCTGAAGAAGCCAAATGGCCAACAGGTAGAAGGCGTCCTAAAGAAGAAGAACCAAAAGAGGAAGTTGTGCTTAAGCCGATACCTAAACAAAAGGCACCTGAAGAAGAAAAGCCGGAAGAAGTTCAACTTAAGCCGGTTAAGAAAGAGAAGCCTGTCGAGGAAACTAAACCTGAAGAAGCCAAATGGCCAACAGGTAGAAGGCGTCCTAAAGAAGAAGAACCAAAAGAGGAAGTTGTGCTTAAGCCGATACCTAAACAAAAGGCACCTGAAGAAGAAAAGCCGGAAGAAGTTCAAATTAAGCCGGTTAAGAAAGAGAAGCCTGTCGAGGAAACTAAACCTGAAGAAGCCAAATGGCCGACAGGTAAAAGACGTCCGAAGGAGGAAGAACCTAAAGAGGAGGTTGTACTTAAGCCGATACCTAAACAAAAGGCACCTGAAGAAGAAAAGCCGCAAGAAGTTCAACTTAAGCCGGTTAAGAAAGATAAGCCTATTGACGAAACTAAACCTGAAGAAGCCAAATGGCCAACAGGTAGAAGGCGTCCTAAAGAAGAAGAATCAAAAGAGGAAGTTGTGCTTAAGCCGATACCTAAACAAAAGGCACCCGAAGAAGAAAAGCCGGAAGAAGTTCAACTTAAGCCGGTTAAGAAAGAGAAGCCTATTGACGAAACTAAACCTGAAGAAGCCAAATGGCCAACAGGTAGAAGGCGTCCTAAAGAAGAAGAACAAAAAGAAGAAGTTGTGCTTAAGCCGATACCTAAACAAAAGGCACCTGAAGAAGAAAAGCCGGAAGAAGTTCAACTTAAGCCGGTTAAGAAAGATAAGCCTATTGACGAAACTAAACCTGAAGAAGCCAAATGGCCAACAGGTAGAAGGCGTCCTAAAGAAGAAGAACCAAAGGAGGAAGTTGTGCTTAAGCCGATACCTAAACAAAAGGCACCTGAAGAAGAAAAGCCGGAAGAAGTTCAACTTAAACCGGTTAAAAAAGAGAAGCCTATCGAAGAAACTAAACCTGAAGAAGCCAAATGGCCGACAGGTAAAAGACGTCCGAAGGAGGAAGAACCAAAAGAGGAGGTTGTGCTTAAGCCGATACCAAAACAAAAGGCACCCGAAGAAGAAAAGCCGGAAGAAGTTCAACTTAAGCCGGTTAAGAAAGAGAAGCCTGTCGAGGAAACTAAACCTGAAGAAGCCAAATGGCCAACAGGTAGAAGGCGTCCTAAAGAAGAAGAACCAAAAGAGGAAGTTGTGCTTAAGCCGATACCTAAACAAAAGGCACCTGAAGAAGAAAAGCCGGAAGAAGTTCAACTTAAGCCGGTTAAGAAAGAGAAGCCTGTCGAGGAAACTAAACCTGAAGAAGCCAAATGGCCGACAGGTAAAAGACGTCCGAAGGAGGAAGAACCTAAAGAGGAGGTTGTACTTAAGCCGATACCTAAACAAAAGGCACCTGAAGAAGAAAAGCCGGAAGAAGTTCAACTTAAGCCGGTTAAGAAAGAGAAGCCTGTCGAGGAAACTAAACCTGAAGAAGCCAAATGGCCGACAGGTAAAAGACGTCCGAAGGAGGAAGAACCTAAAGAGGAGGTTGTACTTAAGCCGATACCTAAACAAAAGGCGCCTGAAGAAGAAAAGCCGGAAGAAGTTCAACTTAAGCCGGTTAAGAAAGAGAAGCCTGCCGAGGAAACTAAACCTGAAGAAGCCAAATGGCCGACAGGTAGAAGGCGTCCTAAAGAAGAAGAACCAAAAGAGGAAGTTGTGCTTAAGCCGATACCTAAACAAAAGGCACCTGAAGAAGAAAAGCCGGAAGAAGTTCAACTTAAGCCGGTTAAGAAAGAGAAGCCTGTCGAGGAAAATAAACCTGAAGAAGCTAAATGGCCGACAGGTAAAAGACGTCCGAAGGAGGATGAACCTAAAGAGGAGGTTGTACTTAAGCCGATACCTAAACAAAAGGCACCTGAAGAAGAAAAGCCGGAAGAAGTTCAACTTAAGCCGGTTAAGAAAGAGAAGCCTGTCGAGGAAACTAAACCTGAAGAAGCCAAATGGCCGACAGGTAAAAGACGTCCGAAGGAGGAAGAACCTAAAGAGGAGGTTGTCCTTAAGCCGATACCTAAACAAAAGGCACCTGAAGAAGAAAAGCCGCAAGAAGTTCAACTTAAGCCGGTTAAGAAAGATAAGCCTGTCGAGGAAACTAAACCTGAAGAAGCCAAATGGCCGACAGGTAAAAGACGTCCGAAGGAGGAAGAACCTAAAGAGGAGGTTGTCCTTAAGCCGATACCTAAACAAAAGGCACCTGAAGAAGAAAAGCCGCAAGAAGTTCAACTTAAGCCGGTTAAGAAAGAGAAGCCTGTCGAGGAAACTAAACCTGAAGAAGCCAAATGGCCGACAGGTAAAAGACGTCCGAAGGAGGAAGAACCTAAAGAGGAGGTTGTACTTAAGCCGATACCTAAACAAAAGGCGCCTGAAGAAGAAAAGCCGGAAGAAGTTCAACTTAAGCCGGTTAAGAAAGAGAAGCCTGCCGAGGAAACTAAACCTGAAGAAGCCAAATGGCCGACAGGTAGAAGGCGTCCTAAAGAAGAAGAACCAAAAGAGGAAGTTGTGCTTAAGCCGATACCTAAACAAAAGGCACCTGAAGAAGAAAAGCCGGAAGAGGTTCAACTTAAACCGGTTAAGAAAGAGAAGCCTATCGAGGAAACTAAACCAGAAGAAGCCAAATGGCCAACAGGTAGAAGGCGTCCTAAAGAAGAAGAACCAAAAGAGGAAGTTGTGCTTAAGCCGATACCTAAACAAAAGGCACCTGAAGAAGAAAAGCCGGAAGAGGTTCAACTTAAACCGGTTAAGAAAGAGAAGCCTATCGAGGAAACTAAACCTGAAGAAGTTGAACTTATTAAAATCGATGAAACCGTCATCGAGACCCATCGTGAAGCCAGAAAGAAGAAAATAAGGAAAGGTAAATCGCTTGAAGATGTTGACACCAAAGAAGTAATAGTGGAAGAAGTTGTATTGAAAGAACCAGAAGATCAACCCAAGCGCGATGAAAAGAAAAAGAAAATAGTTAAAAAAGAAGAATCATTAGAAGTTATGGAAGAAACAACTTTAGATACAGAATCAGGCAAGGCACCAGTTGAAGAAAATAAACGCGAAGAAAAGAAGAAGAGAAGAACGAAGAAAGATAAATCAATAGAAGAGACAGATATTCAAGAAACATCTGTGGTTGAGGAAATAAAACAAGAACCTGCTCACGAAATTCAAGAGGAAATAACTACAGTTGTTAAACGAAAGAAGATTACAAAAACAGTAAAAAAAGACGAAAAGAAGGGTAAGTTTTATTTGTTTAAACATGTTTATGTATTATCTTAATTGACAACAAAGTTAATTTATAATTTTATCAAACAGATGCATGGTTGGTTCACCCGTCGGGATATTTATGACTTTAGTTAGAACATCGTCGTACGCAGTGTTCGTCTACATGTTGGGTGTAATATATTAGGTTTTGTAACCAAATCTGAAATTTTGTCGTTAATTAGTCACTTCCGTGGTGTGCCCATTGGTCTTAGAGGAGTATTTTACACATCGCGTATATTTCTTACACAAACGACGTTTAGTACCAGCGTTAGATATGTTTTAACTATTACATATTTGTGGCGTCAGCTGTCGGACTTTATCCTGTCCTTGGCTTTTTAAACATTGTGCCATCCTTGCATAGTCAAACCCTAACTAATTTCCATATGAATGAATAACCTCCAAAATAATGTTGATACTATGAGACTCTTTCTTGACTACTGAATGAGAACAGAAATTGTATAACACAGTCAAATATCAAGAATTTAAAATAGCCGTTGGCCGTTTATATTCCGAGGAAAAAAATACACAAAGCCTATAATTAATTGGAACACTATTTTACAGAGCATGAACCTGTTATAACCGAATCAATCTCGGCAATGAATGTACTGGAAAACGGCACGATTGAATTGTCTGTGGTCTATGAACCGTCAGACGATAACATAATAAAGTGGTACCGAAATAACCAGCTACTAGAACCGAGCGATGACTGTGAAATTTTGACTGAAAATGGAACCTCGACTATACAAATACGCAATGTAGATAAAAAGAAAGTAGGAAAATATGAAGTAGTCGTAGAGAAAAATAATTTACTTGCGAAATCAGCTAGTTCTATTAAATTGACGAAGTCCCTCAGTGATGATGACATCACTCCCCCCAAATTTATTACACCTATTAAACCTAAAAAAGTGTATTTGGGTGATATAGTTCTAATAGAAGCTGAGGTCGTATCTAGCCCTACAGCCTCTTTCCAATGGTTTATGGATACAAAAGAAGTTACATCTTATGCTAAACAGAATAAACTCAATAACATCTATGTAACCAATAGAGGGAATGTGTCGTGTCTGTGTATTGAAAATATAACTAGCGAACACTTAGGAGTTGTCACCTGTAGGGCTGAAAATTTTGCTGGGTCAGTATCTTGTTCTGCTTCACTGATCGAAATAAAAGAGAGGGAAGATGCTGGGCTAGCTCCAATCATTGTTGAACCCTTACAACCTATTTCCATAATGGATGGGGAACCAATCAAACTGAGCTGTAAAGTCATGGGTAAACCATGGCCTACAATAGAATGGCTCCACGATGGAACTTCAGTGCAAAGAGCTAGGGATATAACAGTAGCACGACAAGAGTCAGGCCTTTGCGAACTGTGCATTAAAGAAGCATTCCCTGAAATGTCAGGCATATACGAATGTGTGGCTACAAATGAATTTGGAAGTTGTAACAGCGAATGCTCTGTTCTTGTTGAAGGTAGCCAAACACTTTCTACTGTCATCATTGCATGTTATTATTGCATGGGCAACAAATATGGAGTGTACGATTTCCTTCACATTAATTTACACCAAAGAAAGTTAACACCATGCATCTGTAGACCAATTAATAGGTTGGAATTCAATAGAATGTGCTATGGAATCTACTTCAGTATGGGCTTTATTATTTATAACAGACTGCAGGATATATTTAGATTGTCTTAATTTTGGTTATAATAATTGCCACAGATTTTTCATCGAACGCCAGGTTGCGATTTGAGCACTGACTTCTAGTATTTTCTGAGCTAAATATATAGTACGGTGCATTATATCAGGCGGTTGCTAGTAGGAGCAAGGCTTGCGATAAAGGCTTGGTGAATGTTAACGTTAGCACATGTTTGATTGGGAATGCATCTAGTTTACACTCTCTTTAACAAAACGTCACGCTGCGTTTTATTCTTAATCATGGTTAATTTCGAGAAAGAGATTATTGAAGTGCGTTTTATCAGATTATGCACAAGGTTTTTTTACTTCACTAAATTGTCTTGTTTGGTTTACTTCGAAGACTTAAATCGTTATACACTTATAAGTACTTTAATATTTTGTCCTTTTGTCAGATTTCGCTCCTTTTGTTCAACGCGTCAATAATCCAAACAGCAGTCAATTAGCTGAGATTGAAAAAAACTGTTTTTTCTTCTGATATGTTTTAGAGAATCTTCCATGAAAACCAAACAATACGTATCTGTTTTAAGTATGAAGCATTTAATTTATATTGTATTATTTCAGCTTACGAATACGTGCCCAGCGTATCAGAAGAAGACATATTGAGTGACGAGGTAGGAGAATCGTAATATATATCTTGCAAAACGAAATATTTATTATATGCTCATAGAGCAAGTTCCCAGGGTCGCCATAGAACTCGTATTTTCTAACGGACGAAATGTAAACGATTGAGTAGTGGTAGTGTGTACTACCATCGCATGCCTAAATTACCTGCTAGCTTGGTGAAACGGCCAATTTCTTGGTCAAACGGCTCGATTGTAAACATTTCGTCCGTCAGAAAATACATGATGTCCGGCGGCCCTGGGATCTTGGACTATCATACAATACAATGTTACCGGAATGTCATGATGACGTCCATTACATAGATCACACTGAATTAAATAAACTAAAAATAATTTTAAGATTTTTTTAGAGCTAACGAACGGTTAGAATTCATGAATTAAACACTTTAGGACTTCTTGGAATTGAATGAAACTAAGTTACATTAAATACCATGTAAATTAAAACTAAATGAAGAAGGACATGCTGCATTAATTAAGATGAAAATAATAAAATCGTTACAGAAAACAAGTGACATTGAAGAGTTTGCGCCACGGATCGTGAAGGCGTTGCCGACAGTAATAACTACGACAGAGGGTGAACTAACGAGGTTTGTACATGCTTTACTTTTGCACAAAGGGTCTCTAACATGTGTCGTGCCAACTATACGAGAACATTATAAAATGAAATCATATTAAAATTACAAACAATAAACATGTGCTAAATAATAGGAGGGAGAGAGAGTGAGAAATAATTTTGTTTCCACATATAACAAAACAAATTATGATACATCGTTGACTCACAGTCCTCGCCAAACTTTATGGCCGCTCCGAACCCAGCCAAACACAAAATCAGGTATCAGCGGGACGTACGCGGGGCGTGGAGGCGGGCAGCCCCGCACGCGCCGTTATTCACCCGCAAGCGTCCTCGCCTCCCGCGCGTTAGTGTGAGTGAGTTACGTTCGTATTGGTTGTGAAATGTACGATGCGCAAGTTCGTACCGACCGCGACGGGTACATTCAGAGCGGCCATAAAGTTTGGCGAGGACTGTACAAGACTAGATAATAAAACAAAATTATTAGCTAACCATAGCGGCAATGTAATTAAGCAAGATTTAAAATATTTAAAGGTTGGAAGCCAAGGCGATAGGAATGCCGAAGCCGCAGATTAGGTGGTTGAAGCAGGGAACTGAGATTGTACAATCCCAAGAATATCAGATCGAAGAAATGGAGGATGGTACATCTATTCTCATAATACCTGAGGTGTACCAGGATGACACGGGAGAAATTGTGTTTGAGGCGTATAATGCTTTGGGAGTAACATCCACGATAGCCGCTCTGTCTGTAGAAAGTGAGTGTTGCATTAAATCGTTTCTTATATCTTCTGAATTTATTTGTTTTACTATACTATTTTATGTTTCAGTTCATAAGGACATGACGTCGTTGAAGAAACAGCCTTTTATTCTTCCTTCAATACCCTTGATCCTGTTCCTAAATATTTTTCTATACTGGTCTTTACCACTCACACGTAACACTTTATCAACATTACTGTAAAAAAGGTTCTGTTGTAATAAAGGGTGTAGTAATATTCAAATGAATTTAACTCAAACACTTCAGCTTCCCGTAAAACTTGCAACATCTGGCAAGTTTGGTGTGGAAGTTTCGAAGAAATTACGTATTACTACACACTTTTAGGCCAGAACTTTATTGGCTATGCGCTTATGTTAAAACTGTGGTTCCAGGTATCGTCGGCACCAAGGAATATAGGAAACCGGAATGGGTAACTCACATGGAAGAGCTGCAGGCGGCTTTGAAAGGTAAGGTCAATTTAGGAAATGGGCAGTGAGAGTAATTCTCTCAGAATATCTAAGTTTAAAAAATAAATTACTATTTATTGTTCCTATTGTAAGGCGTACTTGATTGCTTATGTTATATTTTTCTTATTGCAGCTACTCAATCTGTACCAACTTTCGTTAAGGATTTAATGGGTGAACGTGTAGATGAAGAAGAAACTGTCACATTTGAAGCACTTTATAGTGGAAACCCTACACCAGGTAAAGGTTATTTTAAAATTATCCTGCATCATGTACCCTGATATAAGTAACAAGTAGTAGATTATGTTTACGGTATTGGCCGCTCATTTCAATTGTTAGCGTGTCGTATGAGGTGCGTAAAAGATATGAAATAGTCGGCCACTAGCCGCACGAATAGGAAACTAGGTATAGAAGTAGACTAATAATATTGAAATTGAAAAGAAACCCTGGATCTTAAAGGCTTCTATGAATTTTTTTTTAACTGTTGATTTCTTTCTAGAAATAATTTGGTACAAAGATGACAAAGTCATAAGAACAGACGAAGTCTATGTGATAGAGAATAAAGACAATCGCACGACGTGCACTATCAAGAAAGCTACAAAGAAAACAGAAGGTACATACATGTGTAAGGCTGTCAGTGACATTGGCATGGCGATAACAAAGGGCAAATTACATATCTATGAAAAGGGTCAGAAAGTTAAAAAGACGAAAGAAATTAAGCAAAAGGAGAAGCGAGAAAGAGTTATCAAATGTGAAACTGAAGAAGTTGAGAAGGAAACAGCAAAGGAGACTGTGGAGGATACACTAGATACAACAGTAGTCACGGAAGAAGTTGAGGCAATTGAAGAGCCGCAACCGATTAAGAAAACTGAAAAGAAGAAAGCTAAAACTGTAATCAAAGAGGCCGAATCAGTTGAAACTGTGGATGTAGCTGTTCAGAAGAAGGTAGAAAAGAAAGTGGAGTCTAAACCTAAAGAAGAAAAGGCAGAGCCCGTGATCACGCCTCAGGACTACCTTGTATCCACACAACCAGACAAAGAAGAGACCGCCGAACCATTTGAGGACTCGTATGAAACGAAGAAAGGTATAATAAAAATGGTTGAAACTGATACGCGCACCGTGGCTGAAATTAATGAACTTCTCGAGGTTATTAATGCCAAAGAGTTCGGTCCGGGCGAATCACCGCTACGAGAATTAGCGAAGATCGGTTTTATGATGCGTAGAGGTATTACGACGGAGGAAATTGAAGGTCTGTACGATTCGGAACATTTTCCTGCTCTGCGCGTTCCACAATCGCAGTCGGCCCTGGTGCGCTTAGTGGAAAGACAAGGCCACGGTGCCCTTATTACTGAGGTACTTACGGAAGAAACGACTCAAGATGAAGACGTGATCGCAGCTAAAGTCGGCTTCAGGGCTTTCTTGAAGATGGTTGAAATGAAGCACTCGTCGGTCGAAGAAGTGATTGCGCACTTCTATCCCGAAGACTTCAAGCCGCGTTCCTGGGAGCAAAAGGAAGCTCATGAGGTAATTTATTGCATATTTTGATATAACATAGAGAGTGTTTATTGGCGAGGAGACAGCGCGGAACACACTCGTAGCTACAGGCATCGCCAGGCTTAGCTGGAAATCGGATGGGAGGCCATTATAATATCGGGCCTTGGGAGGGTCACGAAGGGTCATCGGTACCGACGGCCTTTACATGCTAAGAAGAAGAACTATTGCATTTGATACACGATGTCAGTAGCGTGAAAACTGACAGCTGGCCTAAAACCTACTAATTAATAAGAGTCGAGTAGATTCAGACAGTTTTGGTAAGCTTCTAATAATAAAGTGTCAGTTCGGAACGTATGTCACACGCTTTTGACGATAGCACTTGGCAAGAACTTTTGAATTTAGCAGATTAATACCAGCAATTGCATTGTGCTGGATGGGCACTTCGATAGAAACAGCAGTAGATAGGTTCGGTAGTTCGGTAGGTAAATAGTTGGGGTGATCTTCCCATTGATATCACGATAAGGTGAGGTTCATTCAAGAATATCAACCAGTCCACCCTTATACCTGATGCGTAGGAACTAAACTGAAAAACCAGTATGACTAGCCATATTATATGAAACCAATCTGGCGTAGCGTTAAATTGCCCTCCCATTAAATTGGAGGAGGCGCGACTGCGGCGTGTTCTTTACAGGCTAAGAAGAAGGCCGATTACAAAACTTTTGAACATCTTCAGATATTATTCTAATGACCTCATGTGTGTTGAAATGTTTTGCTCAGGTCATCGTGGAGTCGTCGGCCGAAAACGTAGCCGAAACCCACGTCACTACAATTATAAAAGGTATGAAAATTTCAATATCCCTTTCGACACGCATAGGTTTTTTTAAATAGTCTATAATGCGTGCGATGACTGATTTTGGTTTAGCTGGCGAAATGCTTGATGCATACCGGCGCCTCTAGAAGGTGGGATCGGGGATTATAAGGGACTCCCGAACACGCGGTTACCCTGGTATGTTTCGATTGGCTGCAAGTGTCTTTAGCCTACATGCTACGCTGGTCAGACGGGTTGGCACAGGGTTTCGTATCAAGATTTCTTTCTCTTGTGGCTAGGTTATCGTCCTTGTATTTTCCTTTTGTCGGATCTGACGACACCCTCAGGGTGGTAGCACTATGTTTTCTAAATCCATCACCACACGGTATTTCCCTATAAAAGGTGTAATAGTAACTATATCGACTTTTAAATGGACGGCGGCGGCGACAATTACGATAGCTCTCGTGATCAAAAATTCAAACTACCGCTAAAGTTAAACAATGCGCAAAAGTGCAAAAGATATATATATATATATCTATATTTTCACAGATACCGCACAAGATTCGGAAGTGAAGGCAATAGGTAAGCTTTATTGTATTTAGTATTTTGATTATAATGTTGTTGGCGCTCTAGTTCATGCTTTGCTAATATGCTTTAAACAGCGATTTATTATTTTTCTTTAATCCCATTCTGCCGCATTTTAAAGACAAATTGGTCGTTTAAAGGTTTTGTTACTCATATTTTACAATATTGTAACACCACCGTTTCAAATGCAACCATTTGTGTAGCGCGTGAAACTTTGCTTGCTACTTGCTTGAATATTTTTAATGCAAAAAGCAGGTAATAAAAAAGAAAATCTACTTCACACCGAGTAGTCAAACAAAATAAAACTTTTGAACACTAATTTCGGCGCGGCGCTTCTATTTGTATATATTAATTACTATTGGCCTTTAACGCTTACCAAACTACATTTAAAATAACATGTTGCGATACATTTTAACCCGTTTATCCGTTATATCCGTCGATGTAGTAAATTTTTCGCTCATATCATAAATTATGAACATTTGTGCGATTTTCCTGCACACATAAAGGCTGCGGACTCGTAGCGGGCTCTTTTTACAGGTGCACGATTGCAGAACGTTTTAAATGTTAATATTAACTAAAATATTAGGGTTGTTAACTGTTTATGCTTTATAACTGCTTTTTTAGCAAAAAATAATCTTATGTGTTAGTTTAATGCAATTATTTTTTTCCTTATCGAATTAAGTTGACATCAATTTTTACTTTAATGCAAGAACGCCTAGAAGCATTCAGGCGGGCACTCTAAATACAATATTTTACATTAGCCTCGTTTTTCAACTTTATTTTACAGATGATGGAATGGTTTCACGGCACATATAAACGTGCGGTTTATTATTCCTTTGAAAATTAACTGATTTTTGATTATTTAAAAAGATCAGTTATTAACATTCAAATACCTAACAAATTCCTTCTTATGTGCGGGCAACTTAAACTTGTTAACTACGTAGTTTGCTGATATTAGCGCAAACTGGTTAATTTACATGCGTATGGGATTGTGTTCAAACATCATAATAGCGTACAGCAACTGCACAAACATGTAGAAAAATATTACATTTAGTTACTTTAACATCTGACTCATCCCAGTGTGTACTTTCCTTATAAGGCATGGCTTTTGCCTAGAAAACATGGTACACAAAGAGCTAATGGTTACGCTCTGGGTTAGTTTATACAATGCAAATCTACATGAATACTCGCAAGATACAGTCACATACTGCAGCGCCATTGAGTATATTTTTATACCCCAACATATTATTTTTATTATAATTATTATGAGTTATGTTATGTATGACACATGTTCTGAACGTTCAGCCTCATTGACTGTATGAATTATCAAAGATGGTCAATAATTCTAAGTCATTAGAACCGGCATTGGTGCATTCAGTATAACTTCTAATGTTAATTATTATAAAAGAGAAAATAAATATTTTATTGTAATTTAGCATCATTGTGTACCTGCTATATTTTGCTAATCGTGAACTACGTTAAGCTTCTACGTACAGCTTTTAACTCCAAAATGCGCTTGTTTGAGTATCTTGTTGTAATAGTTTCAATTGAAGTAAGTATACTTTACTGAAGTACTTTTGTCTCAATCTTACATCTTAACAATACTGTTATATTTACGAATTATAAAGACGTCGCATTTATACACGATACTGCCATTTCACAGGAAAAGAACAATTTAAACGCAAAAAACATATTAGAAAGAAGACGAGTATTGAAGAACAACAAATAGAACAAGAATACATAGAAAAAGATCAAAGGAAGATAAAAACTATGCTACCACGAGAGAAACAAGAACACATCGAAGAAGATGAAATTGGTATCCTGGAACAGGATGACATACCTTATGTTACACCAATACCATCTGAAATTTCTGACAATATAATTGAAGTTATTCCTTCTAGTGAAGTAACACATATCCTTTCTGATAAAGTCATACCCGACGCCAGTGCTAAATTGAAATTTGACACGAACCATCCATTGACAGCAGATTTTCAAGAAACACAGGAAAAAGAAGCTCCGTTACGTGTTAAAGATAGCACCAAAGTAACCATTAAACCATCAATAGATGAAATTCAACCATTATTCATAACAGAAGTGCAAGCTAGTACCTCAGTGAATGATTATAGTGACAATAAGATCATAAATGAAAATGTTGCAACTGAAGGACTAGTTTTAGCGGAAAGTTTTGTAACGACTGAAACCCTGTCTAGTATTTCTACATCAGATTTCAGCAGAAATCAACATCAAGTGGAAATCGCCAAAGCTACGATTTTATTGAAAGATGCACTAAATGTGACTGAAGATATTGTTTCTCAAAAAGAGTCTCCATTACATGATTTGATAACAAAAGAAACTAACGCAACTGTATCATTTTCACCGCATATTGGCTTAGATGTTACAGAGATCAGTGAAGAATTCAAAGAAAATGAAATGCTAGTGACGCCATCAGAAAAAGAAGTAACATCTAAACTCAATTTCAACCTAATGGAGTCGCTTCAAGTTGGAGAAGTCTTTGTTGAAGATAAATCTGGTAAATATTACCCAGAGCTGATTGTACCTACTGAAACAGCAAAAAAAGACGTACTTGTTTCCAATCAAATAGTAACTGAGGAGCATAATGTTCCAGAAAGAGAAGGTGACTTATCAGCTCTGAAATTACCACCTTTTCAAGAAGCTAATATAGAAATCACTTCAAAAGATAGTTTAGTAGTTGCCATCAAAGAACTGCATGAAAAAGAAGGCGAACTACCTGATAAATATATGCCTTCCCAGATTTCTGTTAATAATGATATACTCTTACATACCGAGTTAAGTAGCACAATCACAACTGCTCATATTAAAGAATCTGAATTCACACCAGAAATAATTTTAGGCAAGAATGCTACTATTGGTTTTAACGAATTACAGCATAAATTTGATACCGAAACAAATATTATTGATTCCGAAAAATCTATGGATGAAACGGTACATGATCTTGGATCACATGCTGATGTTTCAATTTTGACTTTCAACAAAAATGTTACAAATGTGGTGCATGTTCATGAAAGTGAAAAGGAACTTATCATAACTGATGATAAAATCATAGCCCAAGCAGGCGTTGGTCTCAAGTCGCTTGAACCGGTTATAACATCAGAAGTCTTAGAAGTTACAGACACCCAAGCGCTTCAAATATCCGAAAGAAATGCGGAGGAGTTGGCTACTCAAACCGTTATTACAACTGAGGCGAAAATAATTTCAACTCCTGTAGTGCATGACAAAGAATCAATAGAAGAGTATACGTCTAAACAACCAGAAACTATAACTTCTTCTCTTATTCCTAACATACCAATTAGTGTATCACAAATAGAATTTTCTGAGTCTGAGAACAAACTCAACTTAAAGTCTGCACCTGATGCGAAGCACGCCCAATCATCTACAACACATTCCTTAAAAATACCACTTGCCCATGAAGTAAATACAGCAGATCAAGTAGATTTTATAACAGTTAAACCTGATTTGACAGACACAGCTATAGAGTGTAGAGATCTTCAAAAGGAAATCACCGTTTTACAAACAACGGTGCAAGAAGAATTACAGCGATTAGATGAAAGTAATGTACCCCAAAATTCAGCCCAAACTACTTTCGTAGGCAAAGAGAGCTTAAACGTTACGGAAGTAGTTACAAATATCTGTGAACAGACATTTGAAAAAGGGAAGCAGGTTCCAGGTTCTTTTGCGAAAATTGATTTCGGTACAGATCACAAAATTGCTTTGACATCTGAAGTGAGACCACGTGATGCTTTAGATAGATTATCAACTATAACTCCTAATTTTGAAGAAGCTCAACTAGTTTCAAGTAGTCTGACTCCATTAGAAGTATCAGAAAACAGTATTTTAGATTCACAATCTGATTTAATAACTGATCACAAGCCAGAATATAAATCTCTGGTAGCCGAATTTATACCACTTTCAGAAACAATTAGTGTCACAGAGATATTACAGCATGAAAAAGAAGGTGAAAGCAATTTAAAGGTCAACCCTCAAGAATATACAGCTACACCAGACATATCAAGCTATCCAGTAGCAGTTCTATCAGAAGTAACTGTAGATTCGAGTGTGGGATATACAGAGTATAGCATTCAAGCTGAGTCAAAAGAAGCAAATGTCGAAAATATTCCTCACGATGAATTGATTATAAGCACTACCGATATAAATGAAAAAGAAGATATTTTACCGTGCACTGAAAAACCAAATAGTTTTACAGCATCGGTGAAAATGGACCATAACAAAGCTATAGTCATAGAAGAGAATCAAACGGCTACCCATCCAGAGACGTTAAAGGCGAAAGAAAACGTACCATGGGCCCAGGCCGAACCAAATACGGTGACTAAAGAAGCTATTACCCAAGAAGAAATTTTGGTTCATTTATCTGAAGATATAATGCCTGAAAAAGAAAAAGGAAGCCTCGTCACACCCACTATATCTTTATCCACTTTGCAAGTTCCTCAAAAAGTAGAAAAGATTGCTAATGAAAAAGAAAACATATTGTCTGATATGACTACACCTCTTCTTCAAAAAGCCGACTATTCTATGACTATTCAGCAAAGCCTTGAGACTTCAGAAATTGTGTCCCAAATGGATAATCTTGAGCCAACCGAGCAGTTAAAACTTGATTGTAAACAAGCTGTTTCTAAAATTGATGATATTTATGGTAAAACTGCTAATATAGCAGAAGTCGTGACAAGCGAAATATCAAAAGAGTTCATTGATGATAAATCAACACCACAAAAATCAAACATTGCTACAATCGCAAACAATACCTTTGAACAAACAGTAGTAATTGTAGCTGAAAGTGAAACTTCATTTATGGAAATTGCCCCAGTGCCATCAACAGTTAATACAGACCTTCCGGAAACACAGGCCATAATGACTAGTTACGTTGAGACAGCTGACAAAGAAACGGAAATGAAAATTTTACAGCCTCCATTAAATTCCGGTGTATCTGTTGGATTTGTAACACTGAATAGTTCAATAAATACAGAAATTCTATCAACCACAGATGTTCCCAGCTTTGATGAAAATCCGATAAAAACAGTAGAAGCTCAATTAATCCACGGTGAATTGCAAAAGCATATAGAAGGTATTGAAATGTTGCCTGCTGAAAAGGAATCGATAATTAATGAAGTTGAAAGAGATTATCATAAAGCATCCGAAACGTTTGTTGAGAAGGCAGCTACTGAAGTTTCAGAAACACAAACAGTTGAAAAAGAAAAAGAGTTTAACCAAGTGTGTGATTCATTAACTGTTAATGCTCTTTCTTCAATCAGTGAAAAACAATCTTTAGTTGGCTCTGAAATTATAATCAGTCAAGATGTTGAAGAATTACTCATACCAGTAACTGCTGAAACTAACGCTATGCTAACACATGGAACTAATGAAGCTTTAACAAATGCTTTACCATTTGTTGGTGAGGTAGAACAGCAATATGAGACACCTATAGTCACACAGAAAAAGCCAACAGCTAATGTAGAGCCTTATCAATCTGTGAATATTACTGAGATAACTACTTCGGAAACTGAGAAACCTTTGAATGAAGAACCTAAAGGGAAGTGTGAAAATGTTAACCCAACATTCCAAAGTAAAAGCCATGTCAATGTGACTGAAATCACATCATCTGAAAAGGAAGTAGATTTAAAGCCACCTTTCGTTTTATCAGAAGGTAAATCAGTTAAACCAGAAAGTAACGTCACTTACCATGAAAGTATCAATGTCAATGAAACTATTGTCGATGAAAAGGAATCCGTATTATCTCCTACTGGTGACCTGAAATCACAAATAGCTGATATGAATATCCAACCCATTGATTATATTGATATTTCGGAAAACATTATAATTGATAAAGAAGGAACCTTCAATGATAGCGTTGTACTTAAGCAAACTAACAGTGTTACTTTAACGACGCATAGTCATATACACGTGGAAGAACACCAAACATCGGAATTAGAAAAACCTCTTAAAGTCATAGAAGATAAAATTGATGAATTTGGAAATATTGTTGTTGAAGCGGTAAAACCTCTTATCGTTAATGAAACTGCATACGAAGAACGAGAAGAAGAACTACAGAATGTAGCTAAAGTAACACCGTTAAATCCAGGATTTATTTATGAAGTTGATAAACACATTACAGTTACTGAAGTAGAGGTCACAGAAAACGAATACCCTATGGAAATAAGCACAAATGAGTTACTTAAGAAAAGTGAGGAATCCTTTATACCTAAACTACCCGTTCAAGTCGAGGAAATCTCTGCTAAAGAATCCGAAGTTGATCTGAAAGACGATACTTTCCCAAATAAAGAAAAACCAGACGTTGCGTTTGAGTCTCAGAAACATATAACGGTAACTGATACTTTTGTAAAAGAAAAAGAAGATCATCTTAAAGAACTGGACACAACAGCAGATATTGATAAAAAAACATACAAAACTGCAGATAAATCATTCACTGAAATGAAATCCATACAACAATCGGAAGTAATAATTGCTGAAAAACCGAATTATTTTGACAAGATTTTGGTAAATAAGGCAGAAAATGCTGATGAAACTCATGTTACTTTCCAAGAGTTGCTAAATGACCATCCAGATATAGTAGAAAGTCTAAATACCATTTTGATTTCTTCAAAAGAAGATTCGAATGCAGCGGTTTTGGAGTTTGAAACCCATAAATCGTACACCGTTGAAGAAAATATAGTGCAAGAAATATCCACAGAAATTGTCTTAGGTAAAGAAGTTACCAAAAAAATATCAGAAGATTTATTAGAAATGAAACCATTGGAGCAAACTGAAGTTGTTATTGGAGAAAATGTATCTCAAATTATAACTGATGATCGTGAGCAGGTTAACATTCAACAAAAACACATTGAATTGCAACCCATTAGTCAAAGCACGGTTATAGTACACGAAAAAGAAATAAACACTGACTTTAAAGGACATTCAAATGTCGAAAACGCCACATTGACATTCAGTACTACTGAGTCACTCACGATTAATGAGGTGACCCAAGAAGATTCGCAATATACGTTCACGCCTGACATTGTTAAACTAGTCACAGCTGAAAAATCTTTTACGCCTTTTACACATTTACAATGTTCTGAAAATATCACTGAAACTCAAGCCACTGAGTTAACAACACCCAAAGTTCAATCAGAAAGCACAAAAATTACGTCCACATCCATCACTCCGCTAATTGTAACTGACAATGATAGTTTACAACGTGAAACGGAATTAATTATACCAGAAATCAAAAAACAAAAGGTGCGCGAAGGTTTCAGTATTGCGAACGAAATTGAAGTTTCTACAGAATTTATAAATGAGCAAACTTTACCCTGTTCCCGGAGCAAACACCCGGTACCATCTGAGGTTACTATTACAACGGACGATGAAACACACCAACTCCTTATAACAGAGCAAGAAATCCAAGTGAATGGTAAGTGTCTTTTTATAATATTTTAAATATTTTTTGTATTTAACTTATGGTCTCAGAATGTATATCTGTATTTTGGTCACAACGATCCAATAACGCTGCCTATACATTAATTATATTTGATGTAGGTAATGATAACGCAACACCACTTTGTATATTTTTTATACTGTTTAAAGTGTCAGGCTGAAGCTCCTTTTGAAGCTTTGAAGTCCAGTTGTGCTTATTAAAAACTTCCAATCGTTTTCTTACAGTTTCGTTAAAACGTCTGAGAATTATATAATTTAACCACGGTGACCTTTATTTTACCATACCGTACGTCACATCACAAATAACTAAGATGAACTAAATAATCGACTGTGTTCAGGCAGTTTCACTTCTTCTTTCATTTATTATACGCTACAGATTTGTGTACCGATCAGCACTATTAACCTGCTTCAAATTGACAGGAAATTGTATTAAAATGCACATATTAGTAATAGTAGATAATAGTATTGTTATTATACCAGTGACTAAAATATGTAAATAAGGCTACGCACGGGTGCAATGATGAGTCACAAAATTTATCAGTGTTTCTCTTTTATATTATGGATGTATTATACTTATAACCCTTCCTCTTGATCACTCTATCTATATAAACAAAACCGCTTCAAAATCCGTTTCGTAGTTTTAAAGATTTAAGCATACATAGGGACGGACAAACGACAGCGACTTATAATATGTAGTGATGATTAAAGATTAAAAATACTTAGAAGACCTCCCAGAACATGTTTAACTAATTTGTTGTCTTTTGGTTGGAATTAGGCGCTTAATATTGTTTTGTCTAAATATAGTCTGAGCACATGTATACTATATATACGTTCAATATGTACTTTTTTCAGACAATACAGAACCCACTCAAGATTCCCCGAAATCTTCTGACATTGAGGAAAGTGAGGAGATTGTAACTAAATTTGTCCAAGTACCAGGTCATTCCGAACCGATGCAAATTAAAACCAAACGAACTATACTTCGAAAGAAAAAGAAAACGTTAAAATCAAATTTAAGATCCGAAGAAGGAGATGTCGTCATTGAAGAGGCCTTAGAAGAGGATACAGGATTTCTTAAAAAAGAAAAAAGTCACGACGTAAATATTGTGGAGTATGAAGGTGATGAAGTATCTGGAGCAGAAAGTTCAGAAAGAAGCACGATTGAAATGCCTGACGAAATTATGAATATTCCTAGACTACCTGCACAAATATTGATAGAAGAAATTTTAGACGACGAACGTTCAGCTGATATAAGTAATAAAAAAGCAAGCAGTAGAAAAATTATCAAAAAATTAAAAGAAGTGGAAGATATATCAAACGGTACGTTTATCGATATTATCGAGCAGCCGCAGGAGACCAAAGTAGAGGAGACAAAAACGCCAGATGAAAAGGTCAAGCAAAAGAAACTGACGAAACGTGTTATCAAACAGAAAGAGGGTCCTAAAGTGGAAACAACAGAAATTGTCATTCAAGAAGAAGACGACAAGCATCCGGTCGTGTCTGTGCACAAAACCGAGGAGCTTGTGGAGGACACCGCCACACCCTTCGGTGATTTGCAAGAACCCGAAAGTGATACAGTACTCGAAGAGGCTCCAGAGACGGTGCAAGTGTCTCGAGTTCGCACCGAAACAGGTGACGTCAAAACCGTCAAGACCACCAAGCGGGTTATCAAAAAGAAAAAGGGACCAAAAGAAGAAGTCACCGAAATCACCACCGTCCAAGAAAACGATGACGCTCCCGTCACGACTGTCACGGTGACGGAAGAGAAGGCGCCTGAAGATGTAACAGAAGAAGACAAACCTGTCGAAATCGTCGAACTGCCAGAGGAGACCACAGTCGAGGAGACCGAGACAACAGACGGTAAGCCAAGGCACAAGAAGGTCACTAAACGAATTATCAAGAAAAGGGTAGGTCCCAAGGTAGAAACCACACAGATCACAACTGAACAAACGGATGACTCTGAGCCCATCATCACTGTACTCAAAACTGAAGCGTTGACAGAGGACACAACCACACCACTCGCAGATTTACACAAACCAGACACTGCACAGGTGATTGAAGAAGTTCCCGAAACAGTGAAAGTGACTCAAGTTCGGACCGAGATGGGTGACGTGAAAACCGTGAAAACTACGAAGCGCGTCATCAAAAAGAAGAGAGGACCAAAGGAGGAGGTCACCGAAATCACCACAGTGCAACAGGACGATGAGGCCCCTGTCACCACAGTCACTGTGACTGAAGAAAAAGCACCGGAGGACACGAAGCCCGCGGAAATTGTAGAACTCCCTGAAGAGACCACCGTCGAAGAATCTCAAACATCTGAGGGTAAACCGAAGCAAAAGAAAGTGACCAAACGTGTTATCAAGAAGAAGGTGGGTCCCAAGGTGGAAACAACAGAAATAATTACGGAACAGGAAGACGATAAGCAGCCTGTTGTGTCTGTGCACAAAACCGAGGAGCTTGTGGAGGACACTACCACACCCTTCGGCGATTTGCAAGAACCCGCAAGTGCTACAGTACTCGAAGAGGCTCCAGAGACGGTGCAAGTGTCTCGAGTTCGCACCGAAACAGGTGACGTCAAAACCGTCAAGACCACCAAGCGGGTTATCAAAAAGAAAAAGGGACCAAAAGAAGAAGTCACCGAAATCACCACCGTCCAAGAAAACGATGACGCTCCCGTCACGACTGTCACGGTGACGGAAGAGAAGGCGCCTGAAGACGTAACAGAAGAAGACAAACCTGTCGAAATCGTCGAACTGCCAGAGGAGACCACAGTCGAGGAGACCGAGACAACAGACGGTAAGCCAAGGCACAAGAAGGTCACTAAACGAATTATCAAGAAAAGGGTAGGTCCCAAGGTAGAAACCACACAGATCACAACTGAACAAACGGATGACTCTGAGCCCATCATCACTGTACTCAAAACTGAAGCGTTGACAGAGGACACAACCACACCACTCGCAGATTTACACAAACCAGACACTGCACAGGTGATTGAAGAAGTTCCCGAAACAGTGAAAGTGACTCAAGTTCGGACCGAGATGGGTGACGTGAAAACCGTGAAAACTACGAAGCGCGTCATCAAAAAGAAGAGAGGACCAAAGGAGGAGGTCACCGAAATCACCACAGTGCAACAGGACGATGAGGCCCCTGTCACCACAGTCACTGTGACTGAAGAAAAAGCACCGGAGGACACGAAGCCCGCGGAAATTGTAGAACTCCCTGAAGAGACCACCGTCGAAGAATCTCAAACATCTGAGGGTAAACCGAAGCAAAAGAAAGTGACCAAACGTGTTATCAAGAAGAAGGTGGGTCCCAAGGTGGAAACAACAGAAATAGTTACGGAACAGGAAGACGATAAGCAGCCTGTTGTGTCTGTGCACAAAACCGAGGAGCTTGTGGAGGACACTACCACACCCTTCGGCGATTTGCAAGAACCCGCAAGTGCTACAGTACTCGAAGAGGCTCCAGAGACAGTGCAAGTGTCTCGAGTTCGCACCGAAACAGGTGACGTCAAAACCGTCAAGACCACCAAGCGGGTTATCAAAAAGAAAAAGGGACCGAAAGAAGAAGTCACCGAAATCACCACCGTCCAAGAAAACGATGACGCTCCCGTCACGACTGTCACGGTGACGGAAGAGAAGGCGCCTGAAGACATAACAGAAGAAGACAAACCTGTCGAAATCGTCGAACTGCCAGAGGAGACCACAGTCGAGGAGACCGAGACAACAGACGGTAAGCCTCGGCACAAGAAGGTCACTAAACGAATTATCAAGAAAAGGGTAGGTCCCAAGGTAGAAACCACACAGATCACAACTGAACAAACGGATGACTCTGAACCCATCATCACTGTACACAAAACTGAAGCGTTGACAGAGGACACAACCACACCACTCGCAGATTTACACAAACCAGACACTGCACAGGTGATTGAAGAAGTTCCCGAAACAGTGAAAGTGACTCAAGTTCGGACCGAGATGGGTGGCATGAAAACCGTGAAAACTACAAAGCGCGTCATCAAAAAGAAGAGAGGGCCAAAGGAGGAGGTCACTGAAATCACCACAGTGCAACAGGACGATGAGGCCCCTGTCACCACAGTCACTGTGACTGAAGAAAACGCACCGGAGGACACGAAGCCCGCGGAAATTGTAGAACTCCCTGAAGAGACCACCGTCGAAGAATCTCAAACATCTGAGGGTAAACCAAAGCAAAAGAAAGTGACCAAACGTGTTATCAAGAAGAAGGTGGGTCCCAAGGTGGAAACAACAGAAATCGTTACGGAACAGGAAGACGATAAGCAGCCCGTTGTGTCTGTTCACAAAACCGAGGAGCTTGAGGAGGACACCACCACACCCTTCGATGATTTGCAAGAAACCGAAAGTGCTACAGTACTCGAAGAGGCTCCAGAGACAGTACAAGTGTCTCGAGTTCGCACCGAAACAGGTGACGTCAAAACCGTCAAGACCACCAAGCGGGTTATCAAAAAGAAAAAGGGGCCGAAAGAAGAAGTCACCGAAATCACCACCGTTCAAGAAAACGATGACGCTCCCGTGACGACAGTCACGGTGTCGGAAGAGAAGGCGCCTGAAGACGTAACAGAAGAAGACAAACCTGTCGAAGTCGTCGAACTGCCAGAGGAGACCACAGTCGAGGAGACCGAGACAACAGACGGTAAGCCTCGGCACAAGAAGGTCACTAAACGAATTATCAAGAAAAAGGTAGGTCCCAAGGTAGAAACCACACAGATCACAACGGAACAAACGGATGACTCTGAACCCATCATCACTGTACACAAAACTGAAGAGTTCACAGATGACACAACCAAACCACTTGCAGATTTACACAAACCAGACACTGCACAGGTTATTGAAGAAGTTCCCGAGACAGTGAAAGTGACTCAAGTTCGTACCGAGACGGGTGACGTCAAAACCGTGAAAACTACCAAGCGCGTCATCAAAAAGAAGAAGGGACCGAAAGAGGAGGTCACCGAAATCACCACAGTGCAAAAGGACGACGAGGCCCCTGTCACCACGGTCGTTGTGACTGAAGAAAAAGCACCGGAGGATACGAAGCCCGCGGAAATAGTAGAACTCCCAGAAGAGACCACCGTCGAAGAATCCCAAACACCCGAAGGTAAACCGAAGCAAAAGAAAGTGACCAAACGTGTCATTAAGAAGAAGGTTGGTCCCAAAGTGGAAACAACGGAAATCGTTACAGAACAGGAAGACGATAAGCAGCCTGTTGTGTCTGTGCACAAAACCGAGGAGCTTGTGGAGGACACTACCACACCCTTTGGCGATTTGCAAGAACCCGCAAGTGCTACAGTACTCGAAGAGGCTCCAGAGACAGTACAAGTGTCTCGAGTTCGCACCGAAACAGGTGACGTCAAAACCGTCAAGACCACCAAGCGGGTTATCAAAAAGAAAAAGGGGCCGAAAGAAGAAGTCACCGAAATCACCACCGTCCAAGAAAACGATGACGCTCCCGTGACGACAGTCACGGTGTCGGAAGAGAAGGCGCCTGAAGACGTAACAGAAGAAGACAAACCTGTCGAAGTCGTCGAACTGCCAGAGGAGACCACAGTCGAGGAGACCGAGACAACAGACGGTAAGCCAAGGCACAAGAAGGTCACTAAACGAATTATCAAGAAAAAGGTAGGTCCCAAGGTAGAAACCACACAGATCACAACGGAACAAACGGATGACTCTGAACCCATCATCACTGTACACAAAACTGAAGAGTTCACAGATGACACAACCATACCACTCGCAGATTTACACAAACCAGACACTGCACAGGTTATTGAAGAAGTTCCCGAAACAGTGAAAGTGACTCAAGTTCGCACCGAGACGGGTGACGTCAAAACCGTGAAAACTACCAAGCGCGTCATCAAAAAGAAGAAGGGACCGAAAGAGGAGGTCACTGAAATCACCACAGTGCAAAAGGACGACGAGGCCCCTGTCACCACAGTCGTTGTGACTGAAGAAAAAGCACCGGAGGATACGAAGCCCGCGGAAATAGTAGAACTCCCAGAAGAGACCACCGTCGAAGAATCCCAAACACCCGAAGGTAAACCGAAGCAAAAGAAAGTGACCAAACGTGTCATTAAGAAGAAGGTTGGTCCCAAAGTGGAAACAACGGAAATCGTTACAGAACAGGAAGACGATAAGCAGCCTGTTGTGTCTGTGCACAAAACCGAGGAGCTTGTGGAGGACACCACCACACCCTTCGATGATTTGCAAGAAACCGAAAGTGCTACAGTACTCGAAGAGGCTCCAGAGACAGTACAAGTGTCTCGAGTTCGCACCGAAACAGGTGACGTCAAAACCGTCAAGACCACCAAGCGGGTTATTAAAAAGAAAAAGGGGCCGAAAGAAGAAGTCACCGAAATCACCACCGTCCAAGAAAACGATGACGCTCCCGTCACGACTGTCACGGTGACGGAAGAGAAGGCGCCTGAAGACGTAACAGAAGAAGACAAACCTGTCGAAGTCGTCGAACTGCCAGAGGAGACCACAGTCGAGGAGACCGAGACAAAAGACGGTAAGCCTCGGCACAAGAAGGTCACTAAACGAATTATCAAGAAAAAGGTAGGTCCCAAGGTAGAAACCACACAGATCACAACGGAACAAACGGATGACTCTGAACCCATCATCACTGTACACAAAACTGAAGAGTTCACAGATGACACAACCATACCACTCGCAGATTTACACAAACCAGACACTGCACAGGTGATTGAAGAAGTTCCCGAAACAGTGAAAGTGACTCAAGTTCGGACCGAGATGGGTGACGTGAAAACCGTGAAAACTACGAAGCGCGTCATCAAAAAGAAGAGAGGACCAAAGGAGGAGGTCACCGAAATCACCACAGTGCAACAGGACGATGAGGCCCCTGTCACCACAGTCACTGTGACTGAAGAAAAAGCACCGGAGGACACGAAGCCCGCGGAAATTGTAGAACTCCCTGAAGAGACCACCGTCGAAGAATCTCAAACATCTGAGGGTAAACCGAAGCAAAAGAAAGTGACCAAACGTGTTATCAAGAAGAAGGTGGGTCCCAAGGTGGAAACAACAGAAATCGTTACGGAACAGGAAGACGATAAGCAGCCTGTTGTGTCTGTGCACAAAACCGAGGAGCTTGTGGAGGACACTACCACACCCTTCGGCGATTTGCAAGAACCCGCAAGTGCTACAGTACTCGAAGAGGCTCCAGAGACGGTGCAAGTGTCTCGAGTTCGCACCGAAACAGGTGACGTCAAAACCGTCAAGACCACCAAGCGGGTTATCAAAAAGAAAAAGGGGCCGAAAGAAGAAGTCACCGAAATCACCACCATCCAAGAAAACGATGACGCTCCCGTGACGACAGTCACGGTGTCGGAAGAGAAGGCGCCTGAAGACGTAACAGAAGAAGACAAACCTGTCGAAATCGTCGAACTGCCAGAGGAGACCACAGTTGAGGAGACCGAGACAACAGACGGTAAGCCTCGGCACAAGAAGGTCACTAAACGAATTATCAAGAAAAAGGTAGGTCCCAAGGTAGAAACCACACAGATCACAATGGAACAAACGGATGACTCTGAACCCATTATCACTGTACACAAAACTGAAGAGTTCACAGATGACACAACCATACCACTCGCAGATTTACACAAACCAGACACTGCACAGGTTATTGAAGAAGTTCCCGAAACAGTGAAAGTGACTCAAGTTCGCACCGAGACGGGTGACGTCAAAACCGTGAAAACTACCAAGCGCGTCATCAAAAAGAAGAGAGGACCAAAGGAGGAGGTCACCGAAATCACCACAGTGCAAAAGGACGACGAGGCCCCTGTCACCACAGTTGTTGTGACTGAAGAAAAAGCACCGGAGGATACGAAGCCCGCGGAAATAGTAGAACTCCCAGAAGAGACTACTGTCGAAGAATCCCAAACACCCGAAGGTAAACCGAAGCAAAAGAAAGTGACCAAACGTGTCATTAAGAAGAAGTTTGGTCCCAAAGTGGAAACAACGGAAATCGTTACAGAACAGGAAGACGATAAGCAGCCTGTTGTGTCTGTGCACAAAACCGAGGAGCTTGTGGAGGACACCGCCACACCCTTCGGTGATTTGCAAGAACCCGAAAGTGCTACAGTACTCGAAGAGGCTCCAGAGACAGTGCAAGTGTCTCGAGTTCGCACCGAAACAGGTGACGTCAAAACCGTCAAGACCACCAAGCGGGTTATCAAAAAGAAAAAGGGACTGAAAGAAGAAGTCACCGAAATCACCACCGTCCAAGAAAACGATGACGCTCCCGTGACGACAGTCACGGTGACGGAAGAGAAGGCGCCTGAAGACGTAACAGAAGAAGACAAACCTGTCGAAATCGTCGAACTGCCAGAGGAGACCACAGTCGAGGAGACCGAGACAACAGACGGTAAGCCAAGGCACAAGAAGGTCACTAAACGAATTATCAAGAAAAGGGTAGGTCCCAAGGTAGAAACCACACAGAACACAACGGAACAAACGGATGACTCTGAACCCATCATCACTGTACACAAAACTGAAGAGTTCACAGATGACACAACCATACCACTCGCAGATATACACAAACCAGACACTGCACAGGTTATTGAAGAAGTTCCCGAAACAGTGAAAGTGACTCAAGTTCGCACCGAGACGGGTGACGTCAAAACCGTGAAAACTACCAAGCGCGTCATCAAAAAGAAGAAGGGACCGAAAGAGGAGGTCACCGAAATCACCACAGTGCAAAAGGACGACGAGGCCCCTGTCACCACAGTCGTTGTGACTGAAGAAAAAGCACCGGAGGATACGAAGCCCGCGGAAATAGTAGAACTCACAGAAGAGACTACTGTCGAAGAATCCCAAACACCCGAAGGTAAACGGAAGCAAAAGAAAGTGACCAAACGTGTCATTAAGAAGAAGGTTGGTCCCAAAGTGGAAACAACGGAAATCGTTACAGAACAGGAAGACGATAAGCAGCCTGTTGTGTCTGTGCACAAAACCGAGGAGCTTGTGGAGGACACTACCACACCCTTCGGCGATTTGCAAGAACCCGCAAGTGCTACAGTACTCGAAGAGGCTCCAGAGACAGTGCAAGTGTCTCGAGTTCGCACCGAAACAGGTGACGTCAAAACCGTCAAGACCACCAAGCGGGTTATCAAAAAGAAAAAGGGACCGAAAGAAGAAGTCACCGAAATCACCACCGTCCAAGAAAACGATGACGCTCCCGTGACGACAGTCACGGTGACGGAAGAGAAGGCGCCTGAAGACATAACAGAAGAAGACAAACCTGTCGAAATCGTCGAACTGCCAGAGGAGACCACAGTCGAGGAGACCGAGACAACAGACGGTAAGCCTCGGCACAAGAAGGTCACTAAACGAATTATCAAGAAAAAGGTAGGTCCCAAGGTAGAAACCACACAGATCACAACGGAACAAACGGATGACTCTGAACCCATTATCACTGTACACAAAACTGAAGAGTTCACAGATGACACAACCATACCACTCGCAGATTTACACAAACCAGACACTGCACAGGTTATTGAAGAAGTTCCCGAAACAGTGAAAGTGACTCAAGTTCGGACCGAGATGGGTGACGTGAAAACCGTGAAAACTACGAAGCGCGTCATCAAAAAGAAGAGAGGACCAAAGGAGGAGGTCACCGAAATCACCACAGTGCAACAGGACGATGAGGCCCCTGTCACCACAGTCACTGTGACTGAAGAAAAAGCACCGGAGGACACGAAGCCCGCGGAAATTGTAGAACTCCCTGAAGAGACCACCGTCGAAGAATCTCAAACATCTGAGGGTAAACCGAAGCAAAAGAAAGTGACCAAACGTGTTATCAAGAAGAAGGTGGGTCCCAAGGTGGAAACAACAGAAATAATTACGGAACAGGAAGACGATAAGCAGCCTGTTGTGTCTGTGCACAAAACCGAGGAGCTTATGGAGGACACTACCACACCCTTCGGCGATTTGCAAGAACCCGCAAGTGCTACAGTACTCGAAGAGGCTCCAGAGACGGTGCAAGTGTCTCGAGTTCGCACCGAAACAGGTGACGTCAAAACCGTCAAGACCACCAAGCGGGTTATCAAAAAGAAAAAGGGGCCGAAAGAAGAAGTCACCGAAATCACCACCATCCAAGAAAACGATGAAGCGCCCGTGACGACAGTCACGGTGACGGAAGAGAAGGCGCCTGAAGACGTAACAGAAGAAGACAAACCTGTCGAAATCGTCGAACTGCCAGAGGAGACCACAGTTGAGGAGACCGAGACAACAGACGGTAAGCCTCGGCACAAGAAGGTCACTAAACGAATTATCAAGAAAAAGGTAGGTCCCAAGGTAGAAACCACACAGATCACAATGGAACAAACGGATGACTCTGAACCCATTATCACTGTACACAAAACTGAAGAGTTCACAGATGACACAACCACACCACTCGCAGATTTACACAAACCAGACACTGCACAGGTTATTGAAGAAGTTCCCGAAACAGTGAAAGTGACTCAAGTTCGCACCGAGACGGGTGACATCAAAACCGTGAAAACTACCAAGCGCGTCATCAAAAAGAAGAGAGGACCAAAGGAGGAGGTCACCGAAATCACCACAGTGCAAAAGGACGACGAGGCCCCTGTCACCACAGTCGTTGTGACTGAAGAAATAGCACCGGAGGACACGAAGCCCGCGGAAATTGTAGAACTGCCAGAAGAGACATCTGAGGGTAAACCGAAGCAAAAGAAAGTGACCAAACGTGTTATCAAGAAGAAGGTGGGTCCCAAGGTGGAAACAACAGAAATCGTTACCGAACAGGAAGACGACAAGCAGCCCGTTGTGTCTGTGCACAAAACCGAGGAGCTTGTGGAGGACACCGCCACACCCTTCGGTGATTTGCAAGAACCCGAAAGTGCTATAGTACTCGAAGAGGTTCCAGAGACAGTGCAAGTGTCTCGAGTTCGCACTGAAACAGGTGACGTCAAAACCGTCAAGACCACCAAGCGGGTTATCAAAAAGAAAAAGGGACCGAAAGAAGAAGTCACCGAAATCACCACCGTCCAAGAAAACGATGACGCTCCCGTGACGACAGTCACGGTGACGGAAGAGAAGGCGCCTGAAGACGTAACAGAAGAAGACAAACCTGTCGAAATCGTCGAACTGCCAGAGGAGACCACAGTCGAGGAGACCGAGACAACAGACGGTAAGCCTAGGCACAAGAAGGTCACTAAACGAATTATCAAGAAAAAGGTAGGTCCCAAGGTAGAAACCACACAGATCACAACGGAACAAACGGATGACTCTGAACCCATCATCACTGTACACAAAACTGAAGAGTTCACAGATGACACAACCACACCACTCGCAGATTTACACAAACCAGACACTGCACAGGTGATTGAAGAAGTTCCCGAAACAGTGAAAGTGATTAAAGTTCGCACCGAGACGGGTGACGTCAAAACCGTGAAAACTACCAGGCGCGTCATCAAAAAGAAGAGAGGACCAAAGGAGGAGGTCACCGAAATCACAACAGTGCAACAGGACGACGAGGCCCCTGTCACCACAGTCGTTGTGACTGAAGAAAAAGCACCGGAGGATACGAAGCCCGCGGAAATAGTAGAACTCCCAGAAGAGACTACTGTCGAAGAATCCCAAACACCCGAAGGTAAACCGAAGCAAAAGAAAGTGACCAAACGTGTCATTAAGAAGAAGGTTGGTCCAAAAGTGGAAACAACGGAAATCGTTACAGAACAGGAAGACGATAAGCAGCCTGTTGTGTCTGTGCACAAAACCGAGGAGCTTGTGCAGGACACTACCACACCCTTCGGCGATTTGCAAGAACCCGAAAGTGCTACAGTACTCGAAGAGGCTCCAGAGACAGTGCAAGTGTCTCGAGTTCGCACCGAAACAGGTGACGTCAAAACCGTCAAGACCACCAAGCGGGTTATCAAAAAGAAAAAGGGACCGAAAGAAGAAGTCACCGAAATCACCACCGTCCAAGAAAACGATGACGCTCCCGTGACGACAGTCACGGTGACGGAAGAGAAGGCGCCTGAAGACATAACAGAAGAAGACAAACCTGTCGAAATCGTCGAACTGCCAGAGGAGACCACAGTCGAGGAGACCGAGACAACAGACGGTAAGCCTAGGCACAAGAAGGTCACTAAACGAATTATCAAGAAAAAGGTAGGTCCCAAGGTAGAAACCACACAGATCACAACTGAACAAACGGATGACTCTGAACCCATCATCACTGTACACAAAACTGAAGAGTTCACAGATGACACAACCACAACACTCGCAGATTTACACAAACCAGACACTGCACAGGTGATTGAAGAAGTTCCCGAAACAGTGAAAGTGATTAAAGTTCGCACCGAGACGGGTGACGTCAAAACCGTGAAAACTACCAGGCGCGTCATCAAAAAGAAGAGAGGACCAAAGGAGGAGGTCACCGAAATCACAACAGTGCAACAGGACGACGAGGCCCCTGTCACCACAGTCGTTGTGACTGAAGAAAAAGCACCGGAGGATACGAAGCCCGCGGAAATAGTAGAACTCCCAGAAGAGACTACTGTCGAAGAATCCCAAACACCCGAAGGTAAACCGAAGCAAAAGAAAGTGACCAAACGTGTCATTAAGAAGAAGGTTGGTCCAAAAGTGGAAACAACGGAAATCGTTACAGAACAGGAAGACGATAAGCAGCCTGTTGTGTCTGTGCACAAAACCGAGGAGCTTGTGCAGGACACTACCACACCCTTCGGCGATTTGCAAGAACCCGAAAGTGCTACAGTACTCGAAGAGGCTCCAGAGACAGTGCAAGTGTCTCGAGTTCGCACCGAAACAGGTGACGTCAAAACCGTCAAGACCACCAAGCGGGTTATCAAAAAGAAAAAGGGACCGAAAGAAGAAGTCACCGAAATCACCACCGTCCAAGAAAACGATGACGCTCCCGTGACGACAGTCACGGTGACGGAAGAGAAGGCGCCTGAAGACATAACAGAAGAAGACAAACCTGTCGAAATCGTCGAACTGCCAGAGGAGACCACAGTCGAGGAGACCGAGACAACAGACGGTAAGCCTCGGCACAAGAAGGTCACTAAACGAATTATCAAGAAAAAGGTAGGTCCCAAGGTAGAAACCACACAGATCACAACGGAACAAACTGATGACTCTGAACCCATCATCACTGTACACAAAACTGAAGAGTTCACAGATGACACAACCACACCACTCGCAGATTTACACAAACCAGACACTGCACAGGTTATTGAAGAAGTTCCCGAAACAGTGAAAGTGACTCAAGTTCGCACCGAGACGGGTGACATCAAAACCGTGAAAACTACCAAGCGCGTCATCAAAAAGAAGAGAGGACCAAAGGAGGAGGTCACCGAAATCACCACAGTGCAAAAGGACGACGAGGCCCCTGTCACCACAGCCGTTGTGACTGAAGAAAAAGCACCGGAGGATACGAAGCCTGCGGAAATAGTAGAACTCCCAGAAGAGACTACTGTCGAAGAATCCCAAACACCCGAAGGTAAACCGAAGCAAAAGAAAGTGACCAAACGTGTCATTAAGAAGAAAGTTGGTCCCAAAGTGGAAACAACGGAAATCGTTACAGAACAGGAAGACGATAAGCAGCCTGTTGTGTCTGTGCACAAAACCGAGGAGCTTGTGGAGGATACTACCACACCCTTCAGCGATTTGCAAGAACCCGAAAGTGCTACAGTACTCGAAGAGGCTCCAGAGACAGTGCAAGTGTCTCGAGTTCGCACCGAAACAGGTGACGTCAAAACCGTCAAGACCACCAAGCGGGTTATCAAAAAGAAAAAGGGACCGAAAGAAGAAGTCACCGAAATCACCACCGTCCAAGAAAACGATGACGCTCCCGTGACGACAGTCACGGTGACGGAAGAGAAGGCGCCTGAAGACATAACAGAAGAAGACAAACCTGTCGAAATCGTCGAACTGCCAGAGGAGACCACAGTCGAGGAGACCGAGACAACAGACGGTAAGCCTCGGCACAAGAAGGTCACTAAACGAATTATCAAGAAAAAGGTAGGTCCCAAGGTAGAAACCACACAGATCACAACGGAACAAACGGATGACTCTGAACCCATCATCACTGTACACAAAACTGAAGAGTTCACAGATGACACAACCACACCACTCGCAGATTTACACAAACCAGACACTGCACAGGTTATTGAAGAAGTTCCCGAAACAGTGAAAGTGACTCAAGTTCGCACCGAGACGGGTGACGTCAAAACCGTGAAAACTACCAAGCGCGTCATCAAAAAGAAGAGAGGACCAAAGGAGGAGGTCACCGAAATCACCACAGTGCAAAAGGACGACGAGGCCCCTGTCACCACAGTCGTTGTGACTGAAGAAAAAGCACCGGAGGATACGAAGCCTGCGGAAATAGTAGAACTCCCAGAAGAGACTACTATCGAAGAATCCCAAACACCCGAAGGTAAACCGAAGCAAAAGAAAGTGACCAAACGTGTCATTAAGAAGAAGATTGGTCCCAAAGTGGAAACAACGGAAATCGTTACAGAACAGGAAGACGATAAGCAGCCTGTTGTGTCTCTGCACAAAACCGAGGAGCTTGTGGAGGACACTACCACACCCTTCGGCGATTTGCAAGAACCCGAAAGTGCTACAGTACTCGAAGAGGCTCCAGAGACAGTGCAAGTGTCACGAGTTCGCACCGACACAGGTGACGTTAAAACCGTCAAGACCACCAAGCGGGTTATCAAAAAGAAAAAGGGACCGAAAGAAGAAGTCACCGAAATCACCACCATCCAAGAAAACGATGAAGCGCCCGTGACGACAGTCACGGTGACGGAAGAGAAGGCGCCTGAAGACGTAACAGAAGAAGACAAACCTGTCGAAGTCGTCGAACTGCCAGAGGAGACCACAGTCGAGGAGACCGAGACAACAGACGGTAAGCCTCGGCACAAGAAGGTCACTAAACGAATTATCAAGAAAAAGGTAGGTCCCAAGGTAGAAACCACACAGATCACAACGGAACAAACGGATGACTCTGAACCCATCATCACTGTACACAAAACTGAAGAGTTCACAGATGACACAACCACACCACTCACAGACACACACAAACCAGACATCGCCCAGGTGATTGAAGAACTTCCCGAATCAGTAAAAGTGACTCAAGTTCGCACCGAGACGGGTGACGTCAAAACCGTGAAAACTACCAAGCGCGTCATCAAAAAGAAGAAGGGACCGAAAGAGGAGGTCACCGAAATCACTACAGTGCAAAAGGACGACGAGGCCCCTGTCACCACAGTCGTTGTGACTGAGGAAATAGCACCGGAGGACACGAAGCCCGCGGAAATTTTAGAACTGCCAGAAGAGACATCTGAGGGTAAACCGAAGCAAAAGAAAGTGACCAAACGTGTTATCAAGAAGAAGGTGGGTCCCAAGGTGGAAACAACAGAAATCGTTACCGAACAGGAAGACGACAAGCAGCCCGTTGTGTCTGTGCACAAAACCGAGGAGCTTGTGGAGGACACCACCACACCCTTCGGTGATTTGCAAGAACCCGAAAGTGCTACAGTACTCGAAGAGGCTCCAGAGACAGTGCAAGTGTCTCGAGTTCGCACCGAAACAGGTGACGTCAAAACCGTCAAGACCACCAAGCGGGTTATCAAAAAGAAAAAGGGACCGAAAGAAGAAGTCACCGAATTCACCACCGTCCAAGAAAACGATGACGCTCCTGTGACGACAGTCACGGTGACGGAAGAGAAGGCGCCTGAAGACGTAACAGAAGAAGACAAACCTGTCGAAATCGTCGAACTGCCAGAGGAGACCACAGTCGAGGAGACCGAGACAACAGACGGTAAGCCTCGGCACAAGAAGGTCACTAAACGAATTATCAAGAAAAAGGTAGGTCCCAAGGTAGAAACCACACAGATCACAACTGAACAAACGGATGACTCTGAACCCATCATCACTGTACACAAAACTGAAGAGTTCACAGATGACACAACCATACCACTCACAGACACATACAAACCAGACACCGCCCAGGTGATTGAAGAACTTCCCGAAACGGTAAAAGTGACTCAAGTTCGCAGTGAGACGGGTGACGTCAAAACCGTGAAAACTACAAAGCGCGTCATCAAAAAGAAGAAGGGACCGAAAGAGGAAGTCACCGAAATCACCACAGTGCAAAGGGACGACGAGGCCCCTGTTACGACTGTCACGGTGACGGAAGAAAAGGCGCCCGAACACGTACCAGAAGAGGACAAACCTGTCGATATCGTCCAACTGCCAGAGGAGACCACAGTCGAGGAGACCAAGACAACAGACGGTAAGCCAAGGCACAAGAAGGTCACTAAACGAATAATCAAGAAGAAGGTAGGTCCTAATGTAGAAACCACTCAAATCACCACTGAACAAACAGATGACTCTGAACCCATCATCACTGTACACACAAGTGAAGAGATCACAGACGACACAACCACACCACTCACAGACACACACAAACCAGACACCGCCCAGGTTATTGAAGAACTTCCCGAAACAGTGAAAGTGACTCAAGTTCGCAGTGAGACGGGTGACGTCAATACCGTGAAAACTACCAAGCGCGTCATCAAAAAGAAGAAGGGACCGAAAGAGGAAGTCATCGAAATCACCACAGTGCAAAGGGACGACGAGGCCCCTGTCACCACAGTCGTTGTGACTGAAGAAAAAGCACCGGAGGATACGAAGCCTGCGGAAATAGTAGAACTCCCAGAAGAGACTACTATCGAAGAATCCCAAACACCCGAAGGTAAACCGAAGCAAAAGAAAGTGACCAAACGTGTCATTAAGAAGAAGATTGGTCCCAAAGTGGAAACAACGGAAATCGTTACAGAACAGGAAGACGATAAGCAGCCTGTTGTGTCTCTGCACAAAACCGAGGAGCTTGTGGAGGACACTACCACACCCTTCGGCGATTTGCAAGAACCCGAAAGTGCTACAGTACTCGAAGAGGCTCCAGAGACAGTGCAAGTGTCACGAGTTCGCACCGATACAGGTGACGTTAAAACCGTCAAGACCACCAAGCGGGTTATCAAAAAGAAAAAGGGACCGAAAGAAGAAGTCACCGAAATCACCACCATCCAAGAAAACGATGAAGCGCCCGTGACGACAGTCATGGTGACGGAAGAGAAGGCGCCTGAAGACGTAACAGAAGAAGACAAACCTGTCGAAATCGTCGAACTGCCAGAGGAGACCACAGTCGAGGAGACCGAGACAACAGACGGTAAGCCTCGGCACAAGAAGGTCACTAAACGAATTATCAAGAAAAAGGTAGGTCCCAAGGTAGAAACCACACAGATCACAACTGAACAAACGGATGACTCTGAACCCATCATCACTGTACACAAAACTGAAGAGTTCACAGATGACACAACCATACCACTCACAGACACATACAAACCAGACACCGCCCAGGTGATTGAAGAACTTCCCGAAACGGTAAAAGTGACTCAAGTTCGCAGTGAGACGGGTGACGTCAAAACCGTGAAAACTACAAAGCGCGTCATCAAAAAGAAGAAGGGACCGAAAGAGGAAGTCACCGAAATCACCACAGTGCAAAGGGACGACGAGGCCCCTGTTACGACTGTCACGGTGACGGAAGAAAAGGCGCCCGAACACGTACCAGAAGAGGACAAACCTGTCGATATCGTCGAACTGCCAGAGGAGACCACAGTCGAGGAGACCGAGACAACAGACGGTAAGCCAAGGCACAAGAAGGTCACTAAACGAATAATCAAGAAGAAGGTAGGTCCTAAGGTAGAAACCACTCAAATCACCACTGAACAAACAGACGACTCTGAACCCATCATCACTGTACACACAAGTGAAGAGATCACAGACGACACAACCACACCACTCACAGACACACACAAACCAGACACCGCCCAGGTGATTCAAGAACTTCCCGAAACAGTGAAAGTGACTCAAGTTCGCACCGAGACGGGTGACGTCAAAACCGTGAAAACTACAAAGCGCGTCATCAAAAAGAAGAAGGGACCGAAAGAGGAAGTCACCGAAATCACCACAGTGCAAAGGGACGACGAGGCCCCTGTTACGACTGTCACGGTGACGGAAGAAAAGGCGCCCGAACACGTACCAGAAGAGGACAAACCTGTCGATATCGTCGAACTGCCAGAGGAGACCACAGTCGAGGAGACCGAGACAACAGACGGTAAGCCAAGGCACAAGAAGGTCACTAAACGAATAATCAAGAAGAAGGTAGGTCCTAAGGTAGAAACCACTCAAATCACCACTGAACAAACAGACGACTCTGAACCCATCATCACTGTACACACAAGTGAAGAGATCACAGACGACACAACCACACCACTCACAGACACACACAAACCAGACACCGCCCAGGTGATTCAAGAACTTCCCGAAACAGTGAAAGTGACTCAAGTTCGCAGTGAGACGGGTGACGTCAAAACCGTGAAAACTACAAACCGCGTCATCAAAAAGAAGAAGGGACCGAAAGAGGAAGTCACCGAAATCACCACAGTGCAAAGGGACGACGAGGCCCCTGTTACGACTGTCACGGTGACGGAAGAAAAGGCGCCCGAACACGTACCAGAAGAGGACAAACCTGTTGATATCGTCGAACTGCCAGAGGAGACCACAGTCGAGGAGACCGAAACAACAGACGGTAAGCCAAGGCACAAGAAGGTCACTAAACGAATAATCAAGAAGAAGGTAGGTCCTAAGGTAGAAACCACTCAAATCACCACTGAACAAACAGATGACTCTGAACCCATCATCACTGTACACACAAGTGAAGAGATCACAGACGACACAACCACACCACTCACAGACACACACAAACCAGACACCGCCCAGGTTATTGAAGAACTTCCCGAAACAGTGAAAGTGACTCAAGTTCGCACCGAGACGGGTGACGTCAATACCGTGAAAACTACCAAGCGCGTCATCAAAAAGAAGAAGGGACCGAAAGAGGAAGTCACCGAAATCACCACAGTGCAAAGGGACGACGAGGCCCCTGTTACGACTGTCACGGTGACGGAAGAAAAGGCGCCCGAACACGTACCAGAAGAAGACAAATCTATCGAAATCGCCGAACTGCCAGAGGAGACCACAGTCGAGGAGACCGAAACAACAGACGGTAAGCCAAGGCACAAGAAGGTCACTAAACGAATAATCAAGAAGAAGGTAGGTCCTAAGGTAGAAACCACTCAAATCACCACTGAACAAACAGATGACTCTGAACCCATCATCACTGTACACACAAGTGAAGAGATCACAGACGACACAACCACACCACTCACAGACACACACAAACCAGACACCGCCCAGGTTATTGAAGAACTTCCCGAAACAGTGAAAGTGACTCAAGTTCGCGCCGAGACGGGTGACGTCAAAACCGTGAAAACTACCAAGCGCGTCATCAAAAAGAAGAAGGGACCGAAAGAGGAAGTCACCGAAATCACCACAGTGCAAAGGGACGACGAGGCCCCTGTTACGACTGTCACGGTGACGGAAGAAAAGGCGCCCGAACACGTACCAGAAGAGGACAAACCTGTCGATATCGTCGAACTGCCAGAGGAGACCACAGTCGAGGAGACCGAAACAACAGACGGTAAGCCAAGGCACAAGAAGGTCACTAAACGAATAATCAAGAAGAAGGTAGGTCCTAAGGTAGAAACCACTCAAATCACCACTGAACAAACAGATGACTCTGAACCCATCATCACTGTACACACAAGTGAAGAGATCACAGACGACACAACCACACCACTCACAGACACACACAAACCAGACACCGCCCAGGTTATTGAAGAACTTCCCGAAACAGTGAAAGTGACTCAAGTTCGCACCGAGACGGGTGACGTCAATACCGTGAAAACTACCAAGCGCGTCATCAAAATGACGAAGGGACCGAAAGAGGAAGTCACCGAAATCACCACAGTGCAAAGGGACGACGAGGCCCCTGTTACGACTGTCAAGGTGACGGAAGAAAAGGCGCCCGAACACGTACTAGAAGAAGACAAACCTATCGAAATCGTAGAACTGCCAGAGGAGACCACAGTCGAGGAGACCGAAACAACAGACGGTAAGCCTCGGCACAAGAAGGTCACTAAACGAATTATCAAGAAAAAGGTAGGTCCCAAGGTAGAAACCACACAGATCACAACGGAACAAACGGATGACTCTGAACCCATCATCACTGTACACAAAACTGAAGAGTTCACAGATGACACAACCATACCACTCACAGACACATACAAACCAGACACCGCCCAGGTTATTGAAGAACTTCCCGAAACAGTGAAAGTGACTCAAGTTCGCACCGAGACGGGTGACGTCAAAACCGTGAAAACTACCAAGCGCGTCATCAAAGAGAAGAAGGGACCGAAAGAGGAAGTCACCGAAATCACCACAGTGCAAAGGGACGACGAGGCCCCTGTTACGACTGTCACGGTGACGGAAGAAAAGGCGCCCGAACACGTACCAGAAGAAGACAAACCTATCGAAATCGTCGAACTGCCAGAGGAGACCACAGTCGAGGAGACCGAAACAACAGACGGTAAGCCAAGGCACAAGAAGGTCACTAAACGAATAATCAAGAAGAAGGTAGGTCCTAATGTAGAAACCACTCAAATCACCACTGAACAAACAGATGACTCTGAACCCATCATCACTGTACACACAAGTGAAGAGATCACAGACGACACAACCACACCACTCACAGACACACACAAACCAGACACCGCCCAGGTTATTGAAGAACTTCCCGAAATAGTGAAAGTGACTCAAGTTCGCACCGAGACGGGTGACGTCAATACCGTGAAAACTACCAAGCGCGTCATCAAAAAGAAGAAGGGACCGAAAGAGGAAGTCACCGAAATCACCACAGTGCAAAGGGACGACGAGGCCCCTGTTACGACTGTCACGGTGACGGAAGAAAAGGCGCCCGAACACGTACCAGAAGAGGACAAACCTGTGGATATCGTCGAACTGCCAGAGGAGACCACAGTCGAAGAGACCGAGACAACAGACGGTAAGCCAAGGCACAAGAAGGTCACTAAACGAATAATCAAGAAGAAGGTAGGTCCTAAGGTAGAAACCACTCAAATCACCACTGAACAAACAGATGACTCTGAACCCATCATCACTGTACACACAAGTGAAGAGATCACAGACGACACAACCACACCACTCACAGACACACACAAACCAGACACCGCCCAGGTTATTGAAGAACTTCCCGAAATAGTGAAAGTGACTCAAGTTCGCACCGAGACGGGTGACGTCAATACCGTGAAAACTACCAAGCGCGTCATCAAAAAGAAGAAGGGACCGAAAGAGGAAGTCACCGAAATCACCACAGTGCAAAGGGACGACGAGGCCCCTGTTACGACTGTCAAGGTGACGGAAGAAAAGGCGCCCGAACACGTACTAGAAGAAGACAAACCTATCGAAATCGTCGAACTGCCAGAGGAGACCACAGTCGAGGAGACCGAAACAACAGACGGTAAGCCAAGGCACAAGAAGGTCACTAAACGAATAATCAAGAAGAAGGTAGGTCCTAAGGTAGAAACCACTCAAATCACCACTGAACAAACAGATGACACTGAACCCATCATCACTGTACACACAAGTGAAGAGATCACAGACGACACAACCACACCACTCACAGACACACACAAACCAGACACCGCCCAGTTTATTGAAGAACTTCCCGAAACAGTGAAAGTGACTCAAGTTCGCGCCGAGACGGGTGACGTCAAAACCGTGAAAACTACCAAGCGCGTCATCAAAAAGAAGAAGGGACCGAAAGAGGAAGTCACCGAAATCACCACAGTGCAAAGGGACGACGAGGCCCCTGTTACGACTGTCACGGTGACGGAAGAAAAGGCGCCCGAACACGTACCAGAAGAGGACAAACCTGTCGATATCGTCGAACTGCCAGAGGAGACCACAGTCGAAGAGACCGAGACAACAGACGGTAAGCGAAGGCACAAGAAGGTCACTAAACGAATTATCAAGAAGAAGGTAGGTCCTAAGGTAGAAACCACTCAAATCACCACTGAACAAACAGATGACTCTGAACCCATCATCACTGTACACACAAGTGAAGAGATCACAGACGACACAACCACACCACTCACAGACACACACAAACCAGACACCGCCCAGGTTATTGAAGAACTTCCCGAAATAGTGAAAGTGACTCAAGTTCGCACCGAGACGGGTGACGTCAATACCGTGAAAACTACCAAGCGCGTCATCAAAAAGAAGAAGGGACCGAAAGAGGAAGTCACCGAAATCACCACAGTGCAAAGGGACGACGAGGCCCCTGTTACGACTGTCAAGGTGACGGAAGAAAAGGCGCCCGAACACGTACTAGAAGAAGACAAACCTATTGAAATCGTCGAACTGCCAGAGGAGACCACAGTCGAGGAGACCGAAACAACAGACGGTAAGCCAAGGCACAAGAAGGTCACTAAACGAATAATCAAGAAGAAGGTAGGTCCTAAGGTAGAAACCACTCAAATCACCACTGAACAAACAGATGACACTGAACCCATCATCACTGTACACACAAGTGAAGAGATCACAGACGACACAACCACACCACTCACAGACACACACAAACCAGACACCGCCCAGGTTATTGAAGAACTTCCCGAAACAGTGAAAGTGACTCAAGTTCGCGCCGAGACGGGTGACGTCAAAACCGTGAAAACTACCAAGCGCGTCATCAAAAAGAAGAAGGGACCGAAAGAGGAAGTCACCGAAATCACCACAGTGCAAAGGGACGACGAGGCCCCTGTTACGACTGTCACGGTGACGGAAGAAAAGGCGCCCGAACACGTACCAGAAGAGGACAAACCTGTCGATATCGTCGAACTGCCAGAGGAGACCACAGTCGAGGAGACCGAAACAACAGACGGTAAGCCAAGGCACAAGAAGGTCACTAAACGAATAATCAAGAAGAAGGTAGGTCCTAAGGTAGAAACCACTCAAATCACCACTGAACAAACAGATGACTCTGAAGCCATCATCACTGTACACACAAGTGAAGAGATCACAGACGACACCACCACACCACTCACAGACACACACAAACCAGACACCGCCCAGGTGATTCAAGAACTTCCCGAAACAGTGAAAGTGACTCAAGTTCGCAGTGAGATGGGTGACGTCAAAACCGTGAAAACTACAAAGCGCGTCATCAAAAAGAAGAAGGGACCGAAAGAGGAAGTCACCGAAATCACCACAGTGCAAAGGGACGACGAGGCCCCTGTTACGACTGTCACGGTGACGGAAGAAAAGGTGCCCGAACACGTACCAGAAGAAGACAAACCTGTCGAAATCGTCGAACTGCCAGAGGAGACCACAGTTGAGGAGACCGAAACAACAGACGGTAAGCCAAGGCACAAGAAGGTCACTAAACGAATTATCAAGAAGAAGGTAGGTCCTAAGGTAGAAACCATTCAAATCACCACTGAACAAACAGATGACTCTGAACCCATCATCACTGTACACAAAACTGAAGAGATCACAGACGACACAACCACACCCCTCACGGACTTACACAAACCTGACACCGCCCAGGTGATAGAAGAAGTTCCTGAGACTGTGAAAGTGATTCAAGTTTGCACTGAGACGGGTGACGTCAAAACCGTGAAAACTACCAAGCGCGTCATCAAAAAGAAGGAAGGTCCGAAGGAGCAGATCATGGAAATCATCACAATACAGAAAGACGACGAGGCCCCTGTCACTACAGTCACTGTCACCGAGGAAACGGCGCCCGAAGACTCGAAGCCTGTAGAAATAGTAGAACTACCTGAAGAGACCACTGTTGAAGAGTTTGAAACGCCCGAGGGCAAACCCAAACGAAAGAGACTGACGAAACGGGTCATCAAAAAGGAGCATGGTCCCAAGTTGGAAACCACCGAAATCGTTACCGAGCAGGAGGACGAGGAGCATCCCGTCGTGTCTGTGCATAAGACTGAAGAACTCGTGGACGACAGCACCACACCTGTCTGTGATTTGCAAGAACCCGAAAATGCTACAGTACTCGAAGAGGCTCCTGAGACGGTGCAAGTGGCTCGAGTTCGCTCCGAGGAGGGTGATGTCAAAACCGTTAAGACCACCAAGCGGGTAATCAAAAAGAAGAAAGGACCCAAAGAGGAAGTCACCGAAATCACCACCGTCCAAGAAGACGATGAGGCACCCATCACGACTGTCACTGTCACGGAAGAGCCGGCCAAGGAAGATGTGTCAGGCGAAGACCAACCCGTGGAAATCGTTGAACTTCCAGAGGAAACCATATTCGAGGAGTCGGTAACATTAGATGGTAAGCCCAAACAAAAGAAGGTTTCTAAACGTATTATTAAGAAGAAGGTAGGTCCTAAAGTACAAACTACACAGATCACCACCGAACACACAGACGACACTACACCAATCATTACAGTACACTTGACAGAGGAACTCACAGATGACACAACCACACCCCTCACAGACTTACACAAACCTGACACCGCCAAGGTGATAGAAGAAGTTCCTGAGACTGTGAAAGTGATTCAAGTTCGCACTGAGACGGGTGAAGTCAAAACCGTGAAAACTACCAAGCGCGTCATCAAAAAGAAGGAAGGTCCGAAGGAGCAGATCACGGAAATCATCACAATACAGAAAGACGACGAGGCCCCTGTCACTACAGTCACTGTCACCGAGGAAACGGCGCCTGAAGACTCGAAGCCTGTAGATATAGTAGAACTACCTGAAGAGACCACTGTTGAAGAGTCTGAAACGCCCGAGGGCAAACCCAAACGAAAGAGACTGACGAAACGGGTCATCAAAAAGGAGCATGGTCCCAAGTTGGAAACCACCGAAATCGTTACCGAGCAGGAGGACGAGGAGCATCCCGTCGTGTCTGTGCATAAGACTGAAGAACTCGTGGACGACAGCACCACACCTGTCTGTGATTTGCAAGAACCCGAAAATGCTACAGTACTCGAAGAGGCTCCTGAGACGGTGCAAGTGACTCGAGTTCGCTCCGAGGAGGGTGATGTCAAAACCGTTAAGACCACCAAGCGGGTAATCAAAAAGAAGAAAGGACCCAAAGAGGAAGTCACCGAAATCACCACCGTCCAAGAAGACGATGAGGCACCCATCACGACTGCCACTGTCACGGAAGAGCCGGCCAAGGAAGATGTGTCAGGCGAAGACCAACCCGTGGAAATCGTTGAACTTCCAGAGGAAACCATATTCGAGGAGTCTGTAACATTAGATGGTAAGCCCAAACAAAAGAAGGTTACTAAACGAATTATTAAGAAGAAGGTAGGTCCTAAAGTACAAACTACACAGATCACCACCGAACACACAGACGACACTACACCAATCATTACAGTACACTTGACAGAGGAACTCACAGATGACACAACCACACCCCTCACAGACTTACACAAACCTGACACCGCCCAGGTGATAGAAGAAGTTCCTGAGACTGTGGAAGTGATTCAAGTTCGCACTGAGACGGGTGACGTCAAAACCGTGAAAACTACAAAGCGCGTCATCAAAAAGAAGAAGGGACCGAAAGAGGAAGTCACCGAAATCACCACAGTGCAAAGGGACGACGAGGCCCCTGTTACGACTGTCACGGTGACGGAAGAAAAGGTGCCCGAAGACTCGAAGCCTGTAGAAATAGTAGAACTACCTGAAGAGACCACTGTTGAAGAGTCTGAAACGCCCGAGGGCAAACCCAAACGAAAGAGAGTGACGAAACGGGTCATCAAAAAGAAGCGTGGTCCCAAGTTGGAAACCACCGAAATTGTTACCGAGCAGGAGGACGAGGAGCATCCCGTCGTGTCTGTGCATAAGACTGAAGAACTCGTGGACGACAGCACCACACCTGTCTGTGATTTGCAAGAACCCGAAAATGCTACAGTACTCGAAGAGGCTCCTGAGACGGTGCAAGTGACTCGAGTTCGCTCCGAGGAGGGTGATGTCAAAACCGTTAAGACCACCAAGCGGGTAATCAAAAAGAAGAAAGGACCCAAAGAGGAAGTCACCGAAATCACCACCGTCCAAGAAGACGATGAGGCACCCATCACGACTGTCACTGTCACGGAAGAGCCGGCCAAGGAAGATGTGTCAGGCGAAGACCAACCCGTGGAAATCGTTGAACTTCCAGAGGAAACCATATTCGAGGAGTCGGTAACATTAGATGGTAAGCCCAAACAAAAGAAGGTTACTAAACGAATTATTAAGAAGAAGGTAGGTCCTAAAGTACAAACTACACAGATCACCACCGAACACACAGACGACACTACACCAATCATTACAGTACACTTGACAGAGGAACTCACAGATGTCACAACCACACCCCTCACAGACTTACACAAACCCGACACCGCCCAGGTGATAGAAGAAGTTCCTGAGACTGTGAAAGTGATTCAAGTCCGCACTGAGACGGGTGACGTCAAAACCGTGAAAACTACCAAGCGCGTCATCAAAAAGAAGGAAGGTCCGAAGGAGCAGATCACGGAAATCATCACAATACAAAAAGACGACGAGGCCCCTGTCACTACAGTCACTGTCACAGAGGAAACGGCGCCTGAAGACTCGAAGCCTGTAGAAATAGTAGAACTACCTGAAGAGACCACTGTTGAAGAGTCTGAAACGCCCGAGGGCAAACCGAAACGAAAGAGAGTGACGAAACGGGTCATCAAAAAGAAGCGTGGTCCCAAGTTGGAAACCATCGAAATTGTTACCGAGCAGGAGGACGACGAGCATCCCGTCGTGTCTGTGCACATGACTGAAGAGCTCGTGGACGACAGCACCACACCTGTCTGTGATTTGCAAGAACCCGAAAATGCTACAGTACTCGAAGAGGCTCCTGAGACGGTACAAGTGACTCGAGTTCGCTCCGAGGAGGGTGATGTCAAAACCGTTAAGACCACCAAGCGGGTAATCAAAAAGAAGAAAGGACCCAAAGAGGAAGTCACCGAAATCACCACCGTCCAAGAAGACGATGAGGCACCCATCACGACTGTCACTGTCACGGAAGAGCCGGCCAAGGAAGATGTGTCAGACGAAGACCAACCCGTGGAAATCGTTGAACTTCCAGAGGAAACCATATTCGAGGAGTCGGTAACATTAGACGGTAAGCCCAAACAAAAGAAGGTTACTAAACAAATTATTAAGAAGAAGGTAGGTCCTAAAGAACAAACTACACAGATCACCACCGAACACACAGACGACACTACACCAATCATTACAGTACACTTGACAGAGGAACACACAGATGACACAACCACACCCCTCACAGACTTACACAAACCTGACACCGCCCAGGTGATAGAAGAAGTTCCTGAGACTGTGAAAGTGATTCAAGTTCGCACTGAGACGGGTGACGTCAAAACGGTGACAACTACCAAGCGCGTCATCAAAAAGAAGGAAGGTCCGAAGGAGCAGATCACGGAAATCATCACAATACAGAAAGACGACGAGGCCCCTGTCACTAAAGTCACTGTCACCGAGGAAACGGCGCCTGAAGACTCGAAGCCTGTAGAAATAGTAGAACTACCTGAAGAGACCACTGTTGAAGAGTCTGAAACGCCCGAGGGCAAACCGAAACGAAAGAGAGTGACGAAACGGGTCATCAAAAAGAAGCGTGGTCCCAAGTTGGAAACCACCGAAATTGTTACCGAGCAGGAGGACGACGAGCATCCCGTCGTGTCTGTGCATATGACTGAAGAGCTCGTGGACGACAGCACCACACCTGTCTGTGATTTGCAAGAACCCGAAAATGCTACAGTACTCGAAGAGGCTCCTGAGACGGTGCAAGTGACTCAAGTTCGCTCCGAGGAGGGTGATGTCAAAACCGTTAAGACCACCAAGCGGGTAATCAAAAAGAAGAAAGGACCCAAAGAGGAAGTCACCGAAATCACCACCGTCCAAGAAGACGATGAGGCACCCATCACGACTGTCACTGTCACGGAAGAGCCGGCCAAGGAAGATGTGTCAGGCGAAGACCAACCCGTGGAAATCGTTGAACTTCCAGAGGAAACCATATTCGAGGAGTCGGTAACATTAGATGGTAAGCCCAAACAAAAGAAGGTTACTAAACGAATTATTAAGAAGAAGGTAGGTCCTAAAGTACAAACTACACAGATCACCACCGAACACACAGACGACACTACACCAATCATTACAGTACACTTGACAGAGGAACTCACAGATGACACAACCACACCCCTCACAGACTTACACAAACCTGACACCGCCAAGGTGATAGAAGAAGTTCCTGAGACTGTGAAAGTGATTCAAGTTCGCACTGAGACGGGTGACGTCAAAACCGTGAAAACTACCAAGCGCGTCATCAAAAAGAAGGAAGGTCCGAAGGAGCAGATCACGGAAATCATCACAATACAGAAAGACGACGAGGCCCCTGTCACTACAGTCACTGTCACCGAGGAAACGGCGCCTGAAGACTCGAAGCCTGTAGATATAGTAGAACTACCTGAAGAGACCACTGTTGAAGAGTCTGAAACGCCCGAGGGCAAACCGAAACGAAAGAGAGTGACGAAACGGGTCATCAAAAAGGAGCATGGTCCCAAGTTGGAAACCACCGAAATCGTTACCGAGCAGGAGGACGAGGAGCATCCCGTCGTGTCTGTGCATAAGACTGAAGAACTCGTGGACGACAGCACCACACCTGTCTGTGATTTGCAAGAACCCGAAAATGCTACAGTACTCGAAGAGGCTCCTGAGACGGTGCAAGTGGCTCGAGTTCGCTCCGAGGAGGGTGATGTCAAAACCGTTAAGACCACCAAGCGGGTAATCAAAAAGAAGAAAGGACCCAAAGAGGAAGTCACCGAAATCACCACCGTCCAAGAAGACGATGAGGCACCCATCACGACTGCCACTGTCACGGAAGAGCCGGCCAAGGAAGATGTGTCAGGCGAAGACCAACCCGTGGAAATCGTTGAACTTCCAGAGGAAACCATATTCGAGGAGTCTGTAACATTAGATGGTAAGCCCAAACAAAAGAAGGTTACTAAACGAATTATTAAGAAGAAGGTAGGTCCTAAAGTACAAACTACACAGATCACCACCGAACACACAGACGACACTACACCAATCATTACAGTACACTTGACAGAGGAACTCACAGATGACACAACCACACCCCTCACAGACTTACACAAACCTGACACCGCCCAGGTGATAGAAGAAGTTCCTGAGACTGTGGAAGTGATTCAAGTTCGCACTGAGACGGGTGACGTCAAAACCGTGAAAACTACAAAGCGCGTCATCAAAAAGAAGAAGGGACCGAAAGAGGAAGTCACCGAAATCACCACAGTGCAAAGGGACGACGAGGCCCCTGTTACGACTGTCACGGTGACGGAAGAAAAGGTGCCCGAAGACTCGAAGCCTGTAGAAATAGTAGAACTACCTGAAGAGACCACTGTTGAAGAGTCTGAAACGCCCGAGGGCAAACCCAAACGAAAGAGAGTGACGAAACAGGTCATCAAAAAGAAGCATGGTCCCAATTTGGAAACCACCAAAATCGTTACCGAGCAGGACGACGACGAGCAGCCCGTCGTGACTGTGCACAAGACAGAAGTGCTCCTTACGGACGTGTTTACGCCACTTAGCGACGTGCGTAATCCGGAAAGTGCTATAGTACTCGAAGAGGCTCCAGAACCGGTGCGAGTGACAAGAGTTTGCTCCAAGGAGGGTAATATAACGACGGCCAAGGCAACCACGCAGGTCACTGAAATTTGCATGGATATATTAAAAAAAGAGAAGCCTGTGGAAGAAATCGTTAATATTCCAGACGAAACACCTATCGGCAAGTCCTTATCTCGAGACGGTAAGCTAAGAAAGGAAAACATAGATAACAGAATATTTGATAATAAAAACCTTTATACGACTGACTTCAGCGTATGTATGTGGTTTATTCTGGCGGATAATCTCACTGTAGTGACGTAGATGCACTGAAGCGTTCTTACTCAAGAAATCATCTTAGTAGTATTGAATAGGCCCTGTCCCTTCCGGGATGGCTTCGCCTAGTTCCTCTATATAGATCGGTTGCGGCGTCGGTCTTTTAGCATAATCAATTGGTGATGAGAACTATTATAGTTCTGGTTTGAAATACTGTTACTTAAGCGTTTTACTGAAATAGTGTACTTACGACTAAGTCGTCTACGTAAGTCTCATCTTCTTGCTTTCTTCGAACACGCGTGCAGGGTTTCGGATTCTCTGCTTTATTCTGGCAAGCCGATAGATATTTAAAATTATAGTATCTCAGATTTTCTTAATTTTTATACAGTACGTGCTTTTTTATGGTTTTTTTAAACTAATTAATGCGTCTTTATTCGTATTCATATACCTATGTAAAGCAAAAACGTCGTACCCCTTGAACAGTCGTTTGCCGAGTTGGTGAACCTATCGTTTTGTAATTAGCTTGGCAAAAATTTATCTGTTACACTTAATAGACACGGATATTAATTACGGCCTTTAAAATATTTGGACCGGTTTCTTCGGTGTATTGAAGCTACGGAACCAAGGTGTCAAGATTATATTGGCATTCGTTAACGTTCAATGGTTAACTGGTTAATGGTCATAGTACATATCATTTTTTTCTGTATGTGTATTTTTTACAGTTATTGTTATTGGTAAGATAAAAAATTCTTTTTATAATCACAAATGTATCCTTTAAATTGACTGTTTGAATTTGTTTAAGAAATGGTTAATTAATATTGAAGGTAAGAGTTAGATTCATTTCCCGGAATGAGTCTTTAAAAGATTTTAGATGACTGAGTAGGCTGCACCATGTGGCGCAGGGGTTATTTACTTTGGATGATTAATTACAGAATGATAGTGCAAGTAAATGCAAATGCATTATACTTAATTTTCTCATTTACAGGTGGCAAAGAGGCGCGTCCAGACCCTAGTGATGAAATCATATCAGTAAACGCTGTAGTGCCTGAGCAGAAACCTGTCAAGAAATTAAAGCCCTCTCCAATGAAGCTTGAAAATGTGACAATAGCTGAAGCTCAACATGCACAACAGGTAGAAGGCCCACAATTTGCTAAATTAAAATTGAAGAAACCAACTCAAAAACCAAAGCAGGATGCAGCCTCAATCACTTTACCCAAAATACAACTTAAAAGTCGAATTAGACATATATCTGATTGGCCACCACAAGAAATTAAACCGGTTATATCATATTTGGGCAGTGTAAGGCAAAATGGAGAACTGTCCCGTAATATGAAAGAGGCTGCTAAACTGAAAAAGAAACCTCTGAAAGTCACTCCCATACCAGATCTTGATAAACCAGAATTGGAAAAACCTGAAGAATTTGACTTTAGTACTCCTGTGGTTGAACAACCTAAAGATCAACTGGAGGATGAAAATCATCAAACAGAAATAATCGAGCCTTCCAAAAAATATGATATGCCAAAGGAGACTAATCAAGTCGATATAGTTGAAACTAAAGAAGAACCCGAATCACCCGATATTAGTAAAGAAAGTGGTGTAGATGAAACAGAACCTTTGCATAAAAAGCCAGAACCACGTGTGGTAGTTCCAGAGAAAATACAAAAAGAACCTTTATCCCAGCCTTCGGATAAAGAATCCAAACCAGAAAATCAACAGGATATCCCCAAAGATGTAAAGGAGGATTGTATTGATAAGGATTTAAACTCTTGCCAGAAACCTGGGGACGAGCCGAAGGACAAACATGATTTACCCAAAAAGACGAAAAAACCGAAGAAAAAAGAATCTTTAAAACCGTCTGAAGATGAACAATCAGAAATTAAGCACACCGAACCATTAGAAAGAGAAAAGCCAACCGACCTGTCAGAAATTAAGCACGCCGAGCCTGTAGAAAAAGAAACGCCAAAAGAAGCCGAAACTGAAATCACTGACGATCAGCAACGTTCCTTAGAAAAGGTTGAGAAAATAAAGGTAAAGAAGACACCCAAAAAACCAAAAACTACACGTAAAGATTCTACCCTTGAAGAAAATGTACAGATCATAGAAGATAAAGTTGTAGAAAAAGATGATGTAAAACCGCTTTTGTCAGAAGTGAACGATGATGAGAAAAAAGAATGTGACTCTGAGACACCAGCCACAATTCCAATTGAAGAAAATAACTTAACCAAAAAAGAAAAGAAACCAAAGAAAGTTAAAACGGCTAAAGATGAAAGCACAGTAAAACCGGTTGAAAAAGATGAAAGTCCAGTTGAAGATACTACCGCAAGTGAACCGGAACCTTCAAAACCATTCAATATCAAACCAAAGAAAGTGAAGCTTACTCCAATCAAAATAGAAAGAAAAGATGTGGAGATAAGTAAACCTCAACATGCAGAAAACGTTGAAGGACCACAGTTTACCAAACTTAAATTAAAAAAACAGGTGGCTAAACCGAAAGCTGATACATCAACAGTTACATTACCTAAGTTCCAACTAAAAAGTAGAATTAGATATGTACGAGATTGGCCTCCTGAAATTGTAAAACCAGTTATTACATTTTTGGGTAGTGTACGGCAAAACGGCATTCTTTCAAGAAATGTCAAAGAAGCTGAGAAAGTGAAGAAAAAGATTTATAAGCAACCTAAGCTCCCCGACGTAGAGAAGACGGAACTTGAGAAACCAATGTTTGGTTATGATGATATAATTGAAGCTAAAAAAGAAGATGAGAAACATCAAAGTCGCCCACAATCGTTTGATCTAGAAGATGAGGATGTACCAGAACAGTTTACCATTAAACCTAAAAGACCAAGTATTAAGAAAACTGAAGAGATTGAAGATGAAGTCACTATTAAAAAATTGAAAACAGTACGAAAGCCTTCAATAACTTTACCAGAAATTACCGAACCAGAAACTGTAACCTTTAGACCAAAAAGCACAAAAACCAAAGAGGACGTGGAACAAGAGTTTAATATACAACTTGATTCATACGCTGAAGAGGAAATATCTATGAGTAGTAAAGTAAAACTGAAGCCACAGAGGCAACCGACATTTAGCGAAGAAGCTAACGAAGCATCTATTAAATTTTATGAAGAGAGTGATGGACCAGATCAAGTGGTTGAAATATTTGAAAGTGATGAAGAGAAGTTTGAGGAAACGGATAATGTTATGATGCCTCTAAAACGTACTAAAGAAATCGAAACCGAAACACCAGAAGAAATCGAATCATCTATAATAATTTCTAAACCAAAAGATCGAAAGGACGAAGACGTAGAAATGAGTCAAGACTTTAGTTTCACACTAGATAGGAAACCAAAATATAAGATTGATGATCAAGAAGAAGTAGCTTTCGATGTTAAGCCACAAGTAGAACAATATACCCAACAAGAACTATCTCTTTCGAGTAAAATTAAACTTAAACCTAAAAAGAAAATGACTTTAGACGAGGCTGCAGATGAAACTTCAATACAGGTTCAAAAAGAGGTTGAATATGATAGCCAACCGGAAGAAATAATAATAAATGAAATTGACACTGAGGAAAATGTCGAAATGGTTATAAAGCGCAAGCCTAAGAAGCCTGTATATGAATTCAGTGAAGTTGAAGAACTTAGTGTTGAGCTTAGACCTAAACGCACTGGCGAAGATACTTACGAAGAAGAACAACTCACAATTTCAGCTAAAAGGAAACCCAAAAAGCCGTCCTCTATTCAAGGTAGTAAATTTATTATGGATGTGAGTTCTTTTCGTCAGATTTGCTGATTTGCTGCTGCTATAACGACGTCGGCTTACAAATTACTAACTTGCATCGTATCCTGATCAACAGATCGGTCGCACTTGGTTGCAATATTAAAGGATTCTGCTTCTGCTAATTGGTTTTCTTTACAACACTAAGTAATCTTAACATGGGTTGCCGCTTCTTCCATAAAAATAATTAGTATTTCATTAATAACAACTTTAAACTACTTATTTTGTATTTCTCATCTATCACAACTTATTTAATAATAATACGTTTAGAATTGTAGCCAGTTATAAATCATACAATAAATTATACTTACAATGTAATTTGCACAAACTATTACACTGATAATACTGTTGATCTTCTTTTTGCCACGTATTAGACGTGGCAAAAAGAAGATCAACAGTATGCCCTTGATAAAAGTTGTTTGTTTTCTTACACCAAAACTGGATAGATTTAACAATGATTGCATTGTTAACAATATTAATATATCTCACATATTATCATATACATTAATATCGTTATACTTTAAAATATGAATGTTTCTTAGTATATTCATAAAACATGCCTGGGCTTGCCTGGGATTCTTCAAGTATTTGAAATATTTACAGCTTATTAGCAAAGCATGAGTTTGAGTGGAGGTTGCCACTATTTATAATAAGCAGGTAGGTTGTAAACCAGTAATTGACAATAATTTACGTGTCTCTAGAATCAATATTTTTTTAAGATTTTCAGTCACAATTTACAATAAAGCGATTATTGACTATAATTTCAAATTGCAGAAGCCGATGTGTCGATGAGTATCGCACGTGAACAAGAGTTTCCTGGTAAGTCATGAAAAAATCTAATTTTAATATTACAAATAAATATTTCCTCAGTTTTATATTAAATACACATTTGTGGAATCAATATATGTGGACCCACCGGCCAGAGATGCGCAGATAGCGAAAGTTTTGTCAGTCTTTTTCTTGATAAAGTAAAAAATCGAAAAGATGCTCTGTGTAAACGCTTGTACGCTTAGTCACGGCAACTACCATAATAATTTATAAAATGTATTTTTTTAAAAGAATTATTGATTACCACGGCGTTTCCGAAACTGACCTTAGACGCCGGAATTGTGTTTCAAATGTCGGGGTTTAAATAAAATTATCACGATCTAAGATAATCGTGAAAGCATATTAGATCACTGAATTATTATTGTTTTGTTTTTTCAGAAACTCCGGAAGACGTACGTAGCGGTGACACTGTCTTTGCTGTGTACTCCTATGTGGCTGAGACGGATGAAGCCATAAATTTGGTGGAGGGAGAACGTCTTTATATTCTAGGTAGTTAACTTCTGATATTAATGCAAACATCCATATGGATGTTTGCATATGGATATACTTATTAAGGTTTATTATTATGTTGATATCAAAACATAATAATAAACCTTAATAAGTATACATTATGTAATTTAATAATATACATAACTATCTATTCTAATTGAACTTATTTATTACAGAAACTACAAACCAAGATTGGTGGTTCGTAAGAAAACATTTAACGGAAGAAAAGGGCTGGGTACCTGCGCAGTATTTGATGGATGAAGCTAATTACACTCTGTATTTGCAGAAAAAACTTAATGAGAAAATTGACAAGCTTCCTGTATTCGAAAGTAAGTTAAATTAACAATTTCAAATAAATCTAGACGGTAGGTTTTGCTATAGGTATAGTGTACGTTAAAAAAGGATATAAAGATTTTTGCCAAATTACTATGTCATTTGAATTTTGCACATGAAACTTTTTATTAACCCCCGACGCAAAAAGAGGGGTGTTATAAGTTTCACGTGTCTGTCTGTCTGTCTGTCGGTCTGTCTGTCTGTCTGTCTGTCTGTGGCACCATAGCTCGCGAACGGATGAAGCGATTTCGATAACTTTTTTTTTGTATGAAAGGTGAGTTACAGGCGAGTGTTCTTAGACATGTTTGATGAAAATCGGGTGAGCCGTTTAAAAGTTATGAGGGGTGAAAGTGGGGAAGAATAACCAAATGTCTGCAAATATAATCGAGTGGGGTCTCAAATGAAAGCGCATCACGTGCAATTCAACAAAATCTACATTATAATAAGTATGTACCTATAAAAAGTATAAAATAAAAATTAAATTAAAAATTTAAATAAACCCCCGACACAATAACCTTTAAAAAGTAAAAAATACTTACTTCGCGTTGGGGGACCAGGGGTCAGGTAATAAATAAGTGGGAGTGGTCCCCCAACGCGAAGTTATTATTTTTTACTTTTTAAAGGTTATTGTGTCGGGGGTTTATTTAAATTTTTAATTTAATTTTTATATAATAATTAAAACTATTTCTACATTCATATTTCAACAGGAATTTTGTCAACATTGTTTAAAAATTTTATCTCTAAAATTAAGTAACGTATTTTTGTCAGAACCGACGCCAGAAGAACAAGCCGTCGCCCCGATCTTCACAGAAAAGCTACGGCCAAAACATACGCCGGATGGTTCCACCATCCAGTTCGAGTGCCAAGTCGAAGGTCACCCCAGACCCCAAATCACCTGGTTTAGACAAACGGCGATCATTAAGCCGTCACAGGACTTCCAGATGTACTACGACGACGACAACGTGGCCACTTTGGTTATTAGGGAAGTGTTCCCAGAAGACGCGGGTACCTTCACTTGTGTCGCCAAAAACGCTGCCGGCTTCGCGTCCAGTACCACCGAACTAATCGTTGAGGCTCCACTATCCGACCACGGCTCCGAGATGACCATCCTATCTAGAAAGAGCTTGTCTAGGGAATCCTCTCTGGCTGACATACTGGAAGGTATCCCTCCGACATTCTCCAAGCGCCCCAAAGCTCAATACGTGGACGAGGGCTCACAGATATTCTTGGAATGCAGACTTGTTGCCATTCCCGAGCCAGATATTGCTTGGTTCTTCAAGGGAGAAGAAATAATACCAGATGGCAATGTATCCATAGCTACTGAATCGGATATGCATATGTATTGCAGCGTGCTGAAGATTTCGAACGTTAAAAAGGCTCAGGAAGGTACGTACACTGTGTTGGCGGTGAACAGGGAGGGAGAGGCCAGTTTACCGATTGTATTGAAGATCAAGACTGGACAGAAAGAGAAGCCACAGGTCATAGAGCCACTAAAGAGCATGACAATTAGAGAAGGTGAGAGCGTAGTCCTATCAACACAGGTTGTAGGTAACCCTCAGCCTACGGTCACTTGGTACAAAAACAATAAGCCAGTCAAATCTCTTACGACAAAAGCGAATGGTGACACTCATACAGTTACGATCATCAAACCAAAGAAAGGCAAAGACGACGGTGTTTACACGCTGAAGGCCGTGAATTCTGAGGGTACTGCTGAAACCAGCGCTGTCATCAATATAGAAGGTAAGTAATCACTTGTGTGTTTTAATTAGTAATTGGTGGCTAAATCTGAAATTCCATAGCTTGAATTTAACACAGATGTTCACTTACAATTTGATTGTTTTAGAACCAACCGAAGAAAACGCCGAGCCTCCGTTGTTCATAAACAGGTTCCAAGAAATCACGGTGAAGGAAAATGGCACCATAAAGTTAGTAGCCAAAGTGACAGGTAATCCCGTGCCTTCTATAACATGGTACAGGAACAACCAAATCATCACTCCATCGGAGACTGTCACGCAAAACTTTGACGGAGAAAACATCGAGTTGATCATAAAGAATGTGGATTCTGAAATCGACTCCGGGGATTACAAATGTGTTGCGTCCAACAGCGCAGGTAAGGCGTCACACGGCGCGCGCGTCACCATTGACGTAGACAAGGTCACGTTCATTAAGAACCTCAAGAGTACTTACGAAACGGAAGAAGGCAAAACTGTCATATTGGAGTGCCAAACATCGCACACCGTTTCCACCAAATGGTACCACAATGGCAAGGAAGTCAGCGGCATGGACCACAGGGAGATCATTCAGGAGAGTCGTGTCCACAAACTGAGGATTAAGAGGACGAAGCTCACCGATGGTGGCGTCATTAAATGTGTAGTGAAAGATCAAGAGACGACCACCAAGTTGATAGTGCACGAAACCATACCCGAGTTCTTGCGCAAATTGCAGGACTTCGAGGTCAAAGAACGGGATGTCGCTATCCTGGAAGTCGAAATCAACTCGGAGACTGCCGACGTGTACTGGGAGAAGGATGGAGAGCAGATCAAATCCAAGAAGAACAAGTACGAGCTCGAAAAGCGAGGTAACGTACGAAAACTTTACATTAGAAATACCTCGGTGCACGATGAGGGCGAGTACACTTGCAAGTTACGCGACGATTCGTGCACAGCTGAGGTAACAGTGGTCGAACTGCCGCCTGAGATCATATCTCGCTTGCAAGACCAGAAGGTCAACAAGGGCAATAAGGCGACATTTGACATCGAGCTCACGAAGGGAGACGCTCTTGTACAGTGGTTTAAGGACGGCTCCGAGATTCAGTTCTCCAATCACATGCAACTGACGATCGACGGGAAGAAACAGAAGCTCAAGATATACGACTGTGAGCCCGACGACGCTGGAACTTACTCCTGCGAGGTGGGCAACGACAAATGCTCAGCCAGGCTGACCGTCGAGGAGCCGTCTATCGACTTTACGCTCCGACTACCAGAAGTCATCGTGGTACCGGCCAATACCGACGCTTACCTCACAGTGGAAATACCAGACGAGACTCTGGACGTTACTTGGTATAAGAAGAAGACGGTAATCGAGGACAGCGAGAAGTTTACGCTGATATCTGACGTTACCAAACGCACGCTCATCATAAGGAAGTGCACTGAAGACGACCAATGCGAGTACTCGTGCGTGCTGCTTGACGCCAAGTGCTCTACCAAGTTGATAGTCGAAGGTAAGTTGAGATTGAAGACTTTTTGTTACCTAGTTTTACCTTGAATAGTTATATACTTGCCCAGTAATGGGGTGGGAACACCCGTAGGATTTAATAGGGTGGTGACACTTCTAAATCCGTCAGCACACAATAAAATATCTCAATCATAAATACGGAGGTCATCCTGTTGTTAGACCTCCAATCGGACTGCCTTGTTGGTCTAGGGATTGGATGTGCCGCCTGTGGATCAAGGATCCCGGGCGGATTCCAGGGTCGGGCCAATGTCTCCGTGTAAGCCAGAGGCACTTGCAGAGGCAGTGATGTGCGGTCGGTTCCACCTGCGGGAAACTTCGTAAACGTCATCAATATAGGTGGTGGCTGGGCGAGGGGAGGTCAGAACTCTACCCTCGCGGTCTTTCATATAGGTAGATGAAAACCTGCACTAAATATTAACTCGCGGTTGGCTGTTTACAAACATGAAATTCACGAACACAAATGACACCCAGCCTCAGAGCAAGTGCCTCAGGTTTGGCGCAAAGACACTTGCCCGGGCCCCGGAATCGAACCCGGGACCCCGTGATCCAAAGGCGATACATCTAACACCTAAACCATCGTGGCTGACATATATTCATGGTGCGTGCTAGAGTTAAACAATGGTATATTCAATACTGTAAAGCTTAGGTTTCCTAGGATAGCGGTGCCGTCATATAGGGGCCCTAGTTTAATGGCGAATGGCGTCACAATACGACCGCTATCCTAGTAAACTAAAGCTTTATACGTTGAAGAAACCATCGCACACCGCCAATACTGCCGTCATGCAAATGGCGGCACCGCAATAGGGACGTTTTACGTTACGGTTTCTGTTACCACTCTTTAGAAAACCGCGCCATATACCACGTTCAGTGACATCATTCACCGTTATATTACGCCCGCTGTCGGCACCGCTATCCTAGGAAACCAAAGCTTAATGACTATATTAAATACTAATAACACATTAATTTCCCCAGTCGTGGAGTTCCCGCCCAAGATTCTGGGCTACGACACCGAGTACAGGGTGAAGAGGGGTGGTGACGTCACTCTGCACGTTGATTACGAAGCATCGCCACAGCCCAACGACGAATGGGTGGTCAACTCCAAGATTATCAAGAAATCAAAACATACCAAGCCGAGCATAGACTCCAAGTCTGCTAGCCTCACCATTAAGAAGGTTGAGAATGGCGACGCAGGCACGTATAGGCTGCGTCTCGAAAACAACTGTGGAGAGGCTAACATTGAAATTACAGTGGTCGTGCTAGGTGAGTGAACGCCATTATAGGTTTCCAAAGGGTCGTCGTTTCAACCCATGAATGACCCTGAGTCGAGCCTCCTCCAAATTCATGGAAGGAAATTAGCCTACTGTGCCTGGCTGGCACACGGTTGTATCAAGCCTTCACTTGCGGCTAGGTGTTTTGGCTCTTGCGTTCCTTTAGTCGCCTCATACGACACCCTCGGGATGATAATGGGTAGGTGACACTGCGTATTCTAAATCTGTCACCACACGCATAAAGGGTACCCAGCTTATAATAATCCTTGTCATATTTGTCAATAAGCTCAATGCGTGGGTTACATTCAACAAACATTGCGAAGAGTGTTATAGGTATGCAATTTGGTAGACTGATCTAGTATATTTTGCGCGGCTTTACGTGCCTAAGATTGCCTGTCCACCGGAGCGGAGAAACGGAGAAATATTTACCAATAAGATTGAAGAACTAAAGAGGCGTGCAATCATATTGGTGATTTTTTTTTTCGTTTCTCCGCTCCGCTGCCTCGCGTCGGTCCTGGCTGCTATTTTACCAACTATGGCAGCCTGCACTGCAATGAAAACTAACAGCTGGTCTAACCATATAATTATCGATGGTCCCACAAACGCACCGCGGAGGGCGATCGGCAAACGTTCCGTGTAAATACTGGTAGTTAGCCAAATGCTGTTAGACCGGTCCCAACGACATTAGGAAAAACTCGAGGGCGATATAATACTGGCACATTGTTGTCTATGGAACAACAAAGTAATCATTCAGCTAGATGTTAATTTATTTCTGTTTTACCAGACATTCCTTCGGCGCCCGGCAAGCCGAACATCCTCGAGGTGACCGACGATTCAGTCAACTTATGCTGGGACGAGCCGCAGGATAAGGGCAATTCGTCCATTGACAGCTACATTGTCGAGTACCAAGAGATTAATACCACCGAGTAAGTACTTCGTCGTTACAGCCCATAAATGACCCGCTACTGGGACGGGCCTCCTCCAAATTAGCCTACTGTGCCTCGCTGGCAAGACGGGTTCGCACAGGGTTTGTATCAAGTTTTCCTTCTCTTGGGGCTGGGTGATCTCCCTCTTGCGTTCTTTTAGTCGCCTCTTACAACACCCTATAGACGGTATGGGTTGGTGAGATTGTGTATTCTAAATACGTCACCACACGGACAGTAAGTGGGTAAGTACTTAGGGTCATCTATCAACTGTATAAAACTTCCTGGTTAGAAAGGTTTTGTCTAATACACTGTGTCCGTTAATTCTGTGCTTGTAAAGGACCCCCACGATACCGCGGTACCTTGGCCTCTAAAGATCCATTACTCGCTCTGAAGCCACTGAACTCAGCCTCTTCCAATTTATGGAAATTGGCATAATGAGCCTTGTAGGCTTCATATTAAGTCCTCTGTCTGCTGTCGCCTTATACGACCTTTCGTATGGATGGGTTGGTAGCTTTCTTCTCATATATGTCTATATGTTTGTACATAACCGCCGATATACATGGTTGCAGATCACTACATAGTATAAAACAAAGTCGCATTCTTCTGTCCGTCCCTATGTATGCATAAATCTTTAAAACTACGCAACGGATTTTGAAGCGGTTTTTTTTAATAGATATAGTGATTCAAGGGGATAGTTTTTAAGTATAACCCACCCTCGCTTTGCACGGGCGAAGCCGGGGCGGGCCACTAGTTAGTTATAAAACTTTGAGCAGAGATACAGTCACGGCCCACGGGGCAGCAAGCGCGGGACGGTGCACCCCGGGGACGTTTAGTGGGTATGACTCCGTCTCCTGACAGAGGCGGGGGGGACTCCTACACACCCCCTGTTGGCCATCTCCAGGCTGGCAGGGATAGTCCATAAAGGATTTTAACCCGGGCAAAAAAAAAAAAAAAAAAAAAAAGGAGAGTCGCTCATCTAAATTCTTGTTTTTTTTTCAGATGGATATCAATCGAAAGTGTCAAGAAGACGCACTATACTGTGGAGCGTCTAAAGACGAAGTCGTCATACAGATTCCGAGTATTCGCCGTCAACGAGGTGGGGGTTAGCGAGGCTTCAGACACTACAGAGTACATACTCGTACAAAAGGTCGCCAAGCCTCAACCGCCAACGGTCGAAAAGCCTCTCAAAGACGTTGTCACTGAGCCCAATGAGGACGTCGAGCTTACCTGTATGTTCGGTGGCGTCCCCGAACCAAAGGTCACCTGGGTCAAGGACGGAAAGAAACTGAAGACCGCCAAGGCTACCTACGTGAACCGAGTCGCAACCTTGGTTGTGACCTCGACCTCAAGTACCGAGGGCAGGTACACATGTATAGCGACTAACGAACACGGCGAAGTGGAGACTACGTCTAACGTGGAAGTACAGCTGAAGCCACTGATACGAGTGCCAGAAGATGAGATCACACAGAAACGTCGGGTCGGTGACAGCTGGTCAGTTGCGGCCACGGTCGAAGGCATACCGGAGCCGACGACCAGCTGGTTCGTGAACGGATCCAGAATAGAGAGGGTTAAAGATATAGAGATCACGACCGAGGAACACATCAGTACGATCACGATATCGGAACTGAGTCGGTCCCACACTGGCAAGTATGTGATCGAAGCGCAGAACAAAGCTGGAAGCACGTCGTTGGAACTCGCTCTCAGAGTATACGGTGAGTTCTCTAGAACGTTCTTCCGTGTGATTTTAATGTAATGATGATAGCCGATAGAGATGATGATAGAGGTAGCCTAGTGGATTGCGTGTGACGCAATCGATCTGCAGCCTAAGCAAAGGTTCTGGTTCTGCTGGGTGTTGGATGGATGTCCAACATTTGTGTGTTCATCTGACCTCCTCCGTGCTTCGGAGGGCACGTAAAGCCGTCGCTCCGGGCCATTCTACCATCTATGGCAGCCGTTATAGGAGCCTGAAAACTGACAGCTGGTCTAACTATATAATTAACGTTGGCAGAGGGCAATCGCTCCGTATTACTGACCGGTGCCGACCCCATTTTTTGGTTATTTCTAAATCTGTATGTCCATTCTTTGTGCCCAAATTCATTCATTCTTACTTGTTTTGCTACAACCCAATATTATGATTTTTAAGGAGAACAGATTTAAAATTTGAATTTTGTTTTTTTAATGTTTTTTTAGAACAGCGTGTAAGGATTTATAGGCCGATTTTGATACGCGTCATAGCGATGTTGGCCTGATTTATTAAATAAAAGTATTTTTAATACAGTTGCTCAAAAAGTGGCATATTACAGGGACGTATAGCGTTCGGGAAGTGGGCTATTACACACGCGTGCTTTTTCTTTACCATTCCCGCACTAGTGCGTTTTCTTTCCCAACTGTCAAAATAATGTCTATTAAAAGGAAAAACCAACCATGAAGTTTTTACTAAAAAAAATCATAGAAGTTTTTATGATTCATGCAAATACGTATATTTCTAAAAAGAAACTACGTACTAAGTTGTTTCAATATCAGATTTAATTATTTGATTGAATGTGTTTTATTTCATCTAATTAAATTTCATTTCATATCAATAAAAAAATTCTACTGAAGACTTGGCTGTATGGGCATTGTTCCTTTTGCCTACCAGAATGGGTGAAGAAAAAAAAACCTGCTTATATTCTACGGTCGGCGCCATTTTTCAGAAATGATTAGTTAGTTGAGTTTATTGTGTTTATAATATTTTATTAAATTGCTTCATTTTTTCGCAACTGTATTAAAAATAGTCGTTCAGTACACGTGCGAAGCCGTCATTGCAACTTGTTCCGACTGTCAACCCTCGCCTTCGGCTGCGCCTCGGCTCGGGTAGACATTTGTCGGAACTCGTTGTAATGACAGCCTTTCCGCACTTGTAATGAAATATACTATTTTGTCAGAAAAATCGTGGCACTTTTGTTAAGCAGCTGGTACCGCTGTGTAATTATTCTCACCCATCCAACTTCTTAATTGCATTTCTCCGGAATTTACATTAATTAACCTACTGTTGTACCACAGACAAGCCCAGCAAGCCAGAGGGGCCAGTAATCATGCGAGAGATCAGCCGCGAATCAGTCACCATCGAGTGGAAGCCACCATTGGACGACGGTGGGTTGGAGCTCACGAAATACGCCATCGAGAAACACGAGCCGGAGATCGACCAATGGGTCAAGGTCGCCGACGTTGACAAAGATGTTGAGACCTATTGCATACAAAGACTGAATGAGAATTGCGAGTATATGTTCCGAGTGATGGCACAGAACCCGATCGGGTTCTCGGAGGCGCTGGAGAGTGAACCGATCGTTATTAAGACTGCTCTGGGTGAGTGTTATTGTGATATGCACGGTTTAAATAAGTATCTGAAGCCCTGACGGCTATATAAAAAAGCTGTTTTGTGTGGAACATGTTTTTTTTTAAGTATGAGGTTTTCAATCACCAATCCGATATCAATAAAATTTATATTAGACCAATCTGAAGGCAGCAAATCGAATAAGGGTCATTTATTCGATTTGCTGCCTTCAGATTGGTCTGGTGATTTTTTTATTACATGGAGTAATTGGCCCTCTGTGCCACACTAGCCAGACGGGTTGGCACAGGGTTTCGTTTCATGTTTTCCTTCTCTTGCGGCTAGGTTTTCGACCCACCTTTTGTCGCCTCTTACGACACCCTCAGGATCGAATGGGACACTATGTATTCTAAATCTATCACCAGAAGGACCCGCACAAAAATAACATACAGTTTAATTGAGGACATCCTCCATGAAATGCCGCGATGCATCCCATGACAGTAGTGTCATCCGATGAAATGTGTCTTGTGTTTTTCGTCCTTTGATAGTTGGAGTTATTTTTTCTGTCAATTCCGTTAGAAATAAAATTTAATTTAAACTTTCTATGATTTTGGTGTCATGAACTGCATTTCATCCAGACTTTTCTAAATGGCTACTGAGTACAACCCGTGAATAGTCCCAATGATCGATGTTTATAAGCGCGCCCATTTTATAATACTATGATTGTACTTATTACGTTTTCTGTACAATAAAACGTGTATTAATAAAAAAAAAACAATGTATGTACAGACGTCCCATCGCCGCCTCTCGGACCTCTTGGCCTATACGGCATCGCATCAGACTCAGTCACAATAACTTGGTACCCGTCCGAGAAGAACGGTGGCTCCCCCATCCTGGACTACAGCGTGGGAATCAAGCAGGAAGGCAAAAAGTGGAAACACGTGGCCACTGTGACAACTACCACGACCAGAATAGAGACGCTGACGGTCAATACCACGTACCAGTTCAGGATATGCGCGAGAAACGAGATCGGTACCAGTTTGCCGTACATCTCGGACGAGAAGATCACACTAGGACAGACGCTGTGTAAGTACTAACACCGTTGAAACTTATACAGGGTAAATTTGGAGAGGGTGTCCGAACTTGAAAGTACAACGAAGGTTAGAGCATCGAACAAGCTAACCAAAAAAAAAAAATTATCAAGAGTTTTTTTTTCAAATTATTGAACTAGTCATTAGTTGAGTCTAAAGTAGTAAGCACATGCACTATTATTTATTCTGGTTGTCATTCTAACAGTCAATCGTTATACGAAGTCAGTAGTGGTAAAACTGACATGTTGTCTACTATCTGACCGAATGATAAGTGTCAAACATAGGATACTTGTCCCAGTGGTTCCAAGTAAATATCCTTGGACATTTCACACAACGCCATCTCGTCCCAAGCTAAGCAACTTAATGCTTGTGTTATGGTTACGAGATGGATAATAAACTACTTATATACATTTTTTTTTGTAAATATATACATATTATAGATAGAAAATGACACCCAGACTCCGAGCCAGTGCCTCTGGTTTAGACAAAGACACTTGCCCGACCCCGGATTCGAACCGGGGACCCGTTGATCCAAGGCGGCACATCTAACCACTAGACCAACGAGGCAGTCAAGTGTTACAAGCGTTGCGTTGTTACAAGTCAAGTGCTGCCTTTCAGGGGCGATCAGGCCGTTGGGGACTATAATGGGTTATGTGGGACGCGTGAGAAACTGCTAAATTGAGTCCCAAACTACCCATACCAACTCCCCCATGGCGTAACATGTGTCGTGACCCTACGCGGCATGGCCCGCAAGCCAGTTATACCAAGCGCATCTCGTTTTAATAAAACACGAACTCGAGTTGATAAAGTTGTATGTATCTGGCAGCATAATGTAGTTTGAACTATTTCTCGTAGCGCCACCATCGGAGCCGCAGAACTTCAAGGTGAAGGCGATCACGTCGAGATCGGTGACTCTCACTTGGGCGGCACCGCTCAGCGACGGAGGCAGCGTTGTTACAAGTATGTTATCCACGCATTAGTATAATATTAATTATACGGTGGTCGAAATTTTTTCAGCGCCGAACGCTCCGGGCGACTCGAACTACTCGCGCACTTAACCGCACCGAAAGAAAGAATCAACCGCGCCGCCACGTTCCTTTTTTTTTTAAGTAATCAGCCCCGTGTTTGAATTTTACGCGCCTAAATTTTATCTACCAGAGATTTCTTTCTAGTTTCTGATCTTTAATAAAACAAACGGGCTTACAATATAATGATTGAAATATATTTGCGCCTCGACCGAGACGTACGAAAACCGCGATCAGATAATACGTTTAATTAAAATTTATAGATTACAATTGATATGTAATTTTCACCCGACTTTAAATCGGTGGAAAAAGCCAAAGACAATGCTTACTGAGGTAGAAATACTGTTAGATTGCTTTACCGTGATCGTAGGCAATTAACTGTAAAGCGCGCGCATCGGTCGTGCCGAATCTGACAATGTCGTCAAACTAGACTAAATTCGTCCAGGGATCTTACAGATTTGGACATTCCCCACTGTGTGTGCAAGGTGTGATAGGATTTCATACAAAGAGTTCTAAAACTCGTTTCCTTCCGCGCGTACATACGTGCAATCACATTAAAGGTCTGATTACTGATGATTGTAAATTGATATAGAGCCCGTTCAGTAACCTTCAGTGATACTAAGTAGATAAACCCATAAATGTCCCACTACTGTATCGGACCTCTTCCTGCCACAGGGAGGGTAATTAGCCTAAAGTGCCACGCTGGCCGGATCGGGTGCCACAGGGTTTCGTTTCAAGTTTTCCTTCTCTTTCAGCTAGGTTTTCGACCTTGTCTTTTGTCGGCACTTACGACACCCTCAGGCTGAAATGGGGTGGTGACACTATGTATTCTAAATCCGTTACCACACGGACATTTGTCGGCTCATACGACACGCTCAGGCTAGAGTTATAGGGAACGGGAGCTGTGAGTAATGTTTATAAACATCTCTAATAAAATTCTCGTGTCACAGTTTTAGTTGCCAAACTCCCCCGAAACGGCTTGACGGATTTCGATGAAATTTTGTGAGCATATTGAGTAGGTCTGAGAATAGGACAACATCTATTTTTCTTCTCTCTAAATTTTAAGGGGGGGGGGGGGTAAAAAAATTGTTTATTTTTTAGAGAAAATTTTTTGCTTTTATTTTTTTAAGATTCAGCATAAAAAAATTCAATCAACCCTCAATTTTCAAACCTCTACGATCAACCCCTATTTAATTACATAGCAAAACAACGTTTGCGATAGGAGATGTTCACGATATCTCTGGAACCATAAGACCTAGAGGGTTGCGCGGGGTGGGGGTTGCGCGGGGGATGGTTAATTATTTGGCAAAACAACGTTTGCCGGGACAGCTAGTTTTTTAATAAATTAGCTGAGACTGAATCTTATTTTCAGATTACATAATCGAGTACAAGACGGTGAAAGGCAAGTCGTGGACGAAGGCGGTGACAGTGGGTGGGTCCGCGTACGAGCACTGCATCGAAAACATCAAGGAGAAGGAAGAGTTCGTTTTTAGGATATCTGCTGAGAACGCGGTCGGCATCAGTCTGCCCGCGCAATCGCAGAGCATACGCCTGGAGAAGCATGCCAGTGAGTACTAGCACAGCATAGTTCGGTACAGGAATCAATCTACAACATGCTCTCGGGCAACGCACACATAGACACCGCTCTTACTTCGCGGCCTTCATGCAAGTCGAGGCCTATATCCAACGATGGACGTTGGCTGAAATGATGTACTTGTAATGATGTCTAAGGTTTTCGACAAATTTATTTGTTGTCGGTACTGATCGTGTTATTTGATTTAAATCCCAACGTTTCCGACACTTGGCAGTATCCGTGGTCGCGGGACGCTAGAAAAGGCGGGGTAACGATGGTATTTAAATATTAAAAAGAACAGAACCGCCAAGAAATTATTTCCTGTGATGTAGAATTTAGAAAAATATTGGCGAATTATTAATATAAAATGTGTTTTTCTTCCCACTAGCCGTGCCGTCTCCACCAACGGCGCCTCTGGAGATCCGCACAGTAGGAAACAACATAGTGATGACGTCATGGGGCACACCAGAATGGGATGGCGGTGCTCCGTTACTCGGATACAACATTGCCATCCGTGACGTCACTAAGACCATGTGGATGGAAGTCGGCAAGGTAAGTTGTAATATATTTTGTTTGCTGTCATTGTGTATATATTTTACTAAGGTCGAATTTCGATCACTGGGCGACCACTAGTAAGGATGGTATGACCACCATGCTTACCTCTGCGCTCTGGCGGTCTTCCTCAGCAAAGTAACAACAACAACAACATCAGCAAAGTATTTCCCATGTGCCAGACAGTTATATGCGAAGATTCGCATTGACGAAAAGCTGCCTGGCCACATTCGCTACGTCGCAATAATCAAGAATACATATTCAAACCTGGTATTCAATTTTGCTATACAGTCTGCGCCAATCTTCGCGCTCACTTACACTAACATGTGGGTGACGCTTGCGGGTGAAAAAGGCGCGCGTGGCCGTGCCCTGCCTCCCCGCCCCGTGTACGTCCCGCTGATACCTGATTTTGTGTTGTGCGCAGCGTAATGCGGCTACATTCAGAGCGGCCATAAAGATTGGCGCAGACTGTACTAACAAGTGAAGTGTAGCCAAACGCAAAAATGTTGGTGCGATAAACTTGCATTCGTATTCGCGATGATGATACGCGATAGGACGATAAAGCATATCGTCCAGATACCTCATTATTCTGCTTGTTGTCATATTGGTGACAAAGACAATTGGGTGTTGCATTTTTTTGCTTGTACTATATTCTTGACTGTTCCTTAGGTGGATGCGAATACCTTAAAGTTCAACATCAAGGATCTCGGAGAGAACCACAAATACATGATCCGAATTTACGCGCGCAATGAGATTGGACTCAGCGAGCCACTGGAGTCTGAGGAACCTTTCAAGGTCATTCCCGGAGAAGGTAAGATAGTCTACATAGCCAGGGCTGGATTAACCGTTAGAGAGTAGCAACGTGCAAGATGCATGAACATAATTTATAATTCCATTATAATAGGGCTTTAATTTATAATTCCTTTGTACGGCACTTTTAAAAGTTTGTTTCTTTTTATGACTGCGCTAAACTCCGGAACTATATATCCGATCTGAATTTGCTTATGATAGCCAGCCTGTTTATTCAGGAAGGATAAAGACTATATGTCGTCACGCCACTACCCAAGGGAGGTTAGCAGTGATCATAAATGTTAAAAAATCGGGCAGTAGACCTGCCGCCGATAACAATAGTATAAAAGTAATACTATAATTTGTTTGTTGCAGACTCGTATGCCGATGAAGAGCCCGGTGAACAGACCGAAGCGACGGAGCCAACGTCGTTCAGCACTCAGACCACGACATCTTGGCTTCGCGACCACAACATGGACGCGGATATTCGCTCGTACGCGCGCGGATCGCTGCTACGAAGGGACGAATACTTCTTCAGAATATGGCATTACGCCAAGCAGCTTTTCAAATGATGAGACCAACAATGGCGGCCCCAACCCAGAAATCGAAACAACGCCATCTAGTATTTTCATCCGAAACTAAGTTGTCCCGCCATTTAAAATTTTGGCCTGTCAAAAGTAAAGATGGAGCCACTTTTAAAATATTTTTGGTTTCGGTTGAAGTTGGGTTCAAAAGGCTGGCCGCCCCCCAAATTCTGACCTGTGATATTTACGACAACACTAGTTGGCGGATAGTATAGACTCACGGACTGTGAATCGACATCTGTCGTTTTATAATTTTGTATGATAACAATTATTTCAAACAATGTATTTATTTAGTTAAGGACGTAAATTATTTATTTATTTAATTTATATGAGAAAGTTTAAAATCTCAACGAGGAGTTTGAGTTTCATTCAATATTTTATGGGAGACGTTAAATATAGGTGCAAAATATTTATTCGATAAATTGAATGAGGCTCAAATGAATTGTGGGATTTTTGAGTAAAGAGTTAATATAGCGATTATGAGTAGTTGCTGTTTTATTTCATACATACAACAACTTTGCGTTCATACATCAACACAGAGAACACAGACAAATAAATTAATCATTCTCCATATGGTCGGCTATTGATAACTTAGGATGGGTTTCTGTTACACACCATTACACGTGTTTTTTATCGGCGCGGTCGTTTCAGCCCGCAAATGACTCACTACCGAGTCGGCCTCATTCAAAACAAATTCATGGATGGAAAATAGCGGTTACTGTGCGCTGGGAAGACGGGTTGGCACAGGGTTTGTATTGAGATTTCCTTCTTTCGCTGCTCGGGTGATCTGCCTCTTACGACACCCTCAGGACGGTATGGGTTGGTGACATTGTGCATTCTAAATTGGTCAACACGCGGTTTTTTATACATGGCCCCAACTATCGTACGAATTTCACCATTTCTTGCGGCGACGATAAGATTGTTGCCTGTCATATTCATTGCAATATGAATGCCATGCAACATGCAACACCTTCAGGATGGAATGTAATGGTTTACCCAGACAATTCGTATAGTACCATAATGTCGCAGTACATTGTGTGACGATGTCTTAACGAAATTGGCACAAAAAGTAGAAATAAAAGACCACAAAATTATGTAAGTACTTACTTAACTTTATTATATCAAATTTCGGGTTTACCTGTGACAATAAAACGAATATGTCCTACTTAACATTTAACTATTTATTATTACAATTTAATAGTAAGGGAGAAATTGTACTGTTTAATATTGGAGCTAAATTACGGCTTAAACAAATTGTAAGAAACAATTCTCAATATTCGTAGACACTATTTTGGCACTATTACATAAATAAGAACCAACAAACATTTTATTACAATAAAAATGTAATGATGTAATCTAAAAAGTGTTTACTATATTTATTGGCGGTTGCGGCGACCTGCGAAATTAAAAAAATAATTTACTAACCTTGTACACATTTATGATGATTATATATATATATATGATTAAGACTTTTTAAGTGGTTAAAAAGAGAGAAACTCAAATTACAGTCTATATCTCCATCTTAGAAATTAAACAAAGCTTAGTCAAGTTAGTTACACCATTTTTAACAAGAGAACGGCTTGATAGAATTTTATGAAATTTAGTATGGCGGTAAATGAAACGTTGGATTAACCTATGGACTAGGTACTATATAAAGAGTAATATTTTTAGTGTTCTATAGAATTTTCTCATAACTTACAAATCTTTAGGACATATTTCGGACTAACTCTAACTAAAATCCGTCACAGTCGTTTTCTATGTTTAGAAAGGTTTCTATTTTGAAGTAGGAGTGAGAAATCGACTTTATTTAACCAGATCTACTTTAAAATGGGGGTTCCAGGGAAAACCAATGAGTTGCTTTTCCCTGGAATATAATAGATTATATAGAATATAATAGATAGAAATAATAGATTATTATCCTAGAAGCATACAAATCTGAGTAACAATGTTTCGTGTCCGTGCCAGTGACACTCGATAATACTTTCGTCAGTCTCAATCTCTTCGACAATGCTTGTCCCACAAAAACTCGACAATGGCTAGACCAATTTGGGTAATGTTGGTTTTGAAATACGTACTTGCAGAACGCCAAGAAATTGCAACGAAAGTAGTAAAACAACAATATTATTTTCCGATACAAAATGTTCGCTGGCGGTACAAAGTTCAGACATACAGACGAATAGAGAACATCCCCTTTTTGAAGTCGGTTAATTATCACTTCTATTTGTCCCATTCAATAATTAAATATGGGACGTGCCTTGTGCGAGTAATTGAGGAGAAACGTGCGTAAGTCATAAAAAAATATTGCCGCATTTAAATTTAATGTACTGTGGTGTAGGTCGCCCGTCTGCTAAAATGCACCAAACTGGGGACACTCAGCCGCTTTTAAAGGAGGTCTATGGTCAGACGTGGACTAAAGTGGTTGGATAATAATGAATGTGTTGTCACAAGATTATAATTTGGGGATTTAAACATCTCGCTTAAACATTTTTACCTAAAAGACAAATTATAATAACATTTCCACTACTAACAAGCCTGTGTTAAGATTTAAAATAGTGTCTTGCGGGCGGGTCGACATCAGTCTGCACGCGCAATCAGAGCATACGCCTGGAGAAGCATGCCAGTGAGTACTTGCTTAGCATAGTTGGGTACAGGAATCGATCTCTCGTGATGGCAAATGACCCACTGCTGAGAAGGCCACCCCAAACTACATGGAGGGCAATTAGCCTACTATGCCACAGACAGTGTCCAAACTGGTTGGCATAGGATTTCGTATCAAGGATTTTCTTCTCCTTCGGCTAGATTTTTATCCTTATCCTTTCCTTTTGTCGGCTCTTACAACACCCTCAAGGTCAAATGGCGACCTGTGTATTCTAAATCCATCCTCACACGTTCGTAATATTATTCATATATTGTGCAGCGAACAAACCTTTCTTACCCTTGTCTTTAGATGTCTTGACCGGCTTGTTTTTGTTACATTTCTTGGTGGTGCGCCTACTTTGATCGCAACTAGGATCGCTATTTGCCTTCAGCGTATCGGTCCTAGACATCTCGCCGTTAGGACTGCATTCGCTCCACGATGACTTCTCATAGCGGCACGCTGCAACGAATACGAATGGACTTTAGGTTGTATGTATGGGACCACATTTCAACTTGCAGATATCGTCTGGGGTCTTTTGCATGTGCGTTCTGAAATAATACTACTTGACAGTCTGTCTAAAATATGAACTATTTGCTTATTAATTAAGTGTCGCTCACCCATTCCATCGCGAGTCTCGTTAGAGCGGGTCGGGCATACTCCAGTTGCATGGAGAGTTAGCCAACTGTACCATGCTGGTGAGACGGGTTAGCATAGATCGTATCAAGTTGTCCTTTTCCTGCGGCTAAGTTATCGGCCTTGTCATTTCCTTTTGTCGGCTCTTACGATACCCTCAGGATGTAATGGAGTGGTGGCATTATGTAGGTACTTTAAATCCACTTCGACTGATCTATTCTATTCTAATTAAATACACGGATGTCTGGAATGTTTCTTAGATAGTATGAATAGTCTATACCACTTTCTACGTTCCATGTACAGTCCGCGCCAATCTTTATGGCTGGTCTGAATATAGCCGCATTACGCTGCCCACAACACAAAATCAGGTATCGGGATCAGCGGGACGTACACGGGTCGGGGAGGCAGGACACGCACGCGCACGCCGCACGAGTGCGCTATGTTCGTATTGGTTAAGAAATGTACGATGCACAAGTCCGTACCCACATTCAGACCGACCATAAAGATTGGCGGGGACTGTACTTAGCTACATCACCGAAATAGGTGGGTACAGTTTGAGCAAGGCGTAAATATTGATTTTTGTGACTCAGTGGTGGTGATTAACGTAGAAGGGACGCGTAAAACTTGCGCAGACTTTCCCACACCACGGCTCTTGGTGGTCAAGTGGATTGAGATAAAGTTACCCAATAGGTTATAATAATAAACAAAAAAAAAGGATTTATTTAAAAAGAACTCACGTACCTTTCTTGCATTTCTTTTGAATTGTCTTAACGCTTTCACAGCTGGATGGGTCCCCCTTTTTCAACGTCAGTTTACGGGAGCGGATGTTAGTCTTCGAGTCACATTCGCTCCACGCCCCACGAGAATACCGACAGGTCTCTATTCACATACAAACGTCTCATATAGTGAGAAAGAAACCTTAAAAAATAATTTATGATAAGCAACACTTTTGATAAGCATATTTCCGATCCTATAAAGGACAAACAGACTAGAGATTACCGAGTCATATTAGGTTTTAGTTTTACTTATAAGTGAAAGTAGTGATAGATTTAGAATACATTGCACCCCATTCCAGCGGATTCCACATTCCACCCTATTCCATCCTGATGTTATCGTAAGAGCCCACAATAGGATATGAAGGCGGAAACCCTAGCCGCAAGGGAAGGAAAACTTGATACGAATCCCTGTGCCCACCCGTCTAACCAGCGTGGCACAGTAGGCTAATTACCCTCCATGTAACTGGACTCAGCAGTGGGTCATTTATGGCCTTAGAAGTAGTAGTACAACAACCCAGATTATCGAGCGAAGCCGCAGGCAGCAGGTAGTCAATTCATAAATAAAAATGGATCAATAATATACCAAAATAATATCTAACACTAAAACTTTACTGTGTCAGTTCGTTTAAAATACATACATATAATCACGCCTCTTTCCCGTAGGGGTAGGCAGAGACCACTTCTTTCCACTTGCTACGATCCATACATACTTGTTTCGCTTCGTCCACTTTCATTATTCCCTTCATACATGCTCTTCGGTTTAGAGTACTCTTGACCTGGCCTTTTTTCAAGACGTCCCTGATTTGGTCTTGAAACGTCCGCCTAGGTCTTCCCCTTACAACACTTTCATTCACACTCGCCTTATACACTTTTTTCGTCAATCGTTCTTCATTCATTCTCTCGACATGGCCAAACCATCTCAGCATACCTTTCTCAATTTTTGTCACTACATCTTCTTTCAGACCACAACGCTTCCTTATCTCACTATTTCTTATTCTGTCACTCAGTTTAACTCCTATCATACTTCTTAACGCTCTCATCTCAACTGCATTAATTCTGCTTTCATGTTTCTTCTGCCATACCCAACTTTCACTTCCATACATGAGTGTCGGAATCAACACTCCCTCATGCACAGCCAAACGAGCCTTGTTAGACACCTTCCGACTGCTCATAAAGGAGTGCAAAGCTCCGTGCACCATGTTCCCTGCATTCACTCTTCTTTCGATATTTTTTCGTTTAAAATAGATGTTACAATTCAATTGTGCGTTCAAACCCTGTTTACAGATTGCCAATGCATATTCCAAAGTTAGCCATCGCGACTGTGAAATTGCTTTTACGACGTGAAATACATCGGTTTCGTTAAACGCGCGCATATGTGCGCCAGACCGTCGATGGTTTATTTTGGTATTATTTTGTTCCAAAATAAGATAGTGCAAGAGAAAGGAAAAAACAACAAAGTGGCCACCTTTCGTGCGTCACTTAATATGGAATTAGAGTCACACCGCGCTATCTACAAACGTTGGCTGACTGTATAAATTTTATTTTGAAATTAATATTTCTTTAGAACGCCTTTCGGAACCAATGTAAACAACATTAAGTTATTATTTTGTAACATAAGGTTAGAAAAATAAGTGGCGTATTTAAAGGTCAGCCTCTTCCGCCACGTAACAATACATGTACCTATCCGTTGAAGGTTTTAAACGCCAATATTGGTTCAAATTTAGAGCAGCTCTTATATTCTGGAACATTATTTATTGTATGTTTATATGACACGTTTGTTGTTTTATTCGGTGTTCATCAGTACACATCAGTACACAACTTCGCAAGGAAAAGAAATCATACTCCTTTTACCTTTTAACTCCCTTGGGACGTAGCGTGTTGATATATTGCCCAAAGCTATTAATAAAAATTCTACGTATTTTAAACAATGCAAATTTAAACCCGATCGGATTAGCAGTTTCTGAGAATTGCGCATCCTAACAAATTTATGCATATTAATAAAAATGAACCGCCGCCGCGCCGTATTGTAGGTACGAGCCATGTACGAGCATACTACGGAAGAACTGCGCCACTTATTAAAAATAAAAATCCTAAAACGCTCGTGCTTTAAAAGCGCGTCATTGTCCGGTTCTTTTTGTTTGAATTTCTGTTTGAATTTAATAAGGGTTGCCAAGAATTGCCAATGATATGCATGCCCATATCTGACATGCTTAACAAGCCTAAACCTGTGTGTATGTAATCTTAATGACATTTAAGTATGTTATGGTGTGTGTTCATAAATAAATAAAGTAAAATTGAAGTAATTATTTTTGACTGAATTCATTATTGTCAGCATAAATATTTTGTAAAAAAAACTAAAACCATATCCTTATATAAATCTCACAAAATAGCGTTATAAATTCATCAGGACAGCTAGTAAAATATTCTTAATTGTAGATAAATATGCCAAGTGATTGTAAAAGGCCATTATACGCGAGTGTATCTTCTTTGAACTAAGAATATTCCCCGTTCCCTATAGTTTAAACGTATCCAAAAAATACATATCTCCCCCCTCATTCTAATTTAGAACCAGCAGCACTCGCCCCGTGGAAACAATGGTTTCGAACAAAAGAGAATAAATGAAAGAAAATGCGCCACCATTGTCTTGCATTTCGGACCCATTGTTCCGCAGGGAACTGCATTACGGTGCGTCCTAAATCGTTTTAAAGACTCGGAATTTAATTTAAGTTCTAGGATCTAGATAGACAACAAATGGAACCATTTTTTTTAAATACATACCTACGACGGTTTCACATGGTCATATGGAATAAATATAATCATTTTGTCGTCACTGACTGTATAATGTAACCCACTTAAAGTTGATTATCAAAAAACTGTATTTTTTAAATACAGCTAATTTGAAATACCATAAATATTACTGCTTTTATCATCGTTTCTTTAGATGTTGTTTCAATATTTAATCAATGAACACTATGAAAAATCGCAAAACATACATGGTGATGATTCGGGTACCCCAAGGGGTCTATCTCTGGACTTCCGCTTGAAACATTTTTTTTGGACACCCTGTATAGGAGCTGTTCTTTAAATAGATTGACTCATCACGATATCTCTGGAACCATAAGACCTAAAGACTTGAAATTTGGTAGGAATATTATTTGCACCGCGTAGAGGTGAATTATTAATTATGAACGGATTTTACGAATATCAAAAAAGGGGGGTTGGGGGTTTTTATCATTTGGCAAAACAACTTTTGCGGGATCAGCTAGTTTAATATAATTAAATACATATATGTACATGGCTCGACAGAAGGCGCTATACATAAAAAATAGATGCGATTTTAAATTAAATAAATCGTAAACGAGGCCCACTCTGCAGTCGGGTCTCTTACATGGAGGGTAATTAATGTACCACGCTGGCCAAACTAGTTGACACAGGGTTTCGTATCAAGTTATCATGTCCTTTTGTCGGCTCTTACGACACCCTCAGGATGGAGGGGGTGGTGACACGGTTTATTCTAAATACGGAAAGGAGGATGAAACTTGGTATAACAATGAGTAATTTTGAATTAGAGTTATGAAATCATAGTACTCGTACTGCCAAGGAGGTTAAAGTCGCCGGGAAACGATGGATGCGGGAGGCCTATGTCCAGCAGTGGACATCTATTGGCTGAAAATGATGATAATGATGATTGCCAATGATAGATAGATAGATAGATATACTCTTTATTGCACACGTGAAAATAGACAGAACACAAAAAAATACAACGCTTTGTACAAAGGGCGGTCTTATCGCTAAATGCGATTTCTTACAGACAACCTTGGGATAAATCACTACATAGTATAAAATAAAGTCGCTGTCGTCTGTCCGTCCCTATGTATGCTTAAATCTTTAAAACTACGCAACGGATTTTGAAGCGGTTTCTTATAATAAATAGAGTGATTCGAGAGGAAGGTTTATATGTGTAATACATCCATAATATTGTAGACAAACACTGATAAATATAGAGGTTCATCATCGCACCCGTGCGAAGCCGGGGCGGGTCGCTAGTAATAAATATAAATATCCTTGGACATTTCACACAACGCCATCTCGCCCCAAGCTAAGCAACTTAATGCTTGTGTTATGGTAACGAGGTGGATGATAAACTACTTATATAATATTTTTTTTGTAAATACATACATATTATAGATAGAAAACACCCAGACCCGGAACAAATACTTATAGGTCGTACAAATATTTCTTCCGTGCGGGGATCGAACCCGCGACATGCTGCGCAGCAATCGATTTATAATTTAAGAAAGGGTAGTAAAAGGTACATTAATACATATAAGATTAATTATATAAAGTTATTAAGCAATATGGAAAGGAAAAAAGAATTAGTTGATAGAATGAATACTTTAAAGTGTATAAATGATTGTATAAATTATAATAGATAACTACATACAAATAGTAATACCAAAATACATACTAAAATTTTAACAAGTGATAGGATTAATTGGCGCATGATGCGCATTATATACATTTAACGAATAGTTGTTACGCTATCCGTCTTCTCTTTAATATGTTTTTTTTAATATCTAGTAGGCTAGTTCAATGAAAACACCATACGATAGTAATAAATGTAAAATAAAAGTCGGCGTCCATTTACAATAATTTAACCGCACCGCCTCACTAATGTGAGGCAACTCAGTTGCCGCGGACTACAGTTCTAATTGGGTTTCGGAGGCGAAACCGAAATTGCTCCGCGCGAATACTAAACTAGAAGTTAGCCAACTCGACACAGACTAATGAGGATCCCAGAGCAATTTCATAAAGCAGAAACATTTTGCTAAACTCAGTCGCCACAAAATGGCTATGCACAAAATATTGGCTTTTTGCATTACGACTTTTTACGTGGTTGATCGACGGTTATCACGAAAAACAAATAATAACACTTTACTTCTCAGCCCATAAATCACTCACTGCTGAGTCGGGCCTTTTTTTTTTTGTTCGCCCGGGGTAAAATCCTTTACCCAGTATCTCCGTCGGCCACGGGGATGGCCGAGGGAGGGCGTGTGGGACTCTCCCCCAGAGTGGGGGCCTACCCACTAAACATCCCCCGAGTGCTCCGACTCGCGTCCTGTTGCGGCATTGTGGGATCTGGTGCAGAACCACGCTGCTGAGTCTGGCCTCCTCCAACTACATGGAGGGTAATTAGCCTACTGTGCCACGCTGGCCATACGTAGGCTTTCCTTTTTTTAGACGCGCTCTTTTTTTTAGTCGTCCACTCTTTCGACGACCTTTTTTTAGACGTATACTCTTTCGACGACCTTTTTTTAGACGTCCACTCTTTTGACGACCTTTTTTTTAGACGTTCACTCTTTCGACGACCTTTTTTTAGTCGTCCACTCTTTCGACGACCTTTTTTTTAGTCGTCAACTCTTTCGACGACCTTTTTTAGTCGTCCACTCTTTTGACGACCTTTTTTTTAGTCGTCCACTCTTTCGACGACCTTTTTTTAGTCGTCCACTCTTTCGACGACCTTTTTTTAGTCGTCCACTCTTTCGACGACCTTTTTTTAGTCGTCCACTCTTTCCACGACCTTTTTTTAGACGTTCACTCTCTTTTTGACTACCATTTTTTTAGACGTCCACATCTGCCGCCCCTTATAACATGCCGCCCTAGGCTCCAGCCTACTCAGCCTACTGGTAAATCCGCCACTGGTTGGCACAGGGTTTGGTATCAACTATCAAGCTTTCCTTCTCATTTACTTTTGCAGACTCTTACGACACCCTTAGAATGAAATGGGGCGGTGACACAATGAATTCTGAATCCACACAATCAGCACACGGTCAATAACACATTGCTTACTCATAATTATTTTATCGAGTTGTTTATTCAGTGGATATCATAAAATTATCGGATATCGTAATTCAATGAGACTAATTGCCTCATTTAATTCGTGTTTGGTAAACAGAACAATTTTATCGTAAAAGTAGGTAATGAGCGCTGGTGGGATTCTGCGCTAAATATCCTAAATAGATTATTCCGCAGGTTAGATTTTGTCTCAAGGTATTCTATACATCTACAGGCTGTACTCAGCCCTTAAATGACCCACTGCTGAGTCGGGCCTCCTCCAGTTACATGGATGGTAATTAGCTCACAGGCCAGACGGGTTGGCACAGGGTATTTTTTCAACGAATCCCCTGTACTATGTGTATCCTGTATCGCGGGGGCAGTTTACAAACATGTAGTTCACGAACACAAATCAAATGTCACCCAGACTCGCATTTTAGACAAAGTTTCCATTCTCTTACAGCTAGCTTATCGGGCTTGTTTTTTTCTTTTATTTGGCTCTTATGACACCCTCGGGATGGAATGGGTTGGTGGGATCAAAATCCCTAAAGCCACCCGAAATTAGGGTATAGAACCTACTTATAGGAGAAGATCTATGTATAAACCGTTTGTTATATAATAATAAAGTATTATTATTAAATTATATTATGTAATTTTACATAATTTCTAACATAATTTGTAACATTATATCCCTATACATATACTGCACTGAACCTTCAGTGCCGCGTGAATAACCCATATGTTATTGGTAACGTCCCACTGCAAAAGTAAGTCGGGTCGATAGGTTACCCTAGGGGGTATAAAAAAACAAACCTCTGTTCTTTGCGCCTCTCTCACTGCGAACTAAAACTTCGTGGTCTCTCTCCTCCCATACTTCGCCCTCTGCGCACACGATCGCCACAGACAATAGAATCAGCCCGGCCACCAACCGCCAAATAAATTTCGTCTGTAAACAAGAATAAATAATAAACTCCTTTGTTGAAAATGGCCAGTGGTGGGCCAAATGTGGTATACACCGAATTTGATAATCAGGCGTGCGTTCGGCAAAAATAAAAAAATCTGCCGGACTTTGTAAACGTAACGAAATAATACGAATAAATAGACACAAAGAGACTGATTGATTTTCTTAATTCTTCTGAATGTTTAGTAGATTGTAAACCAAAAACGTGATATCCTTATTCAATTTACGAATTTACCTACTTTTTAACTGACTTTAATGTGTGTTACCTCATAGCTCAAGGCAATATTACTCAGTTTTAATTTACTGATGAGTATGATATAAATACTTTTAATTTCAGTCAGAATAATGTAAGCAGGTACATACTTTTATTTATACTATGCTATAAAATTCGACTAAACCGAAGGTGTTCCGAATTCGGGTCCATCCCTAAATATAATTTTATTTTGTACTTTCTTTTTAAATGAAATTTATCCTAAACTACAATTGTAATAAAAACTTTTTCAATGATTAATTATTATTAATTATGTTTATAATTATTTATTTAATAACACATTATTTGTTATAAAAATTGTATATAAAAATGAGATAATAAAGAAAAAATACCATATTTGAAATTTAGTTAATAAGTAAACTATCGAAATTGTATACTCTCTCGATACCTAAGAAGACAAATAAGTATGTGGTTTAGAATTCGCAACAGCGCAAATGCTTCGCGGGCGGGCTATGGTAACAAAACAAGAGCAAAAACCAAACAAAGAATAACAACAAAAGAATTAAATGAAGCTGGAATTAACGGAACGATAATAAGCGGTGTAGGGAGAGCAGTCAATGACTTTTTGTTAGATGACTGAGTCGCTAAAATTAAATGACCCGGAGGTCGGCACTCATCGTACCGATAGTGAGTTTGTGCGTACATTATTCATATTGTTATGCCTATTCTGTCAGTCGGAATGTTATTGTCCTTTAACTATCACACATCTATTTATAGGGCACGGCTAAAGGAAACAAGAACAGCAGATGTTTCACCGTTGAATGAGCTAAATGAATATTCGTTCCTCATGCTGCTCATTTCGTTTTAAAAAAGGAACACGCAGCGGATTGATCGGCCGGCAGTGCATGGGTTACACAAACTCATAGAAGATGTTTCGTATACAAAGGCGTGTTCCGTCACGCACACAATCAAAACAGGGCTACCCCGCGCCGCTCCTGGCGGGATGCTGCGCACTAATTTGTAGGATTATGTAACGAGTTTTACAATAATTACGTTCCTTGGATACATTTTGTATATAAATAACAATCAAAACATGTCATAAGGTTGCAAAATATTTTAAGTTATCTAATTAATTGGGTAGGTTTATAAAAATACACACGCACACAGTAGGTATAGGTCAGATGTAGTTTATATTTATATACGTAGATTGGTTTAAACATAGTTTGTTTTTTACCAGAAATATATGCGTGTCATTATCATTATCAAAATGATGCAACTCGTATGATATTTACGTATATACGGTTCATACTGAATAATCTACTAAATATCTAAAACGAATGAAAAAAAATATATAAAAGACATTCCACTATTGGTTAAAAAATATATTAATTATATTAATTTTAGTAATATTTATTTTTACAAAATAACAACGGTAAATATTCGTTGCAAATCAAATATTACAACTATTGATATACGAAAATCAAATCAATTCCTGATTTAAACATCTGTCACTGAATAATGACGGCAAATAAACATGATGAACATGATGAATATGAATTAAAAAAAGAATATTGCAATGCAGCTCACCTCCATGTCGAGTGGTCGCGTGTACCGCAGTGGGACGTATGGTCGTACGTATTAGAAGCCGGGCGGGCGGGTAAGGAGTGCGCGGTTCGGCCGACCGACCGGGCGTCACCGGGTACGCAGGACGGCTATCGATCTGCTTTTTGCACCCTGGAGCGCCACATCACTCCTCTTGCACACATCCACACCCCCTCCCAACGCCCGATCTATCTGCGGCTAGGCAAGATTTATTGTTCTGTCCCGGAATAACCGGATTTCCTCTAGTGTGATACGATGACTTTTTGCGATGAGGTTCTGGTTGATGTACGTTTTTCTTCTTTTTTTTCATTCTTCTGTCCTTGGCAATACCTACCTAAAATTTATGCTACAAACTAAACAAAGCTTTACTCGACAATGCACCTACGTTTAGTTTCTGTGAAATTATATTTCATGGAAATGGCCGGATATACGATAATAGAGTAATTTCTTCAGAAATAGCAAAATAATAAACGGAAAATATAACTCAAAAAGATTTCTTCAAATATTTAACTAGTTACATACTTACTTAAACCGCGATCAAACATCTTTTTATAATTTGTTGTACACAGACTTCTGTGAAAATTTAAATGGCAGTATAACGTAAAGTTTTTAATATCTCCCAACACAGAGAGCTTTTCGGATAGTCGGGAAATTCTTTTAGTAAACCAATTTATTTTTTATTTATTAATTAACTTTGCACTGGCAATGTCACACAAAATTGAGTCTGTGAGTATTTTTTTTAAGGAATAAAGGATGTGACAGAAAGGGAATAATACGACAGCATCGATAGTAGGTACACCTGGCTGACGTGGATGCTGCGGGCAGAAATGTAAAAAAATATCATCATTTTTTTATTTCTTGAACTTTCGTCACCGTATGCTGATGAAATTCCGTGAAACATTGTAGAACACTGAGTACTAAGCACGTTCACGAGAGCAGGATCACGAGAGTAAGTCGATTTGTTTTCAATGAAGACTTTACATTTTTTTATTAAAACAAATCGAAACCCCTGGTCTATTTACAACCTGTGTCACCGGGGCAGTTTACAAACATATCATTCACCAACAAGTGCCTCTAGTTTACACAAACACAATTGCCCGACCCCGGAATCGACCCGTGATCCGAAGGCGGCACATCCAACCCATAGACCAAACAGGCATTAAAACTTGTTTCAGAGAAACTTCGACTCCTTCATACTTGGACACAGTTAAATATGGAGATAAATACAAGCATAGGCCTGATGGCAAGTGGGTGCTGCCAACTCGTAGAAAACGCATAGAGCAACTCATAGGATCGTGTTTTGGCATCTAGCGAACTTACTATGTCTATACTGCTTGTCTTTAAACAAGACAGATCTGAACAACAAGGAAGATCAGATAACTACTTATTTTCTGGTCCGCTCTTCTGTGCAGAGCAGCATTCTGAACCGGTAGTAATTACAATATGAATGTAGATAGTCGTAAGGGTTTTGGGTAAAGAGATGGATGGATTGCGTGAATGAAAACATGCCTAAGAAAGACATGAATGTTGTTATGATGCAAATAGGAGACTACCACCTAGCGTCGGACAATGGCTGAAAAAGGCAGTTTTAAACATGACGATTTCTAAGAGTTTTGTGACAAAATCTACTTTAAAGTCCTTTTTGATTTAGAGTTATGGCGACCTTATTCACGCACAGAAACAACAACACCGAAGGGTGATGTTTTAACACATTCACTGCCAAATGCATTGTAAGTTGCATCTCTGTAAGCAGTTTTTGGTAATGAATGTACTACTGTGGCCATAAGTTTAAAGTGTTTTAATTATTTGTAATTAAGTATTAACTATAGGTAAGTTTTGATAATATTTTCGATAAACCTTTATTTATTGATAAAAAAATTGTATTTGGTTTTTGTTACAGTATGTGATGTATTTATAGTGTTTTTGTGTTAAATTATTTAAATTAGTACATAGGTATTACAAATTAAACAAATTTAATAATCACACAAGTTTAATTGCAGAAACAAAATACCAATAATGACAAGAATTTTCAAAAACTATAAATGTTGTTCAAAGTAACATTCAATGCATAGGGCTAGCCCTATATAGCTCCGTAGGCCAAGTACACGGCGCCGTGTAAATTCATTATTTTATCAATAATTATAGGTTTATCAAAACTTACTACAGCTCTTGCATTCATAGATAGTGGCAATACACTACCAGACCGTTTAGAAGGACCTGGCTTGTCACTCATTTTACTGTAAAAAAGTGTATTTTACAAACAAGTGTATTAAGGATGTGGTTTTCTGTGAAGTGGAGGTCTTTTCACAGTCGGCGGTCTAGCGGATAGTTATTCGTTATGCCTCACCTTTCATGGCAAGTGGGTTTCTGTTACACCCTGTATTGCTCTTCATATTCGAGTGTGTTCGTATTTCGTGCAAAATGCTCGGATATTGTGCTAGTTAAGCTTATCAAGTGTTTATTGTTTAAAAATAAATTCTGCGGAGCATGCCGTTGATAAGGTATTAAATTTATGCGGATTTTATGTTTTCATTTTGTATGCGATATTTGCAATGAACAAATGGAATATTTTATTAATTTTGGGTAAGAATATGCAGATTTCTGTGTGATATTGAATGTGGAATAACTTGCTTCGTTGAGGCGACTACGTGACTTAATCATATACGAAAATTGTTTCTCTTTATTTTGTTTTGAACCAAACGTTACTTAATAACATTTATTTAGAGAATGAGTTTTAATTCGTTCATATTTTCAAAAACGAGTAAAATTACCAGCTGAAGTGGTTTGCGACATGACACGTTCTCATCGCAGAGTTGATATGAAATAATTGAAAACTAGCAGATACATGCGACTTCATCTGCGTTTAAAATAATTGGGTTACGATTAAGTACGTTGTCATTGACAACGTACTTAATCGTAACCCGTATGATGTATGATGTAGTTGACAACTTGTCAACTACATCATACTCAATCGTAACCCAATTATTTTATTTGTTAATTATGTTTATTAACTCAATCAACTTTAGCACAAATTGGGGGAAATCAGCACCAACCACGACTGAGACTTAAAAAAATACTTATGCTCAAGTTGTTTAGTTTCAAAAACTGCTGCATATCACGGAAGGTCTATTCAGTAACCAACCGAAATATATGTATAATAAAATACTTATTAAAACATAAAAATATTTGTAAAGGTAAATACGTACATTTAAAATTCGAACAGGCACTTATTTTCTACACTGCGGTGGAAAGGAGCCGTTTATACCGAGAAAAGGAACTCTACCATTTATGGTAAGTCTCATTTCTAATCTTGACCAATTTCTAATCCACTGCTTCCTCCAGTTACAAGGTAATTAGTTGACGTGTTGGCACAGGGTTTCGTATCAAGTTTTCGTTCTCTTACGGCTGGGTTATCGGCCTTGTCATTTCCTTTTGTCGGCTCTTACGACACCGTCAGGATGGAATGGGGTGGTGACGACTGGTATGACGTAGGTATGACGACTGATAGGTGTGTGTGGAGACTACCACCTAGTGTGGGACAGGGGCCGTAAGATGATAATGGTATTTATAAATATGACGATTTATAAGAGTTTTGTGATGAAACCTACGTAAATAAAGTTCCTTTTGAGTTTGAGTTTGACACTATGTATGTCTACAGTTGGGGATCTCGAGTTAGTATATTAAATATATTATTATTTTACCCGTGTGGGGACGGGTCAGAATATAAAACTTCCCCACCGCACGCTGGGAAAAAACGCGTGCTGTAAAAGTCAACAAAACCCAGCACTCTTGGTGGTAGGCTCTAATGGTCTCCCCGGCTAGCTATCACTCTCACACCTAAGTCCAGTGCCAAGCAGTTTTACTGTGTTCCGTAGTGTTGATGTCAGAGCCGGTGCCCGACTGGGCATTTCCTTGAATTGTCTTCCCCATCTTAGACCCTGGCGTTGCTTTCCATCACGCAAGCCTAGGGTCAAAGGCATTCAAGTAATTGGTAAAAAAAGATATAATATAGGTTGACTGTTGTTTGCTCGCACACGTACTAACTAATATGTTCACATATTTTGTCAAAGTAATTGCTTTCCCAAGGTATACTTCGCATCCCGGTACCGCGGGCTGTGTTCAGGAATCCTCGTGTCTCGCACCGCAGTTCTGACAGCAGCCATATGCGTGACCAATCCCACCAAAGCGCATTATGAAGATCGGCGTCCTATTAATGTGGTCACTGGAACCCACTACCGCCACCCACGGCGCGGGATCAGGGTTCAAGTTACTAAAATTTTGCTACCAAATCGTAAGTGCAGATGAAGACCTTAACACTTATCACTGTGTGTATCATCATCCTACGGTAGGCAGAGATCACATCCTTCCACTTGCTACGATCGTGGCTCACTACTTTCGCTTCTTCCACAAAAATGAATGGTTTTATGTTAATGATGCTCATACTTTAGCCACTGTTAATATTTGGATCAAGTTAGGAATAAGATTTTTATCTCATCATAATCTCTAGCCCATAAAATACTCAGTCGTAAGTCACTCAGACTCAGTCGTCAGAGTCGAACCTCCTCCAATCATATGGAGGGAAGTCAGCCTACTGTATCGTGTGTGTACAGTAGGTATGTAGTGTTCCTTATTTTACCAAGGAGGCGGAAGCAAACATCCAATCATTCACAGGGTAAGAAAGAGTAAGAAGTAAAGTAAACAACATAAACATAAAGTCCTCCCAGTAGATTGTATTATCCTGAAATATATCCAAAAGTTCCGTATGGTGACCTATTTAGAATACGCAGTGCCATCATATGCCGTAAGAGGCGACTAAGGGAACGCAAGAAGCAAATCACCCAGCCGCTACAGAAGGAAAATTTGATACAACCCTTGTGCCAATCCGTCTTGCCAGCGTGACACAGTAGGCTCATTTCCCTCCATGAATTTGGAGGAGGTCCGACTCAGTAGTGGGCCATTCATGTGCTGAAACAACAATGACGACGATATCAAATATTCTTGAACGAAAATCAATCAGGTATTCCAACAAGTATTTTTGAACGCTAGAAGCTTTGAATGGATAAAAAAAACATAAAGTCCCCCCTCCCTCACATTAGCCTGAAATTTATCCAAACGTACTTCAGAATAGAGTTAAAATTGAAATTACAGTTGCCGGCGTGTCAATAGAAAATAAAGGTTACTTAATGCAGAAGTCCGCTGCAGTTCTGTTGCTTAAGCGGATGGTTCCTGACATCTTATCGGAGGTGCCTCAACGGGCAGTCTACGTTGACTTCAAGGGAGAAGAGGTTCTAGTTTTACAAGAAGAATGCTTTATGGCCGGTTGGCATTTTTTCGGGAATGAGGTACGGATAATGGTGAGCGCACAGTTGTCTGAGCCGAAAGCTTCGAACAAGTTGAACGAAACGTATTTTAGGATTCTGTTTAAGAAATCTCATGAAACCTCGCACACTTCCCCGCGTCGAATCTTCCGAATCTGGAAGAACCCCAGAAATCCTAGACGCATTCGGAAGACGTCATCGCGGCGGATTCGGCGCGGCTTATGCGGTCGACTTGACCAAGTTGACCGATGCACTCGCAGTCTATCAGTTGCGTATGACAGAGCAACGTGCGAGTAGGTACTATTTCTTCTTCCAGTAATAAAGCACTGACAATAAAAACCTCGTCAAGCTCCATCACAATTCACATGATAAAAGCGCGACAGGCGTAAAGGAAATACAAACGATTTCTTCGACGCGGTCGATTCTTTCGGCGCGGTAGATTCTTCTGGTGCGGATATGTGTGCGAGGCCTCCTCGACTTTGATTCGATTCGTTCGGCTCGGACAAGTGTGCGTTCACCATAAAGGTACCTATTGTTCTGTCAGGCAATAGGCTAAGGGGTCATCCATATATTACGTCACACGTTAAGGGGAGGGAGGGTATCGCCGATGTGACAGTGTGTGACAAGGGGCAGGGGACAAAAGATTTGTGACGTCACATGTTAAAATCTATACTTAAATATAAAGCTGCAGAGTTTGTTTGTTTGTTTGTTTGTTTGTTTGTTTGAACGCGCTAATCTCAGGAACTACTGGTCCGATTTCAAAAAATCTTTCAGTGTTAGATAGTCCATTTATCGAGGAAGGTTATAGGCTATATTTTATTTTCAAAAGAATTAGGGATCCGTATGAAAATTGCGATTTTGTAAACCAAGGTGTAAAATCGAAAACCTATTTATGCGTGCGCCGCAAAAACTATTGACAATAGAACAAAATGATGTACTACGGGTTTGTAGGTCTTATAAAGATCTACAAAAAAATCCGATCTAAACTATGATAGCACATATCTAACTATCATAGTTTAGTCACAATAACCGATTTTATGTTCATAAAAAATATGCACGGGTTCGAAGCCCACGCGGGCGAAGCCGCGCCCAAAAGCTAGTTAAAAATATTAGAACGTGAAATTTAGATGTAAATAAAAAACTATAAAAATCTACGAAATTGATCTACCTATATTTATTATTAAAAGTTCGTTTGACGTAATTTATGGATGGCCCCTCTTAGTTAATCAATTGTTGAACTTATCACCAATTAAGATCCCCAGTTTTATAATCTATTTTAATTTCTACCTTTTCGTTGATATTTCGATAAGTTATCTTTTTTATTGTTTACTGTAATATCTAAAAGCGCGCTGCATCAAATTATGATTTATTATTGTTTCCATTGGTTCGTATCGTGATTATAGGAAGAAGTAAGTATAATTGATAGTCCTATAAAAAAACCCAGCCGAAGTGAGGGCATAGTGTCAATGATAATAAGGTTAGTTTTTAAAATAATTTACTACGTTAAAATATGAGGGAGCAATCGACGTTTTTGTGAACCAGCATTTTACTACAAACTAGGGTTGAAAACCAACCAACTAGCAATCATTAACATTATCCTAGTAATTTGTGTTCCAGTATGTTTCTTCAGTGCTTAATTATCAAGTTATGTATTTCGTCAACAGTTGAACAGGCCTTTGTCAGAAAGTTAGACAAGATAAAAGTTGCTTATTTAAGCCTGCAATTTTGCACTTGGTGTCTTTAAGAGTTGTACTATCGATCCTTTTGTTATGTCTATAGGGTTTTTGTTACACCCTGTATAAAGAAATGTCATGTTGTACGAACAGGGATTTCTATCTGTGAGATTTAAATTATAACTAGTTTGTTTGCATCATCAGGCTCCATAAAGTCGGGGCGGGGCGCGACATGCGGGGGAGCAAGCGGCGAAAATATCTCTTTAATATCGGTCGATTGATCGAAATTACATAGATATAAAGTATCCGATGTAATACATTACATCTTACACTAAGATACACTTACACTAACTGTTTCACTTATAACTAAGGAGAGATGACATTATTTTATATCTCGAGATTTAAATATATATTAGTTACATTTTATTCCGTAGTGAAAGTGAGCTTAAATGCTAAAGCAACAATTATATTAGAATTTATGGGTTCCACAATTAATTTATCCGCGATGAACGATGATTAAAGGTTACCTGCAATACGCAGAATCATACATTAAAATGATACAACTTATAAAAAACTAAACTACACTAAGTAATGTCTCGAATCGTTTTGAAGTTGAACACATGTCGAACATTTGCTGCGCACGTGTGCCGTTTTTTCCCTTTACAAAGATTTACAATAAAGCTTGTTTGTTTCAAGACTGGAAAAAGCTACTCTGAGAAACGTCTTCTTATTTCGTAAGCTTGTTAAGGAAGTTTAGTATGCAAAGTTATAAAGGCTGCCATAATATTATTTCACCGCTTTTATGCAAAAATTATGTAGGTTCTCGTAAGAAACAAAAGCATTTGCCCGAAACTTTATAAATATTCTGAAAGATCTCGTTTTTGCCTCTGTCGGAAGGGTAGCATCAAGTTTACTATTTCTAAGAAATTCCGGAGGGATCTACTACAGACATTGTTTGCGTACAATAAGATTAAAAAACCCTCAACTACGAGCAATTATTGGAAAGCTTATTTGTTTCTAATTTACAAAGTTAGACTTTGTAGAAGTAAGTAATATATTATTTTCTATGAAATTTGCGCTCAAAAATGGCGATATTGTAAGTGAATTAGGGGGTTTAGTAAGGTTAGTGAAAAAACATTAAATACTTCCCAGTTCTACGAATTTACTTAAAACTTTCTCTTGAAATCTTCCCTTGAAGATATTTTTTACTCACTTTAAATTCACAACTAAGCGTACTCGGGTTTATCTAGTAATCTATATAATCCGATCAGGGACCCAGTTACGACGCAGGTACCAGGCGAAAGTCTAGATATCATTATTAGAGATAAATAATAAAAATTAAATTAAAAATTTAAATAAACCCCCGACACAATAACCTTTAAAAAGTAAAAAATAAAAATAAATACTTCGCGTTGGGGGACCACTCCCACTTATTTATTACCTGACCCCTGGTCCCCCAACGCGAAGTATTTATTTTTATTTTTTACTTTTTAAAGGTTATTGTGTCGGGGGTTTATTTAAATGTTTAATTAAATTTTTATTTTATACTTTTTATAGGTACATACTTATTATAATGTAGATTTTGTTAAATTGCACGTGATGCGCTTTCATTTGAGACCCCACTCGATTATATTTGCAGACATTCGGTTATTCTTCCCCACATTCACCCCTCATAACTTTTAAACGGCTCACCCGATTTTCATCAAACATGTCTAAGAACATCGCCCGTAACTCACCTTTCATACAAAAAAAAACTTTATTGAAATCGCTTCATCCGTTCGCGAGCTACGGTGCCACAGACAGACAGACCGACAGACAGACACGTGAAACTTATAACACCCCTCTTTTTGCGGTTATTCCCATACATCCACAACCCATTGTTCTCGAAAAATAAACTTTCATACATTAGTTCCCGCTACCTCCACGACAATTAAAATTAAAATATAAAATATTATTTTCTTTCCCACGACATCCATGCACAGGTTTTTAAGTACGGTCAGGAAGAAAATCGGAGAGAAAAAAATTTAAGAACCACTTACATGTATTTAATTAAATAAAATGCGTATATATATATATATATATTATGTAAATAAATGATTAATCAAAACATTTATTAGAAGTTTCAGACTTCAATCACAGTCCAGCCAATCACAGACAATCTACCTTATATAATATTAAATAGCTACAGTAAATACTTCTATTATATATTATAAAATCACACTTGTTATTATCACTATAACTACATAGTATAAAACAAAGTCTCTGTCGTCTGTCCGTCCCTATGTATGCTTAAATCTTTAAAACTAGGCAACGGATTTTGAAGCGGTTTTTTTTAATAGATAGGTTTTTTTTAATTCAAGAGGGGGTGCGGAGCCGGGGCGGGTCGCTAGTTTAACATAATTAAAACATTTTTAAATTTTAAACAACAACAAATTTTAAATTATTATCAGTCTTAATCAACCTTAAAATAAATATATTGAAAAATCTCTTACAAATAAATAAGATTTAATAAATCAGTGTAAATAGTTATAATAATATAAATAGGATATGCTTAACTATGATTTGCGTTATAAGTAGTGACGATATGCAATTTTAGTGCTACAATATAATCCAACTCCGATTTTAATCACAGTCCAGATAATCACTTGTATAAAACTAAATGAGTAACTACAAAAAAAAATAGTACAAACATACAAATAAAACGGTTTAAAATTATCACATATTAGAAATCACAGTTTAACCCTTACAAATATTCTTTAAATCATGAGTGAATCGGTTTCTTCTAGGCAAGCGCGCTCCATCTTAGGTCGCAGTGTCGCTTAACATCAGGTGAACTGGCGATCAAGCGTAAGCCTATCAAGTATTAAAAAAATGACATCAGTGTGAATATTTTACTTAACTACTTATGACTTACATCTAAATCCTATATAATTAAGATCTTGTCGTAGGCACATTTATTAGGTACTCACTAATCACAGACAAAACAATACGGGCTAATGTCCTCATCTCACAAAAAAAGTTAGCTATAGGAAAACTAAATTAAAATTAAAGCAAAGTTGGTACTTACTAGGACCATCAATAACATGAAATTCTGTTGGTACACTGGGCCCAGCGTCGGCACTGTCTTGTTCATCTCTCATTTTCACACACGGCTAACAAATACGAACGTCTTGACTTGAAACATCCGGGTTAAAAGACGTACTGATAAGAAATTGCATTTTTGTTTCGAAACTGTTCGCTCTCACAATCAAGAGTTGAGCGCTAACGAATTGTGCGTGTTGTCGCATGAATTAAACTACTATAGAAAGCTATTTTCATTAAACGAGAGATTTTATTTTATTTTATTCAATAGGTACAGAAACAGACAACAGATCAGAAATTACACAATATTATGTTAAAAAAATTAAAGTTAAAATAAATGGAAGATGATTATTAGTAAATCGATATTATTAAAAAAAAATCACGATTCATTATCTAAATCATAAAACCTTTTACATGTTGACGGTACTTTAAATTTCATGGATGTCCTGAGAATTAAATGTGTACACAAATAAAAGTCGTGTAGGTGGTGGTAATAAAATTATGGATGTATGGGAACAACCCCTTTTTGCGTCGGGAGTTAAAAAAGGATACAATTGAATAACAACGCTTAAAATTATGTCAATATCTCTAAACTGCGCTGTATTGTTGGGTACGTCAAAATCGATAGTCTATATTTTGATGTGCCAAATTATGAGCCTGCGTTTATAAACTAGTATGTTGAGACGGTTATTCCCAAACACATATGAAGGAATATCTTTTTCATATTTAAATTTGAGGCTAGTTTCCAGTATGTAATAATAATTCTTCCTTAAGTTGACGCGATCTAGTGAAAACAAATCAGTGTACGAATTTTTTTTACCCTTACCCTTAATGTCTTATCCTAAACATGAAATCCACGAACACAATTAATATGACACCCAGACTCAGAGCAAGTGTCTCTGGTTTAGACAAAGACACTTCGCTGGCTCACTATTACAAGGTTTTATGTCAATTTTGATGAAGTTGTGTAATAAGACTTTTAAATTTTTGGCTTGTGTAAAATCTATTTAAAGTTGCCCTAGCCTTATGTGACATTTTATTATCATAGTATAGGACATCATAATCCTCTCCAAGTATTAAAATTTGCGTTGTGACTTATAGATTTTATAATATCGCCATAATTAAAATAACATAGAACTTTGTGGTAGAAAAAATATTTATTTATTTAGTTATAATCACAACTTAGGACTTTGTATTTTTTTTTAAATCACATATGTTATAGCCAAGTTTAGTATTAATTGCTTAATCATATGAACTTATTACAAATTAAATTATTATTTAGCAGTAGCATTGACATTAAACATGAAATGACTTTATTACTATGAAAAGTAAGCTTAGTATTCCAAAATTTGTCACTCTTTTCAGTCACTAATTAATTAAATAAAATCACAAATCAAAATAAACTAGTTCATTTTATTATTAAAAAGTCGCTTATTTTTTTATATTGTTACTCCTTGTCTTTTGTTGGCATACATCGATACATCCGAGTAGACTTTATATTATCTATTTTAGTCTTGCATAATATGGGATTTTTGTCAATTTTGGCACAGTAAAAAAAGGTGTGTTTACATTCCTTCGGATTTTCTGGGGTCTCATATTGACTACAATATATAATTCTGTGGATTAAGAGAATTTAAAACTCATTTCAAGTTGTGATTTCGTAAATCGAAGTTCTGTTACTGTGGAATATTTTAGCCCTGTACAAGCTTCTTGAAAATTAAAGAAGTCATTACTACTTATTTGTATGTTAAGATAAGGTTTATCTGGATTAACCTGCAATAGTTATCTCATCAATAGTAATCAAGACCGAGCAATATGTCCTGCCCCTTTGCCTAACGTTCGTGGACAACGAGAAAGCCTTCGATTCGATCGAGACGTGGGCAGTATTGCAGGCTCTCCAGAGGTACCAAGTCGACTATCTGTCCATCGAAGTGTGGAAGTGCTTGTATGAAAACGCCACCATGTCAGTCCGACTCCAGGACCAGACCTCAAAACAGATATAGTTGCAGCGAGGTGTTAGTCGTTGTCCCTCCGAAACTGTTCACCACTGCACTGGAAGATGTTTTCACGGTTCTCGACTGGAAAGGGCTGGGCATATAGTCATAATGGCTGATACCATGGAGGGTCTCACTACGATGCTCGATAGCCTCTGTCGAGCCTCCGAATGAGTAGTCTTTAAGTACCCATCATCATCATCATCATTTCAGCCAAAAGACGTCCACTGCTGGGCATAGGCCTCATGTTCAAAGTAAGACAAAGTACCCATGTTCAAGCCCTATTGACATCGGAGGCTAAATCCCCCAAGTTGTTGACCATTATAATTACGTGGGACACATTGTCCAGTTAGGTAAGTCTAGGGCTGCCATCCGTCCGAAATTCCCCGGATTTGTCCTAGTTTGAAGGGCGTTCGGGGGCCGTCTAGCAGGGGTCTTGAAGAGTGTCCCCGGACACTTTTGTTGTCGGGGGAAATCCGTTTTTTTATAAATAAGCGGTAAATTAAAATAAATCTTAGTTACAAAATCCATCCACAATAACCCGCATTCAAGAAGGCTCGGTTTTTTTTATTTTTGTTGCAAAAAATACTTATAGAGGTGTCCGGGGAAAAATAATATATTTTGCCCAAATGTCCGGGATTTTTGCCGTGTTTATCCGGCGTCTGCAATTTAGGTGATGGCAGCCCTAGGTACGTCCAACTTTGAGAGAGAGATCAATCGTCGGATCCAACTCGGCTGGGCAGCTCTCGGGAAGCTGCGAAAGATCTTTTCGTCCACAATACCGCAGTGTTTGAAGACAAAAGTCTTCAACCAATTTGTGTTGCCAGTGAAGACACATTCTGGTACAGAGTCGTGGTTGTTCACTATGGGCTCCATTAGAAGGCTCAAAGTCAACCAAAGGGCAATGGAGAGGGCTGTTCGGAGTTTCCCTGCGAGATCGAATCAGAAATGAGATACGCAAGCAAACCAGGGTCACCGACATAGCCCATAGGATGTCGGCGACGACGACATGACTGCGAAGCTTAAGTTGAAGTTAGGTCATAGACAAGTTTATGGTGTTTTCAAAAAGCAAAGTCCTATGTTTAGCATAGAACCTTGTTAAGCTACAAAAAAAATTTTACTAATATTGAATGGTTCTATGTATTACATAGAACTTCGCTATTCCTGTTCGTTGATAAAAACAACATAAGACCGCGTAATATTTCATATTTTTCCGTAAATGCTGCCATCTAGTCGTTTATTTTTGAAATAAATAGTAGCTAATAACACATAGAACCTTGTAGTATTCATAACTAAATAAGTGATAAAATTGTAACATAGAACCTTGTAATAGTGAGCCAGCGACTTGCCCGGCCCCGAAATCATTAGGAAATGTTGCTACTAAACTGGCACTTTATTTCTAGCTCTAACTAGTAGTTTTTTTAATAAGTCGTTGGGGCCAAGCCGGGTTATGTAGGACTCTCAAATTTCAAATCAAATTATTTATTCAAAAATTAAATTTACAATAATTATCTCATATGTACAATGATTTCCTTAGGTAAAGATTTTTATAATACTAGGTGCCTGAACTAGGAAAACCTGTGTTTCAGACATGCAGGGCTACAACTAAACTAAAATAATCATAATGTAATTCCTAGTACATATTAGTATATAAGTATAGTTTATTAGGTACGATCTACGTGTATAAATTAAACAATATCTCTTAAACAAAATCTTAAAACTCTCTACTCTGTCGTGATTCTGCGATGTGAAGGCGCCCCGGCCACACCGTTCCTCCAGTCTACCCGGTTCAGGTGATTAGATTGGTGACGATGATTAGGTTGGTGACACCATACCCTTTGCTTGACCTCAGAATACTTCATTTAGGTATATGGTGCATGAAGTGTTGCTACTAATGTTCGATTCCGGTGTCGGGCAAGTGTCATTGTCTAAGCCAGAGGCACTTGCTCTGAGTCTGGGTGTCATTTGTTTTCGTTAATTTCGTGTTTGTAAACTGCCCCGCGATACAGGTCTTAAATATTGCAAGGGTTTCATTTAAAAAAGAGATAATAATAAGATAATACTTAAATGTATAGAAGTGTTATTGTTATTACAGGACAAGATCTATCCGGTGCATAAATTTCTTCTGGCTCGGAATCTAAGGGTCCAGTTCATGAGCGTAGTCAAGAAGAACTTATGGTGTGAAGCTCTGTCGCTTAAGTTCCAGAAGGCCATGACCAGCTTAGGTTTTATGGGCTATATCGACACCACTGGTACTGTTTGTCTAAGAGATGTATGTATCGTATCAATATTATTATGTAGGTAGCTAAATACTTGACCCACAGCTGAGTCGGGCCTCCTCCAACTACATGGAGGGTAATAGCAAACCATCTGCCAACCCGACTGGCCAGCGTGGCACAGTAGGCTTATTACCCTCCATGTAGTTGGAGGAGGCTCGACTCAGCAGTTGGTAATTGATGAGCTGATTAGTAGCATTGCGTCTACTTTTTGTAATTTATTTACCATAGCTATTTTTATTTTTCAGACTGATAATAACGCCCAGCCGTGTCATGTAAGCCTCTTGTGTTTATAAGATTGGGTACTAGGTATTATTGTTGGTGATCTTTGTTAGGCCAACCTTATTTATAAATGTTTATTTATTTACATTTTATTTAAAAAACGAATTTATTTTCTCATTCTCCACATAAAATGATGCACAACGTCCGCCTGTATTGCATTAGGCATTTTCTGCCAGTGTACCTTTATGCAGAAACAGAGAGTGACAGTGCACAAAGAGTGGCAGTGGTAGAAACGCAGTTACTTGTACAACATCGTTTATTCAATTAAAGAACATCAAATGCGAAAACAGAAGTATAAACTATAACAAAAGGCCATATGCACAATACTTAGTAGGTAAATTGACGATTTTTAGCTCCATTTACATTATTTTTTTTAATCTGTTATCATTCCCAGGGTATGTATGGCTCGCCTTTAATTTGCCGAGGAAAAGTAGTCGCAATTATGATGGCAGCCGATGCTCAATGGACCAACTGCACAGGAAATAGTGTTCTGATGCACTCATTGTCCGCTGAGTTTTTGAAAAAGTTTATGAATTGTGTTAGTCGGTAAGACTATACCTGCGATTATAATAAAACACTGACTTAATAACGACAAATTTTTGTATACTGATACTCAGTTCATACTGACCCACTGCCGAGTCGGGCATTCAAGGAGGGTAGCCTACTGTGCCTCGCTGGGGGATAGCCCTTCCCTTTCTTATTAAGTTCGGTTTCGTATTAAGTTTTTCTTCTCTTGTGGCTTCGGCTCTTACGACTCCCCCAGGCTGGAATGGGGTGGTGACACTATGTATTCTAAATCTAATTTTTGGAACCTAAATGTATTAGCTCGCGCGATATGATGTAACGCGCAGATAGATACAGACACGTGAAATTTACAAATAACCTCTGTTATCCCGAGACTTCAAGATGCTGCTGCTTGCAAATTCATTATTTGTTGTTCATTTGGTTAAGTTAGGGTGTAGGGTTCGGGCCGAGGCCCCCAGGGTCACGGAGCATGCTCTCTGCAATGGGAGTGAATCCCGTGGCCCTGGCTTGGGCAGTTAAGGATCGCCGTCGGTTTTAGTGGGTAGGTCAGGGCGCAATTTACCATCTCTACGCGCCCCGGAGTCCCACATGCCCCGGCCATTTCCCAACGGCTGGGTATCCATGAGGATCTCCAACGTAAAAAAAAGGGTTTAGTGTTGTTTTTTAACTTAACTCCTGCACTATGTATAACCTTTGTTGCGGGGGCAGTTTACAAACACGAAATTCACGAACATTTGTATGTCACCCAGTCTCAGAGCAGTCTCTGCTTTAGGTACACAAAGACACTTGCCCGACCTCGGAATCGAACCCGGGACCCCGTGATCCAAAGGCGGCGCATACAACCACTAGGCCCCTACACCAGCAAGGTATTAAACCGTTTCGAATTGTCCTCAGCTTATTCGAACCAGATACGTTTATAGACTGGTCAACAATGAAGAAGTCACTATACGATGATGATAATGACGAATACGACTATCTTCCCACTCTGTACGATAAACTAGCTGACGTCAGCAGCACAGAAGAAGACTTCGAAGATGAAGACTCCACATAAAGGTGAAAACACGGACAACGGTGCGGGCGCATACTGACTGAATGAATATGTTTCTTTTTGAATTAGCGTTTACCAATTAGAATACGATCCGAATTTCGTGTGTAGTCTTTGACACCATAGTAGCTGACCAAGAAAATGTTTTGTTTTATACCCGACGAAAGAAATATTTCTACCAAATTTTAAGTCTCGGGGCCTAATGGTTGCAGAGATTTAACGTGATGAGTCAGTCTAAAGGTGGAAATATAAGATATATTCGAACTTCGAACAATACAAAAACACCGTCTCTTCCGGTGTCTGTGTTTTTCCCTATAAATTGTATTCCTTCAATAAAATGTATGTTTCTAAAATGCAACATTCTGTATTTGACCATTTTCTTTCATGCTAATTTCATTGCTAACAGAGTCAGCATAGTGCTAGTTGGACATAGTTAAATAGTCCGTGTAGTGACGGATTTGGAAAACATATTGCCACCACCCCATTCCATCCTAAGGGTGTCGTAAGAGCCGACAGAAGAAAATGACAAGGCCGAAAACCTAGCTGCAAGAGAAGGAAAAATTTATACGAAACCAGTTACCTTCATGCAACTGGAGGAGGCCCGACTCAACAGTGGGTTATCTATGAGGCGAGTAGTAGTAGTTTTATTTATTTATTTCATCATAGAGCTATCATTACAGGTATAGGTAAAAAAATATTACATGAGCTTGACTACTGTGTAACTATTTTTTGGCAAGGTTAGTGGGTAACCCCCTCGACCGGGCTGCCACCCTACTATGGTGTTGGGCCTTGCGTTTTTTTTTTTTTTTTATGAATGAGAGTGGCAAACGAGCAAACGGGTCACCTGATGGTAAGTGATCACCGCCGCCCATGGACACCCACAACACCAGAGGGGTTGCAAGTGCTTTGCCGGCCTTTAAGAAAGGAATAGGAAGCCATGGATGTTCCTCCGGCCCTCTCGCTCACCGAACGAAGCGCAGTAGCTAAAAACTACTACTCAAAAGTCGGTCTTCTGCGAGAGTGTGGTACTTACCCGGTCGAGCCGGCCCATTCATGCTGCGAACAGCGTGGCTCTACCACAAATCCGTTGGGCCTTGCCGGACAAGCCCATAAGGAGAGGTCAGACGAAGAGCGGCACAGAGCCGTGGGTTTTGGTTCCGAGCACTCTGTCCTCAAGTGCCTCGGGAGCCTTAAACTGCCGCGAAACACAATGCGGTGGTGGAAGCGTAGGACCACGCATTGAGACCAGCACTACATCCGACGCCCGACGGAGACACGTAAAATATCCCGCACGTGGCTCTAAGTGGGGTTTCAGAGCCTCCAGAGCTCCCCATCAAAGCGTGGCCGTTGACGGGCGGGCCAAGGGTCCTTAGTGTCGTGGAGCATGTTCCCGTGTATGTGAGACCTGGTCCTGTTTCTAGCAGTTAAGGGTTCGCCGTTGGTTTTAGTGGGTAGGTTGGGGTGCAATCACCATTTTTTCGCGACTCGAAGTCCCACATAACCCAGACAGTCAGTCTACTAAAAAAAAAAATAGACCGACTAGCTGAACGCCGCGTAGACTGATTGTTGATAATTGAAATAAAATACATCCGAAAACTTTATTTCTTTATTACAAAAGACAATTAACATAACTACATACCGCCTATTTGATATAATGAAGAACAAATATTCACAGCAAAAATTAAAGATAATTAAAGTACTACAACATTAAGGAAATGAATTATTATTTTAAATACTACATCTACAGTCGACTCCACAAACTATTGACCTCCAGGTTCCATTGTACCTATTCTAAAAACTATTTTAATCAATGGTTGAAAAATTAATTACATTTTTTTAACCGTAGTTCACCCTTGTACAATATAAATGTCGCTGGTTGTCACAAGTCTATATATACCCTAATACATCTTTATACTGTATAAGATATTGTGCCTATACATTATGTGTACTACTTAATTAACTGCGCATTATTTATTTTGCAATATTCATAATAGTAATAAAACATATACATACCTTAAAATACATATAATAAGGTTCACGGTTATGAAGAAAAAATGAATGTAACTATTACTACAAAATAGTGTGATTAAAAACATTTTTCACTAGCTTATGATTAACATTCAATGTAAAAATGACATTCTAAAGTAAAGTGGAATATGGAACGTAATCCATTATGTACAAGATAATAGGTATTAAATAAAACATACAAAAATAATTAAAATATGGAAGACTAAAAACTAGAATTTTCCTTAAATATTCTCACTATAAAACGAATCTCACAACGATAATATTAACTAAAGAATACATTGTTTAAGATAGTGCAACATTTACAACGTATTACAAAAATAATTAGTGTAATAAAAATATATGTGATGTACAATGATTGCCTATCTTATCAGAATCGAAATTACTTGTTCACGTAGAAATACGAGTCGCTATTCGATAATAAATCGAACCTCCCTTCAAATAGTGTCATCCATCACTCACTACATAGTATAAAACAAAGTCGCTGTCGTCTGTCCGTCCCTATGTATGCTTAAATCTTTAAAACCACGCAACGGATTATGAAGTGTTTTTTTTAATAGATAGAGTGATTCGGGAGGAAGGTTTACATGCATATTAATGTAGAGAAACACTGATAAATTTAGATGTTCGTAGTTAGTAACGTATAAAATATTAAAATCATTTCATCGTAGGTACTACATATTAAATCAAGTGAAACTACGCTTGAGTTGAGATTTTAATCGCCATTTACATGACTACGTAGTTATTGTTGTGATAGCACTGAAAGTAGACTGTTTTGTATTGCTAACGAATACTCAAGTGCGCTCTCGACCACATTTGCAAAAATAGAGATCAAATGTCTTCAGCATTGATTTTGAGCCGTGTACCTTTTTAGCAAACACTGTTCTAATTTATGTGACTTGTAATTCATGACAACGTCAAAGTCATCAAGACTGAGTTGTTGTAGTTCGGCATTTGTCTACTCAAGCATCATTCTAAAATGAATACTCTACTCTAGTGACAAGCACTAAGTCTTGAGTAACATTTAGGATTATTTTAACCAGAGCGCTGATCCACGTGAAACATTTCACAAATAGCCTTGAGTTGTGTCTGATACAAAAGCTCTTTAATGTGTACCAGCAAATAAAAAAAAACTTTCGTAAAGGTCTAAACGTCCATTTTGAGCATTACGCGTCAAAGCATTACGCCACCTTTACCACACGGGAAGCAACCAGCCGTTAGTTAATAACTTCATTGTATAAATTATAATATTACATTCGAACGGAGAAACCATGGATACGACAATTCTAGGCTAATATTAGGAAGTAAAACCCACTGAAAAGCCAACTATGACCATTACCATGAAATAAAAATAAATCATTTTAAAAACCAGCTTATAATAGCAGAATATTGCAGAATATATAATGATTAAACTATGCAAATATATATTTTAACGTACGTTTGTTCATGTGACCGTATTATTGTAAAACAGTAAGCAGTTGTCTCATAATTTATCGACAGTTTATAATCTCGCTAAACAGTTAATAAAGCAACGGTGTTTACAACAATGCGGTAACACATACATTTGAAATTATTGACACGGGTCGGAATCGCGGTAGACATTCGCAGGTGATAATCTCAAGATTCGAAATGGGCGATATACCATGTTGCAGTCTATACTTCAACGTCTACTTAATATAGAGGTAACTTCAAATATCTACTGTGAGTAGGTAAACTCAATAGTTTACATCAATACGGTCAATATACCAGCCGGCCTAACAAGCGACCCGTGAGATTTTGATGCGCAAATTTCGACTAAAGCGTCATTATTAAAAAAAGTTTACGATTACCTGCACGAAAACTCACGTATAGCAAAGTCAAACAATGATCTTCAGACAAATATCAAGTAGGTAAGATACACACTGCGAAACAGATCGCAACGCGATCTTTGCGTACAATTACTAGACTTAGCTAATCTTGATCTCGTAGAGCATTCTTTTTATACCTTCATGATTATGAACTTGCGACACTCGTATGCGAGATTTTGCTATTCAAGCTTGCTTGCTTACACATTCGGTACTCGATAACAATGACATTGTCGCCATCATTTTATTTAAAATGTACGTGCGTATGTATCGTATCTACAAATTCTCCAAGTACGGTGGTTTAATGATTGCAAAGTTCAACAAATTGGTTCGCCATTTCATCCCGCGCAAATTAGGCCGGCTGATAAGAATATTACGGATTTAAAATTACACACATACTCCTAATACACGCTACAACAATAGGTACTATCTGGCCCCTATATAAAAGCCTTTATAACATTACTTGTAGCTGAATCTAAATACAATTTTCTATTCAACGTTATTCAGATTAACAGAGCCAAGAGCAAGCTGAAGGCACTGACATAATCTAACAATCATCAGTTATATCAGTCCAATGGTAAAGGAAGTATTCTAAGACTCAATTGACGGTCACTTGTCAAGAGGCAATCTACTACTTCTCGACCTAAACGTTCGAATAGAATTATCATATCTCGGTCCTATACTGCGTGTTGTAAACTAAATACACTGGGTACTCCAAATCTGCTTTACGAATTGACGTTCGAAAATGTCGCACGCTTTACTATATAGCGACGTAACTCAACAATGAACCTAAACTTTTGTATATACATATCTCCCTATCGACCGCTTAACGTGCCCTCCGAAGCACAGAGGACATTACACACAAATTATCTACAGGATGGACACCCATCTAGTATCCAACTGAGCCAGTTTCGTTTTACAAATACCTATACAAATACGTTCTATTGAATCTGTTTGCGAAGTCAAAATGATTCCGCTAATCGCTAAACTGCCGATGTTGACGGGACTTTAACTAGCAGTTAACTGATGGTATAAGAAATATGAATTAGAAAAACAACAATATTGCTTTGATAGGTACACCCAATAACAATAACACACACATAATGATCTTTTACATATATGTGCTGCGTTAATGGCCATTTCAACACATTTCCGGAAACTGTACTATACGCCAATCGGTGATTATAACTGACTTAACTTGTTCGGGGAAGTCACTAGCGTAATCTATAACGGCTATTATTTAATAACATCAATATGGTACTCATTCCACTATTCGTCAACGATAAAACTTAGAGCCCAGTCTAATCATCAGGCACTTGAAGCCAAGTAATAACAATGTACAACTCTTACACACTACGTCAAATAAGTTATATATTGCAAATAATTACATTTATATTTCGACAAGAGGAAATTCTAAAAAGATATGACTTCAGTACATAGTTAGGAATGTGTGCATTTTTTAAATATCTTTTCCTATTTTTACATCAACATAAAAGTAAACAGTATTAAAATATACCTAAATACTTTTAGAAAAAATCCATTTCATTTTTCTAAACGCATTCATCTTCCGTGGCCCTAGTAAGTTTGACGTCAAAAGACTTAGTGAGCATAAACAGTATCCAATATACTGCTTAGGTTCTTAATAGAAATACTAACGCATGGAGCACAGTATGTAGCATCGCGCTTATTTTACACTTATAAATTACTAATTTTGCAATTTAAAAGCTAACTATACAAAAGAACACGTATTAAGAATATGTTGATAATAAAGATTAGAGAGAAAAGTATCAAGTTAATTAAACGGAAATGCATATTCCCTTAAGCTCACAGCGGGATCGATTGCAATGTTTCTGAAGTTCCAATTAGTTTCGAGTGTTTGCAAAGATAATTGGAAACGTCTGCGTCAAGATGAATTTGTCCTCTCCGCAAACACATCTGTGTATTTGAAGCTTAATTCATAATAACAGTTATTTGCACAAGCTTAAGAAAATATCACCGTCTATCGTTTAGCCAAACAATTGAATAACCTATTAAGAATGAACGATTATTTACTACAAATATGACATCTATTACCAAGTGGATTACTCCTAGGTACGATACAAGAATATACGTATATCTTAGCTACGAAAATAATTTAGAAATTTACACTAAGGAAACATTCTATGCACATTCAAATGATAATAAATAGTATTAGTATTAAAAATAAAAGACCTATAAGTATTCCAATGGCCAACCATTGACGTCGATCTGAAAGAAAATATGAAAACAGCTTGAAAACAAATAGAGTTTGAAGGTTCCTTTCATTTTGTTACTAGAACTTAAATACAATTGGAGTGAATTTCCAGTTAACTGAAGATTTAAATCTCTCGGTCTCGAAGTAATACACAGATAAGTCCTGAGAAATTTTTTATGTAAATAAGTAAATAGACATAATGATGTCTGTGATTAATGTAACCAGTGTTGGACAGTTAAAAAAATTAACTACAATTATGGTTTTTCAATCAGCCACTAACCTTTGCCGCTAAACGTAGGACGGCGTCAAAGATTTTTACAAAGAAAGTTCGGTGCTGTACTTGTTTGCGTAATCTATTGGACGACTTTATAAAGGTTGTTGATATAGGTACCTACTTTTCAAAGACCTTTAGGTATAAGCTTGTCGAACCAGCTAAACCAGCATCGATGCACATTATCATTCATTGCAACAGTAATATTAGCTGGCCGCAAACCGCATGCGATGTGGCCGTCATTGAAAAGCAAAATCTATTTCTAGTCAATGTTATAATGGTGCATCACGAAGGGGAAAAATACGGTTAAGAGAACTTACCTACTGATAATTTTAAAAGTTACTACATACTCATTAACAAAATGTATCAAGAAATTTACAGAAAAAATGGTGTCACGATGTATGCATAAATGGTTGCGAAAAACTGAAGACTAACTTGAGCCCTTCCATGTAATTCTAAAAGGAGATCGGACTAAGTAGTGAGTACTTTATGGGTTGAGATGAATTGAGAAAACTGTTCTATAATCAAAGTTAGAGTGCGACGGTTTGTTTTTGCGGGAACATGAAAAGCTGGAGTCGCGATTCGTTGAGTAGGAGAAAAAACAGGGTTAAACACATCGTCATCGTTTCAGCCCATAAATAACCCACAACTGGGTCAAATCTCCACTATATTCATGGAGGAAAGTTAGCCTTCTGTGCAACGCTACCAAGAGGAGTTGGTACAAGGATTTGTATCCAGTTTTCCTTTTCTTGCGGCTAGAAGATCTGACTCTTGCGTTCCTTAAGTCACCTCTTACGATACCGGCCGGATATGTGTTGGTGACATTGTGTCTTCTAAATCCGTCACCATTAACGAAGAGTTAAGTTTACTTACCATTATTCATGTGGAGAACTTTGGCCACCTTCTTTATCGTTGAGTCCAGTTTTGAGTCTGTATTCTCCAATTCCGTGTTTAAGTCATCCAGCATTCTAGAGCAAATAGTTTAATTCTATTATAACGCAATCAAACGGCAGGTTAAGCGTCTGGTTGTGCTAGATGGTAGATGGGTGTCCGTAACTTGCGTGTGCTGACCTGCTCTGTGCTTCGAAGGGCACATAAAACCAGTCCAGCTGACAGCTGCCATCTATGGCAGTCATTCCGAGTAGGCAGTATCGTGAAAAACTGACAACTGACATAAATATATAATTTCCGTTGGTCCCACTATATGGCTATACATTATTTTAATTCCAATCATTAAATTGATCAAGTCTCAAGCACAATACTCATCTGCAAGACCCCTGGACACCGTGAGCGATTTCTGCGTGCACAGGGAACGTTATCAATAAAACAAAATTATATGAATTAGATTTTAACTGTTTCTTTGTACTTTTGAAGACAACTGTCATCTAGTCTGTCCCGCGACCACGACTGCTGCAAAGCATTCGAAACGTCGGAAATTATATAATGTAATATACACGCGATAAATCCGTTAAAAAGTGTTTAATTTCAATGTGTAGATAATAATCACGAAAACTTAAGAAATCATTATTTATTAGCAAGCTTTGTGAGTATATAGCATTTCGTATTTAGCATTAGGCGCCATAAGCGAGTGACATTTAGTAAAATACTCACACGGCCTGCTCATCCAGTTCGATCCCAATCTGCTTGGACACAGTCTTCAATGAGCCGACGGAATTGCTGATCACTTGCAACTGGTCGTTCTGACTCGCCATCATTTTGTCTTGCATCGACATGATATCGCTGTCATAGTCAAACCGATTGGGACTATCCGTCTGGTTGGCCAGTTTTGAGTACTTAGTGTACTTGGGCGTCGACGTCCAGTTTCCGAGGTGCATGGGGCTCTCTTCCCCGAGCAAGGGCTCACGGGCCGTGCCGTCGCTGTCGCGGTTCCGGTTGAGACTCATTTTGTTCTTCATGACCTAGAAATATGTTCAGTTAGAGACGTGGCACAGCTTGGATGGAAGATATTCCGTTATGATGTAGTAATAAATAAATAAATAATAAATAAAATCTTTATTTTGTACAAATTGTACAACATGTAGAAATAACATAATACACTGAAATGTTGCTGTCGTTCTGGATAGAACAATACTGCTCTACTTAGTTACAATACTACTCTCTATTCCGTGTGGTGACGGATTTAGAATACGCTGTGTCACCAACCCATACCATCCCGAGGGTGTCGTAAGAGGCGACTAAGGGAATGCAAGAGGCAGATCACCTAGCCGCAAGAGAAGGAAAACTTGATACAAACCCTGTGGCAACTCGTCTTGTCAGCGTGGCGCAGTAGGCTAATTTCCCTCCATGATTTTGGAGGAAGTTTGGAGGAGGCCTGACTCAGTAGTGGGTCATTCATGGGCTGAAAAGACGACTCTACTAAGAACAATACTACAGCGTTGTATGGTGGATTCCGTGTAGGATTTAAAATCCACAATGCCAGCCCATTCCACCATGAAGGTGTCGTAAGGGGCGACTAACGGAACGCAAGAGAAGGAAATCTTTATACAAACCCTGTGCCGACCCATAAATTCCCATTGCTGCGTCGGGCCTCCTCCAAATTATTGGATGGAAACTAGCCTTCCGTGTGACGCTGTCAATACTAAACACAAGGTTTGTATAAGTCCAATTTCTATATTAATTTCATCAGCATTCATCACAAGTACGTATAAAAATGTCAGGTAATATCGTGTTTAAGGTGAATGTTCCAGGGTAGCCCGCGAAATTCAAATTTTCGTACGTTTTTTGCTATTTGCAGGTCAGTCCTAGCTTGTATGTTGATTAAAATGTTATTCGCGGCTGTAAGACGTATGTAGTTATAGAATTTTATTCATCAAAGTTGCCTCGTTGGTCTAGTGGTTAGATAGATGTGCCGCCTTTGGATCAACGGGTCCCGGGTTCGATTCCGGGGTCGGGCAAGTGTCTTTGTCTAAACCAGAGGCACTGGCTCGGAGTCTGGGTGTCATTTCTATCTATAATATGTATGTATTTACAAAAAATAATGTATATAAGTAGTTTATCATCCATCTCGTTACCATAACACAAGCATTAAGTTGCTTAGCTTGGGACGAGATGGCGGTGTGTGAAATGTCCAAGGATATTTATTTATTTATATTTATCAATACAACCCTTCAAGCTCATAAAGGTGCAAGAAAAACTTTTTCAAGCTCAAAGTCATTCTTGCACCTTTATGAGCTTGGAGGGTTGTATTGATGATTAAGACAGCCGCGAATAACATTTTAATCAACATACAACCTAGGACTGACCTGCAAATTGCAAAAAAACGTAAGAAAATTTGAATTTCGCGGGCTACCCTGGAACATTCACCTTAACACTTCATATCTTTTTATATTCTTTTTTTAGCAGTTGTCTATTTTCACGTTTTAACATGAAAATGATAACACCATTTTATTAATACATACCATTAGATTAGTTTATTAAACCCATTAGCGATACATGTAGGATTTGTACTGGTACTACTTAATCTGCCAGATAAACAACTTCTGGTTCTGCTGTATTCCGGTTTAGTGTCCATCATTTGTAATAACAGGCCTCCTCCGGGTTTCTGTCATTCTGCTATCTATGGCAGTCGGTACACGTAGACCGTAGAGTGAGAAATGAGAGCTGGCATTACCAAATTATTACTACTTGTACAAACTAGTTAGTTTGCTAATCTTCTTGGGACATTCGAAACAATGGGTTCATTGTTGCGTGATTAGCAGTATTAAGGAACATAAAAGCATTCACACAAAAAGGCAGGCGAGGGACTGTATGTGATATGATTGAAAAGTGGCGGATAATGAACCTAGAAAATAGGAAATATGTACAGTCCGCGCCAATCTTTATGGCCGGGCTGAATGTAGCCGCAATAAGGTGGGTTTAGACCAAACGAACAAAGATCTTTAACTAGGACAACAGCATTCTTTCTTGATCTTTATGTGTAAACGATTTATGTGATGCAATCTAATGCACAGGCCCGATGGTAGATGGAAGAAATGGCGGAGAAATGCTACATGAATAAGTCAACGGCAACTTACTCTGACTTCTTGCTTCGTCGCTTCTATGAAGGTCTTCCTGTCGGTTATCTCACGATTGTCGATTTTGAATTTCGACGAGTTCTTCTCAACAATGCGTATAGTTGCTGGTTACGGAAACTATCATATCATCACAATTTTACTGTAGTCCAACTAATAATCATACCGGTGTTAACCGCAGTACTAATTTGACCACCATGATGGACCATGGGTGTCTAAAGGCGGAAACATACCAACGTGTAGTGGCGTGTCGTGACGCGAAGCATATCAGTTTCATACATTTAGGACAACGCGTCACGACACGACACTACATACTAATGTGTCTGTAACCATATTATATGTTTAAAACCGATATGCTTCTGACGCGTCACAGCTCGTTAGTATGTGTCCGCCTTAACACGCATTAGAGTGTGCAAGCCACTGGTACTGGGTCACAAAGTTGGAGGTGAGGCTGCCAAATTGAGAAAGAGTAGGCAGATATCTCATTCATTTTCGTTTAAGAATTGTCAATCATATTTGCAAAAGGATATTGATTGTATCTTGCAAGTCTTCTAAATCCCATTCAATGCTACGGAGTGCGTTCCTGAGCTCCGTAGATGTCCATTCTACTTCAGGACTGTTGGGGATGTACGGCGCTCTTGAGATCTCTTGCCAGCGAAGGTACAGGCCACGTGTCTTGTTCAGAGCTTTGAACACCTCACTGTGTGACCAGGAAGAGCATTTTGTGAGAACGAAAAATATTGGCTGTAATTTGATTTCAGAATTTAAACTAGGTTGCCAGACCATTATATTGGAATAGAAGATATTCTGTGCTGATGCATCAGGGTAAGGTAACAGATTAAGCAAATTTTCCTCCATGATAATGTATGGCATAGTCTACTTACATGCATAGAATATCACACAACATATATAACATGCAACACAATACACAAGGTTTATACAATATGCTACTCAAACATAGATCATTCCAGAATACATAAAAGAATTATGGATTACATCCATCAATTTTATAAATAACATATCATCATACAGAATGACAAGATAAAAATGATAGTACTGGTTCAAGAAAAGTACCTATTACTACCACTTTAATTGGCATTATCCTGTCGGGACTGCATGCATATGCAATAATATATTACTTTGTAGACAGATTTGTATGCACCACTTACTCCTTGACGACGTAAAACGGATCTTCTAAAGTCATGTCAAACAAGAGTAGCAGTGATTTAGGGCAAATTGACTCATGTGACGAATGGAGAAAGCACAGAGAATTGAAAAATAAAATAAACACACGAAAATAAAAATGCACAGGTGTATCCAGACAATCCTTCGCCTATCCCACAAAATATCGACAACATGATACGTACTATTAGAATCGCTCGATGAAACGAAACAGCTATTCTCTGTCCCTTGCTAACTCACGTAAGGGAGGCTGTTGGCGAGCTGCGTAATGAGTCGAAGTTGCAATGCGCAATCGCGCGGCGGTCGCCAAGAGCAAAGGAAACTTGATGCGATGCGACATTACACCCCCGATATCGTCAGGGGGCACGCATTCTCTTTCCCTATCACCCTGTGTCACACCCTCACACCAAAACAACCCTCTTCTCCGTCAGTGTCAACGTCAACATTCAGTCATTTGTGTCTTGTCAGCTCAGCTGCCAGTTGTCAGCTGTCCATATTTTTTTATGGGAAGTTAAAACACACCAGTGGTTTTTTCCAAGCTCATTTACGTCAATCTATCTTTAAATAAATAAAAATGAATTGCTGTCCGTTAGTCTCGCTAAAACTCGAGAATGGCTGGAACGATTTAGCTAATTTTGGCCTTGAAATATTTCTGGAAGTCCAGGGAAGGTATAAACAGTGAGAAAATATGAACAATTTTTTTTATACTCATTACTTTTGTTCCTGCCTATTTTAGCACATATTTTAATAATGTTGAAACATTGTGGAATTATCATTCAGGTTTTTTATTTATTGATTCTGAGGCGGTATGAAGTTTGCCGGGTCAGCCAGTATAGAATAAAATGCAAAAGCGATTATTAGTGCCAAGTAAAAATATAGATGTGACCTACCAATATTGGGGATAATTTCATAAAAATAAAAGTTTGACACGGAGAGTCGATAAATTTGTTTCGATATACATAGATTTACTTAAAAATGATTTTTGTCTGAGGATATCTACATTCTATTGTGCGCTCCTTAATGGAGAAAAGTACGATGGTATATTCAACTTATTGTCTTTGTACGCTTCGTTTGGGGAACTTAAAGTTAACGGTGTAAAATAGCGCACTTTAACAGAGAGATGTCTGGGTACATACGTTCTATTGTTTGTTCTAGTTTTTAGATACAATCGTACTTTTCACCGCACAATAGAGTATCGTCGTCTAACTAAATAAAGTGTATGTAATGTGTTTTCTTTGGTAACGATAGTGGTAAAAATATTCACTGGAGAGAGGTATGGTAAGGTATGTAATACGTACGAGGTCAAATTGGAATAAGTACAAATAGTAGCACATCAACACCAAGTATAAAATTTCCATAGTGGCAAACAAAATGTAATGTCTGGATTATAAATTGGAATCGCACATTATCAGACTGGATGCTAGGATGTGCTGCTGAAAGTGTTGTAGCGAGATCCCTAGAGTGGTAACCCTCGACATTGGACTCCAGTGCAACCTTCGGACGAGTCTGCAACATCCACCTGCCTGGTCAACCTGGTAAAGACGAATACTCCTCAGCAGCAGTAGTCACTTAGCAAGCCAAGACGTCAGCCCTATCAGGACCACACGCAGCCGAGTCACCGTGATACCTGGTTCTGCGGAGCGACACTCAACCGCTCAGTGAACTCCACTACACAGTTGAGGTGCTCAGTTTCGACTCACCGTAGACTCCGAGCGCTCCTGGCACTTGCAAGCTCATCACACTGCAGTAATTCAAGGGGATCGACCTCCATCTTGGGGGAGAGCAATGCAGCGACCAAGATGCTTTAAATATTTACACAATTTAGCCGAAAAATGTGAAATAATTGCTTAGTGAAATATCGCCTACAAATGCGAGAAATACCAAAAAAGTCACATACAGCCATAGCGAAAATTCAAGTGCAATTCGCACAGTTAAGATTTCCCCGACTACTACTATCGGGGAATAGGTGCAGCGACCCCTAGCCACACATACCACCTCGTCTCGCTGGATGATCATCCCTTTGCGCCTAAAGTGTCAATGGAAATTGCTGCAACCGGCTGGCGTGCGAGGCACCACCCTAGTACCGCGGCATCCGTGTGCAACGCTATAGGTAAAGTTGCCTCTTTATAAGCAAGCAAAATGAATAAATATATTACCCCAGTTAGTATTTAAAGCCGTGTTCGTTCTGTTGTCGATGATACTTACTCTATGGTTTAGTCTATAGATATTTTGTTCCATAGACAAAAGCTTATCCTTTAGTCTATGGTGCTCACCTTGTCCTCGTAGCTCGCTCGTTCGCTTGCTTGTAGCTCATGCAAGTTCTATGATATTGGTGTTATTTTATTTATTTTACCACCCATTTATTAGATTTTAGTTTATCAACATGAATTCAGTTTTAAACCCTGAAGCTCCGGAGTTTTATCCTCATTTCACATCATTTACACAGGTGCGTGATTCAGCGAGTTCTTTCATTCAATGACAACAGGCATGCTGGTTTTTGGTGTTTTCGCAATCGTATTGTGCGATAATATTCTAATCACACATGAAATATGTTTTTGGATAATCTAGCGAATTTCACTAATATGAGGCACTATCTCTAATTATATCGCGCAAATAGTGTCCAATAGAAAGACTATTTGTGTATTGTCTTGTCTCATTCATTACATACACGTTTAGTAATTTATTAGATTATTCTGTGTTCTCTATAAAACATAACGAATATATTCCGAAGAGTCCGTCCTGTGAGCCGGCTTTATTAAACATTCACTTCCTACGAAGTTACTCTACCATGTGACTTTAATGGAATCAATACTGTCTGTAACACATTGCTATAATAATTACCCACTATTCATTGTAGTTTGGGAAATTTACATTACAAAACGCTATTCACTTAGTGTACCATCCGATTTCTAAGAAGCTCATTACCGTTTGTGTAAATCATTTTGTAAATAATACTTATACTTTTGTTATTTAGTAAATTTGCTATTTAGGCAGTTTCAAAATGGAATCTCTGCTCAAGGTTTGTTCTATTATGATAATGGAAATTTATTTAATTTTCGTTACATTCAACCTTGATAGTAATGTTTCTTTTTTTCTGATGACCTAATTTAATTGAATAAGTTAAAATATGTTACTTTCTCGCTATAACCTTGTTGTGTTCTCAGTGTTAAGGGTATTATTTTGTGTCACAACTTAAATATTGACAATAGATTAATTTACTGGATTTCATTCACTTAAAATGATATTACTAAAGGTTAAAGAAATAGCCAAACGGCAGATCAAATTGGTCAAAAGTAGCTGAAGTGTTGTCATCTAACAAAAATAACAAAAGAAAAACATGTTAATTTGAAGTTTGATTCACCATTTGCTGTGTTTTTAGTAACTCATCATCCAAAATAGCTATTTGTTGTGGTAATGTAAACTTATCATCACAAAATGCCCCTTTATGTGATGTAACTTTGTCTATGGCTTATGATTAGGGTCAGAAAGTGGGTCAGAAAACCCACTTTCTGACCCTAATATTGTACTTGTACTTTGTGGTAAATACTTGGTTAATCTAGTTTAATTTAGTTTCACATCATAAGATCAATAGGAACCAGAAACAATCTAATAGTTGACATTTATTGTTGCAGGGTGGATACTCAACAGTCAACAAAACAATCAGATCATCCAACAGTATGCCTTCTGGGAGTTCCTATGATTTATTCAAAACATTTACAGATTTCAATGTTGTAACTTGCCAATTAAGCGAAAATGTTGTTCTACAATCAAACAAGATACTGGCCGCAGAGTTGCCTGCTGTTAAGTTAAAACGGTAAAAATCATCAAAACTTTTTAGCCTCTTAAAACTGCTTATGGAAATTATAAAAGCTTTATAATTTGTATAAATATGACATTGGTTAAATCTTACCCTCAAATGATTACAGTGTTTTTGTTGCATATTTATACAAAATATTATATACATACTTTAAAACACTGCTTTGCAAACAAACTGCTTTCTTACTGTCTCCATAATTGACATGACATTTGAATATACATCTTATTATTATCTATACTAATATTATAAAGCTGCAGAGTTTGTTTGTTTGTTTGAACGCGCTAATCTCAGGAACTACTGGTCTGATTTAAAAAAAATCAATGTTAATTTCAGTGTTAGATAGTCCATTTATCGAGGAAGGTTATAGGCTATATTTTATTTTCAAAAGAATTAGGGATCCGTATGAAAATTGCGATTTTGTAACCCAAGGTGTCATATCGAAAACCTATTTATGCGTGCGCTGCAAAAACTATAGACAATAGAACAAAATAATGTACTACGAGTTTGTAGGTCTTATTAAGATCTACAAATAAGTCCGCGAGAGCACATATCTAACTATAATAGTTTAGACACAATAACCGCTTTTATGTTCATAAAAAATATTCATAGTGATAGCACGGCGGGCGAAGCCGCGCGCAAAAGCTAGTAATATATAAAAATCTTGTGACTGTGTGTTATCAAACCCCCCTGAAACAACTCCCCAATATATATTTTTTGTTTGTATGGTAAATCTGAGCTATATATCAGCTAGTAGAAATATATGCAGCAGCTCTGTTATCTATCACAACAGAAATGATTGGCAAAATAACACCAACAGCCACTTTAGTCTACATTTCATTTGAAATGTCACTTTAGCTGAGGATTGACCTTGTTAATCCAATGTCTTATGAAGGTTATTTAAGTGTGTGACTGCAGGTTATAGAAATTCACTTTCTTGGGATTTAGGGAATAATAGAAGATAAAAATGGATTTTTATTGCCACTACTCTACTATAAAGGGGATGAAAAATCGAAATGACAACATTACTTTTGTAACATTTCTTTCCACAGAACAATGTATGGGATTAAACTTTTAAATCCCTGTACAAAGGTAATGTTTACATTTCGATTTGTCATCCCTTATATAGTAGAGTAGTGGTAATAAAAATCCGTTTTTAGCTCATTTGACGTTTCGTCTGTCATCCCCATACATTTTAATGTTGCAGTTACTGGAGCGTGTAGATTTTTATATGACCACCTCCCCCGTAGGAAGAATAGAATGCAGGCGATATAATCTTTTGAGTCTTAATTTTTGTGGGCTTTTTTCGGTGTGTAAAATTCTCTATGTACTATTTGTGTATTGTTAGTATTTAGTGGGTATGAGGTCCCGGTGCACCGTCCCGCGCCGCATGCCTCGTGTCCCGACTCCACTGGAGGCAAAATTATACTGATGAAATGCAATGATTCTTTTAAAATTTCAATCACAGAAAGCATGCTTTATTTCATGGGATCTCATGCATAGCGATTTATTATTAAAAAGTTGTGTACATCCATATCTACGCTTTATATTGTAAACAACGTCATTGCGAATTATTTATTTAATGCTCATCACTTTGTATATGTTTGTATGCAGTATGGTTTTGTTGCATTCACTATCTTTTAATATCATACGCCTAAGCGCCTGCTTGCGATATCACATAGTAACGATGAACGATGAATGATAACTTGTTTAAGTCAAGAAAAGCCTGTCAATTTTAATATAGCTTAAAATCGATAGGTCTCGCCATTCTACGTTATACCTTCGATGTCAGTGGCTATTTTACTGCAGGAGTACTAATCATTTGCATAGTAATTTTTCCTTTACATGTTGAGAGTGCCAATGTTTAGATAGTTTAGATCAAAACTAAAGTATTCGCTCAAACCCGAAGCCAGGCTAAAGTGAGACAATGTTCCTCATAAATCAATACATCTTTTGTGCAATAAAAAAACCGCAAGTGCTAATAAAAAGAATTACCAATAGAGGCTTATAAATCACAGAAGCTGTCAAGTTCATTCAGAATTTATGTAACTTAAACATTCTCCGTGGGGTGACAGATTTAGAATATAAAATGTCACCAACTCACACCATCCTGAGGGTGTCGTAAGAGGCGACTAAAGAAACACAAGCAGACCACCTAGTGAAGAAGGAAATTTTTATACAAACCGCTTGCCAGCGTGGCAAAGTGAGCTAATTTCTTTTCATGAATTTGATGGACGCCCAGACTCATGATTATTATGGTACATTCTGCTATTTAGGTAGTGGACGTCATAAACGCTGATTGCTTTTGTTGCATAAAATGGGGGATCTTTACATCCTTCGACGCCGCACAAAAGAAAACGAAGAGTCGTGTATAGTTATGAACACGAGGCTCGGCCACGTGCATTGCTAGATTGAAATTGTCTTCATTGAAAGGGGTCCCTTAAGAAGTCCAATTTCCGCTTAGCAATTTGAACCGCGGCTGTGTCCGGGTGCAACAATATATGCAACTATTCATATTAAGATCAATTTAAATGCATCAATACTAACTGCGCCGTATTTCTAGCTCGTTTATTCTTACGTTGCTTGGTGGTGTGATCTACTGCGTAGAATGTGAAGTGTTTTTGGATTTCTCTGAAGCATTCGATGATATTTGGTTCTGAATTCCTGAGGTTGTGGCACTCAATGTGTAGCTTTGAGGGTACTTTTAGATTCATACTGCCAAATGCACCAGCACTTTGAGCGACTTGTAAATTTTATCTGCTTATGTAATAGAATGGGCCATCTTAGTATCTATGGACTGATATTATTAATCTGTTTCTTATTTAACAGCAATGACCCCGAATACAACACGGAGAAGATAATTGACGCCAACGACAGTATGCTGGACAGAATCAATATTAACATCGACACTGCATGCGGCGTTAACAAGCCGAGCGAGCATTTCTTGAACGGAGTGACAACCAGGACTAATGTGTCCTCGTGGAATAACGCGCCTGTTATAGCGAAAATACAGGTAAGCCACTGCTTAAGACATGGTGTATGACCTTCTCTATTGTAGAATGTTTAGGCTCGTATCCCTCACAGTGAGACCAGCTTAAAGTCGCTCAGTGTGCTATGGAGACAAGACCAATTATTTGAAAAAAGCAAGTACAGAGTTTCTTTCCTGCTCTTCTCTGTAGAGCAGCATTCCGAACCGGTGGTAGTTTCAGCATGAATGTGGGTGGACGCAAGGGTTGGCGGGAGATCAAATGAGATGGATGGAATGTAAGAATGAGGAATTGTGTATGAAGGTATGGCTGTAGATATGACGACTGATTGGTGTGTATGGAGACTACCACCTAGCGTAGGACATGGGTCGTAATATGATAATGTTAACTAAGTATGACGATTTATAAGAGTTTTGTGATAAAACCTATGTAAATAAAGTTCCTTTTCAGTTTGAGCGGGCTATGCTTGAAGTTTCTCTGAAAGATAGGCCCCGTAACGAGACTATCCGACAGAGAACCAAAGTCACCGACATAGCTCGGAGAATCCAATCTCCGAGCAATCAACCTTTTTCCAATCTCACTGGGTCCGGCACTGAAGCCGGAACTGGCACCGTCCGGGATCTATCTAGTTTGATGTGATCCGTTATCATGTTACTGTCTCCGTGGTCTCCGTCTGCCATGGTATATCAAATGGGACGGCTTGTCCGTGCTCTCCGAAGCACGCAAGCTTGTAATCTTAGCCTACTATCCTAGCAAGTTAGACTAGCACAAGATTTCATGACGTGCCTTTAGGCGTTGTCAAAACCCTTAGGATGGAATGGGCTTCGATTATGTATGCCTCTTCTCAATTTCACTGTAGTCGACTATTAGTTTATCCTGATTTAGCTTACTACCGGTTTTTTGACGTTTCTGGTCTTGTTTTGATTTTTCTGGTCTGGCATATGTTGAACACCGGCTACGCTAGATCTCCATATCATTTGCACTATACGCTAGCGGCCACCTAAAATGGTCATTGTTTTCCACCATTTTCCGAGCGCTCCTTTGTTAGAAGGCAACTCGTGATATTATTCGTATCGAATTTGAAGTTCTCAGGGCTCTCTTATCACCTGGGCTGGCCTTACTTACACAAAACATTGCCCACCTGCGTGTAGGCTAGCACGTAATTTGCCTTTGGTCTTATCAAATAAGGAACATCTGACGTGGCAATCCGCGTGCTTCAGTAGACACTGAATTATAATAATAATAAATAATAAATATCCTTGGACATTTCACACAACGCCATCTCGTCCCAAGCTAAGCAACTTAATGCTTGTGTTATGGTAACGAGATGGATGATAAACTACTTATATACATATTTTTTTTGTAAATATGTACATACATACATATTATAGATAGAAATGACACCCAGACTCCGAGCCAGTGCCTCTGGTTTAGACGAAGACACGTGCCCGACCCCGGAATCGAACCCGGGACCCGTTGATCCAAAGGAGGCACATCTAACCACTAGACCAACGAGACAGTCATTGATGATTTTAAGTCAATTGTAGTATGTGAATTTTGACACAGATAGATGAAAATCGGCCGTGTGGTGACGGACATAGGACCCCCGCGCATTTAGGCGGCCGCATAATGCGCGGATTGGTCGCGGCGGCCAATAGGCCGCGTATGTGACGCGATGTTTCGCGTTGGCCGCGCGACCAAAACTTGGCCGCGCGGCCTGGCCGCGTAATGCGCGCAGCTATATACATCGTAGAAGAATTAGTTGGCCGCAGCGGCCTGGCCGCATAATGCGCGGAGGCCCTTAGGATGCACAATTTTAACTACCCATTTCTTCTAGAAAGTGTCGTAAGAAAAATCTTGACACCATCCGTATGAGACCTACGACACGGCAGGCTAATTTTAAACCGTGAACTTCGAGAAGGCACGTATCAGTAGTGAGGGGTCGAATTGAAATGTATATCGTATAGGTAGTCGTGTAGTGATAGACATTGTCGATGTGCGGTGGATCGTTGTCTTCCCTGAAACAATACTAATTGTGTACCTTAGGTAACGGCAAATGATGCTAGTTTCTTGCCGCGTTTTCTCCGTAGAGCCTTCTCATACGATCTCAAATTGTATTTTTGACGATTTGAGAGCTTATGTCTAATTGTGTAACAGACACATAAATTACTGTGCCCCTAAGTTTTTTTTTAATTAATATACAGTCGTTAGTTTACCGGTGATAACATAACATCTATACAGTATGCATACAGTAAATAATTATTCTTTGAATCAAAAATATCCTTAAATATAAAATATTTAAGGATTAATATTTGTGTTTAGGGATTATTTACGTAAGAGTCGTATGGAAATATCTTTGATTATTTAAAGAGTTGTATCGCGAGTAGAAGAACAATTTCGCACTAAGCGCTCTGGTGTTGGGCTGATAAATAGCCTCTATTACTTACTTTGCGTAATTATAAACTGTTATTTATTATAAACACCATGATATTGCATATACATGCATGCCTTCGCATATAAATCGTCGTGGGCACGTACATTTTATCCGCTAAACTGCAATCCGAGTTTGTGCATCACTGCTGTTTTTAAGAAAGTAGCTTATTGGTTAACGCGTGGTTGTGCTGGATGTTAGGGGTACATCATTTGTAACATCTGACCTCCTGCATGTTTCGAAGGGCATCCACATGCGTAAATAAAGCGGCATGATACATGTCAGCTAACCGAAATCTTTCACGGCTGGGTAAATACTCATATTTAGCTAAAATAGGTGCTGACCACAGTAGTATTGGGATCATCTTTGTAGATATGGCTTTAGGATACAATGGGTTTGAGATTCATTAAAAGGCTAAGGTTAAAAAACCGAAAACTGTTTCGGTTAGGTTAGTTTTAATCATCTAAAACAGAACCTAACATACTAGTGACTCCTTTAAATCGGGAGCTGATTGCTGCAGCCTTTAGACCTTTAGGAAGAATTAGTTACAACTAAAGATAAAACGTCATAACTGAAAAACGGTTTCACTGTAACACATAGGTTTAAGACCTAGCTAAACTTGGCTGGGTAAATAAAATATAGTGTGTTAGTATGTGAGAACATATACTATAACATACTACTACTATTCAGCCCATAATGACCCACTGCTGAGTCGGGCTTCCTCCCATTACATGGAGGGAAATTAGCCTAATGTGCCAAACTGGCCAGACGGCTTGGCACGGGGTTTCGGATCAAGTTTTGCTTCAATTGCGGCTAGGTTATCGGCCTTGTTTTTTGCTTTTGTCTTACGACGCCCTCAGGATGAAATGGGGAGGTGACACTATGTATTCTAAATCCGTCACCACACGGCCCCTACTGTATCAAGCAATAAACAAATCTAGTGTAGTCCAGATTTAACTACGTAAATACTTAGTGGAAGACGGCACTAGTGGCGGTGTTGCACCAAGTACACATAACCGATACAATTGAAAAATTATTGCGATGACCTTGCTTTTTATTGGCAGCCCCTGTTATCTTTGGCGCAGAATCGAATTACTTCCGAGAGTACCTAACTACCTATACAACGCTCAAGGTCAAATTAATTGACGTGGTGAAAAGTAAAAAGCAATCTTCGAGTCCACTTGTAACATCTCTTGGTATAATTTTAACATTTAACATTTTTAACATAGCAACAGCAGAATTCCCAACTCATAAGTCTCATACTGTTGAGTCGGGATTCTCTATTGGGGATAATTTAGCTTAAGTTATGATTCCGAACTCGGCAACAAGTAGCAGTGCTGTTGTCGCAGTGCTGCCACTAAGGTGCTGCCCAGCAGTGGTCATCATTCACGTAGGTACTCTTGCTGCGGCGGCAGACGCGTCACCTGTCGCGGCGGCAGGGTGACACTGACGCGCAGCAGTGCGGCCGCTACATTGCTGCCTAGCTCGAAATGTAATCTCTTATAAGCTTATAGATATTGTATGGGGACCAGTAGTGCCGCGATAGCACTGCTGCGTGAAGCGTAGTTCGGAATCATACCTATAGGCTCGAAGCGTCCATTTCGTCTCGTGACACGAGAAGGCGCGCGACCTATTTGTTTTGGCTCATATTTAGTTTGTTATACATATTACATAAAATTCATTATGCGGTAACCGTTCGTCCATATGGTGAGGGATTTAGAATAAATAGTGCCACCACCCCAATCGTACTGAGGGTGTCGCAAGAGCCGACAAAAGGAAATGACAAACCCAAAAACCTAGCCGCAAAAGAAAGAAAACTTGTTACGAAACCATATTTTTTTTGTTCATCCTTTATGGACTAACCCCGTCGGCCACGGGCATGGCCGAGGGGGGCGTGTGGGACTCTCCCCCAGAGTGGGGGCCTACCCACTAAACATTCCCGGAGTGCTCCAACTCGCGTCCTGTTGCAGCATTGTGGGATCTGGTGCAGAACCACGCCTTGTTACGAAATCATGTGCCAACCCGTCTAGCCAGCGTGTCACAGTAGGCTAATTAGCCTTCGTGTATCTGGAAGAGGCCCCACTCAACAGTGGGTAATCTATGGGATGAGTAGTAGTAGATTACCATCAGGTGGGTCATATGTTTGAGCGCTACTTAAGTAACAGAATTAATTTTCTCACTGTACTAATAAAATCAGTGTAATACTGTGAAGAAGTGTCTCACCTTGAACTAACGGCACAATGCAATTATTGTGCAAGTCTGTCATTGTTTGTATTAATCCAACGTTGCTATGCAACCGTTGGATATTGTTGGTTTCATAATCGGGATTGTGTTGAAGTTAGGTTCGTTGTTCTTGCATTTTGATTAGGCACTGAAGACTTCCTAGCCTGGACCTCCTTGCACCCGGGTGGTGAAGCCTTGCTATCAACGAATGAGTCAGGTCTCCTCTTTGGCGCAGGGTTTGTAACACTCAAAGCCTTGGTTGGCTGTACCAAGGCTTTCTCATTGCTATATTTAAATACTGGGCGAAGCTTAAGGGTATACATATACAAAAACCCTACAAAGAGGTATAAAGCAAGGAATGCCTATATATATACATTCAAAGTAGAGCTACTCAAGCAGTTCTGTGTTTGATATCTTGAATAATGTGCGAGACATCAGTGTATTTCGCAACCAGCGTGTTACATTGGTACTAAACCAAATTTAAATTGTGATTATTGTCCTAGCTTCAAGCGGAGTGTTAGGCGTAACACAATGTGCGGTATTATTATTATTTATCTTACTGTAACACTGTAAAATAAATAAATATCCTTGGACACTTCCCACAACGCCATCTCGTCCCAAGCTAAGCAACTTAATGCTTGTGTTATGGTAACGTGATGGATGATAAACTACGTATGTAAATTTTTTTTTGTAAATACATCCATATTGTATATAGAAAACACCCAGACCCGGAACAAATACTTGTAGGTCGTACAAACATTTCTTCCTAGCGGGAATCGAACCCGCGACATGCTGCGCAAGAATTCAATGCTGTGTCGGGTCTCGTCCAAATACGTGGAGGGCAATCAGCCCACTGTGCCACGCTGGTCAGACGAGTTGGAACAGGGTTTTGTCTTAAAACCGTCACCACGCGGCCACTTCACGTAATATGATCACTAAATTTTGTTTTATAAAAATCATCTTTGCTAAAGTCTTACATAGTTCATTAGCAATAATTTTCGGTCTTTTCGTTACGTTTACACCGTTTTTGTTGCACACCGTATGTTTTAATTCATTTCCAATATGAGGCCCAAGAAATCTCCTTCGGTAAGGACAGCAGTCAATGTCAAGATTGGCTGTTAAAAAAACAGTGAATTATTTATGTTGGTTTCAAGGGTGCCTTTATATTCAGTTGCACAAGAGATGAATATAAAACACCATTTACTTTATAGTCATATGAAGCAACAGTTGGAAATATTCCCATAAATGACCCACGGCTGGGGGAAACTCAGAAAGGAAGAAATTAGACTACTGTGCTGCTTACTGTGCCACTGTGGTAGATGGGCTAACAAATTCATATCATATTTCGTTGTGGCTAGTCACTAAAAGAATTATGGTATTGGAGGGACGCCTGATGGGGCAGAAATGTCCTCGAGTGCCGACCGATTTTCGGAAAGCGCAGTACTGGTAGACCTCTCGCACGGTGGCCTGACGACCTGGTTAAGGTCGCCGGAAATCGATCTTTGTAGGCTCAGGACCGGCCTTGGTTGTGCGAACCGGTGGCGCCACAAGCGTGCCGTGTGAGGGTATACCGCTGGAGTTTTAGTGGGTATACGGGTTCTGTCCCGGGAGTCCCACATAATCACCGACCTCTCCTCCGGGGGGCGGTTGTATGCATAAAGCATCTCCCCAGCGAAAACAAAAAAAAAACGGACCGGCCTTGGTGGAAATCCTTGGGGAAGCCTATGTCCAGCGGTGGACGTCTTTTGGCTGAAATGATGATGGTGATAAATTAAAAATGCTGGTTTCCATAGACAACAAAGACAGCGCTGGTAGTTTCAATAAATAAATATTTGAAAACTCGTTTCAGGTGGGACTGACAACGTTTATAGGCGCCAAGAACATTCCGAGACCGCAACTCAACTTCAAGGACACGATCGACAACTCCGAGAGTTTGTGGGTCCCGAAGATATCCGATAAGCCAAACAATATTAAGCCTCTTGCGCTCAACATACTTTACAACGATGAAGGCGAAGCTGTAGGGTAAGTTTCTTAGGGCATAGATTAACCTCCGGTGTCCGCACATAACAGCCGTAAACAGGTACATGTTAAAAAAGCCATTGACTCCATGTAGGGAAATAAGCTTATTTATTTATGAATTCTTTTTGCACAAAGTTAATGCCTTAATTTCTCATGCATATATGTACTTAATATATACTATATTAAGACATACATACATAAAGTATAATACATATATTATACATATAGATACACTGACAACTGACCCCGCATATGTTGTTATGCCATATAAATATCGCAATTAAAAATAGGGATATCTTAGAGGGTTGAAAATTTTGGGTTGTATGTATTATTGTATGCTGTATTATGATACAGCATAAACAAAAAATGTTGCCTAGTAAATAAAATAAATAAAATGTAGTAAGTATCCTTTGCGAATTATATAACTTAATCTCACGCTTAGTCTTATAAAGGCACATCTTGTCTCACTCAATTACGGGGTTTGATTAAACAGTCTCTGTGTAAACCAGAAATACTTGCTCTGCATCTGGGTTACATTGGTGCTTTGTCGATAGCGTGTGTTATGAGTTTCTACAGGAATATGAAGTTGTAACCACGTAACCAAAATTAAGAACTTCGTCAACCCTCAATGCAAAGAGCTAATGACATTAAAACGGGTGACTGATTTGATAAAACATACCTAAGATCACCCTCTAGAAAAGCGGCTTATGTAAAGATCGTAGCACACTTTCCAGTGAAAGAAATGGTCTCTGCCTACCGCTACTAGGAAAGACGTGATTATATGTATTTTAATAAGACCGCCCCATAATAGGTCTATGCGTTTAGGAGCTACGACAGACAGGCTCAGACGTTTTGGGGTATACAAGGTTGAGTTACTTATTTATATGACACACCTTGTTGGTATAGGTGTTGTATGGGTCGCCTTTAGCTCGCGTGTCCTTTGTGTGATTCGGGGTCGTGCAAGTGTCTTTGTGTAAGCCAGATACTTGCTCTGGGTCTGGGTGTCTTTGTGTTCGTGAATTATATTATTGTAGGTAAACAGCTCCCGCGATATTCAAATTCAAAACACATTTGATCAAGTTGGCTCATTAGAGCTCTTTTGACGAGTCGAATAATAAAATAAAATTTACCATCTACCACCGGTTCGGAATGCACATCTACAGAGAAGAGCCGGCAAGAAACACTGTAATCGCTCTTTTTAGATCGCCATTTTCGGTTAAAAGACTGGATTTATGACAGATTTGTGAGAGCAAACTCGCTCAATAGTCGCAAAGGGCCAAACATCAGCCAGATCTAGTCAACAATCTTAATGCCCGAGCCAACCGACCCCCAGCAACGGCACCTGTTCATAAGCATGACGCATGCGGCAGTCATCGCCCTCCTCAACCATATACAGAGGAGTCGTATATAATAAAGAAAAACATCGTCACACTAATACCATGTTTATCCGTATAAGATAAGCAGTTCGATGATCTCAGGTATCCCTGATGACGTATAACTCGTAGAAGCTAGCGTATACCTTATCTATGCGCCAAAATAATCAACACACTATTCCGATAAGAGGCGTGTTAATGACCTCTTTAAGGTGACTTCGTCGCAATTTATATATGCGACACACATGGGTGCGCGAAGGTCATATAAATAAAACGAGGTCTGTCTTTGGATTCGTAGCTCCTTAACGAATAGTAATTATGGTGCGGTATTTTTTAAATGAAAGCACTTTTTCTAGTGAGGTTTCTTAGACATGTTATCTTAAGGTGGATGTTCCAGTGTAGCCGCGAAATTCAAAAATTCTTACGTTTTTTGCAATTTGCAGGGCAGTGCTAGGTTGTATGATGATGAACATTTGATTCGCGGCTGGAAGACGTATGTAGTTACAGAGTTATAATCATCAAACTCATCAATACAACCCTCCAAGCTCATAAAGGTGCAAGAATGACTTTGACGTTGAAAAAGTTTTTCTTGCACCTTTATGACCTTGGAGGGTTGTATTGATGATTTTAATTATATAACTACATACGTCTTATAGCCGCGAATAACATTTTAATCAACATACAACCTAGCACTGCCCTGCAAATTGCAAAAAACGTAAGAATTTTTGAATTTCGCGGGCTACCCTGGAACATCCACCTTAATATATATATGAATTAAGCCTCAAGTTGTTTGTCCGCGATGGACTCCTAAACTATTTAACTTATTTTAATCAAATTTGCACACCATGTGCAGTATGATCCAACTTGAAAGATAGGATAGCTTACATCTCATTTTATAGTCTTTCCGCCTGGCCTACATGGCACAGTAGGTTAATTACCCTCCCATGTAAAAGGACCTTGCATATGTTCCCGCCGTTTCTTCAAAGATGGCGGTACTAGTACACCGTTCGTGGAATTTCGAGTGGTAACAGCCGAGGCGCAGCCGAAGGCGAGGGTTGACAGTGGGAACAAGTTGCAATGACGGTTCCGCACGTGTACTGAACGACTATTTTTAATACAGTTGCGAAAAAATGAAGCAATTTCATAAAACACAATAAACTCAACTATAACTAATCCAATCATTTCTGAAAAATGGCGCCAACCGTAGAATATAAGCAGGGATTTATTTTTTCTTCACACATTCTAGTAGGCAAAAGCAACTATGCCCATACAGCCAAGTCTTTAGTAGACATTTTTTATTGATATGAAATGAAATTTAAGGAAATGAAATAAAACCTAACCTAACTCATTCAATCAAATCATTAAATCTGATATTGAAACAAATTAGTACGTAGTTCCTTTTTAGAAATATACGTATTTGCATGAATCATAAAAGCTTCTATGATTTTTTTAATAAAAACTTCATGGTTGGTTTTTCCTTATAATAGACATTATTTTGACAGTTGGGAAAGAAGACGCACTAGTGCGGGAATGGTAAAAAAAAAGCACGCGTGTGTAATAGCCCACATCCCGAACGCTATACGGCCCTGCATTATGCCACTTTTTGAGCAACTGTATCAAAAAAGAATTTTTTTATTAGTTCCGAAAGTTTTGTGCCAATTAAAGTGTATTTGCGGGGAATTTTATTACTTTATTCAAAAGAAATCTGCAGTTGAAGCACATGGAATTCTTGTTGAGACTTATGGTGATAATGCTTTGTCGGATACGAAGAAATATTTGTACCACCTACAAGTATTTTTTTCCGGGTCTGGGTGTTTTCTATCTATAATATGTATGTATTTACAAAAAAAAAGTATGTATGTAGTTTATCATCCTTCTCGTTACCACAACACAAGCATTAAGTTGCTTAGCTTGGGACGAGATGGCGCTGTGTGATATTTCCAAGGATTTCCAAGGATACTTTTAAATGCCTTTTAAGTGGAGGAGGCCCTACTTAACAGCGGGTCATCTCCGGGCTGAGTAGTAGTAGATAGTATCTCTGTAGATCGACACCTGTATATAAAACCTCATTTTTCTAGGTATGAGCACCCGTACAAGGTCGAACTCGACTTGTATCACCCGCCGTCACAACTCATTGATCCCGACGTTGAGCCGCCTCAGTTCCCAGCGCCTCTGAATGAGACGAAACTAACGTATGTGGACACTGAAGCAGAGCTGGACGCACTGGTGGACCATCTCATGGGCGTCACAGAACTGGCGGTGGACGTGGAGCATCATTCCTATAGGACGTACCAAGGTTTGTTATCAACAATGTTTTTCACGCACTACAAAATAGGAGATGATTCTCAAATCGTCTATAAGATTTTATTTTGTATGTGGGTCAACGCATACATCCGCCATTTAGATTTGATAATTCCATTTTTAATACATTTGTATTGCCTTCAGATTGGCCCCATGGAAATTTAATTGAAGTTGGTTCAATAGTTAACCATTTTTCGTATTCTTGAGTATTCTTGGACGATTTACTAGTTGTTGGTTCAGAGTTATATGCACTAAAATATAAAACAAACTTCAAAAACAAACCAAAACGAAATATAACCAATGAAGAACCATTTAATGTCGTTGCCTAAAACGCTATTAGACCCCTATACACAGACGAGATTAATGGCAGAGTTATGACGTAACAAGCGTTTAAAAACGGATGAAAGGACCAAAAATAGAGAAATAATTAACAAACATCCATTTTAAGTCGCTGTCAACTTGTGACAGAGCCCACAACGGTGTCAATTCAGACACCGACGTTAATTAGGATAAGGGTTTAGGTGGAAGATACGTTCTGTTCCCAGCCATTTTCCCGAAAGATCGCGTTGAAGTCAACATTTACAGTTTATTTGGGCTCATATGGTATCGGAAAATATTAAAGTTACCTGACCTTATGCTTTATTTTACTGAGTCATATCATTGCCACAAAAGGCACCCAATTCGACACAAAGCTCGATTTATAGTGTTGTTTACACACACAGGCGTGGGTGTGTATCCAATCCCTACATTTACGAAGATTTAACAGACTTCAAGTGGATGTTTGATAGTAATCGTAGTAAATAGTAGTAAATGCTCGTGATCGAGTGCCGCCAGTTGGGGCCGGTCATCCCTTAACTGCTATTGACATACCTATATAGCTTTGTATTGATCTCCTGGACACTTATGTTGTGCAATATGTTACATTTATTTATTTTATTTTATTACTATTCGGGAATCTTACAGCTAGTACATATTTAAATACAACTTATAAAAATAATGCATTGTCCTCACATATTACCTTACTATAAATAAGCACGAAATCAATGTAACCCAATCAGATGTTTGTAACAGAAATTATGGTAAAAAGAGTGTCCATGGAGTTTCTTGCCTGTTCTTCTCCATAGGATCTGCTTTTTGGAACAAGCAACTAGATTCCTAACTGCAATTTTGACTTTTCAAAAACACCAGTAAATAGAACCTATTTACTGGTGTTTTTGAAAAGTCAAATTTCAGTCAATTGAAATAAATGATTTGAAAGTTTGAGTTTAATATTTCCGATTTTCCGGCGTTCATTGTTTTCTTTTTAGAACTACATCTAATCTAGCTGAGTAATTAATACACAAGCAATAATTCTTGAGGGAAACATATATTTCACATAAAATACAAAGTCACATCTTTAACACTTCGTAATGGAATGACATAACAATTTTTCTTCCTTACCATAAATGAGTTTCATCAATTTACTATTCGCAACCATACTCTAATGTAATAAATCTAATGTAAATCTAATCTAATAAAATATAATAAACTAGCTGACCCGGTGAACTTTGTTCCGCATTATATATATTTAAAACAAAAAGAAAGTTGGACATAGGATACCTGAGATTTTTATCCCGTCAGTATAAAACCTACTTTAACAAAACGCAACTGACAGCGAAACGTTATGTTGGCTATAGTTTAATATGGTCGAAAATTTGACAATTAGAAATTTTGAATTCGACTTGTTTATATTGTTGTAATTCACATAATATCTTTATAAATTGTAGCCTATGTGTTATTCTGATGTATAAGCTATATTATTGTAAAGTTTCATTAAAATCCATTCAGTCGTTTTTACGTGAAAGAGTAACAAACATCCATCCATCCATCCATACTTACAAACTTTCACGTTTATTATATTAGTAAGATATTAGTAAGAAGTAAGATCTAATGTTGATGAATGCTTCTAACATCGTTTTATTATTTCAAGGTATAACCTGCCTTATTCAAATCACGACTAACGAAGGCGGGGACTTCATAATAGACGCGTTGGCGATCAGAGAATACATACACAAGCTGAACATAATTTTCAGTGATCCCAAGAAGCTGAAAGTAAGTTTATGAAACGAACCATTTTGTAACGTTCTACAGTTTTTAGCGCTGCTACAGTTTTTAGCGTCTCTTTACAAATTTATGTGTACAAATCGAGTAAGTTTAGAAGAAGTATACTCAGCCCATGACGGACCCACTGCTGAGTCGGGCCTCCTCCCATCACAGGGAGGGTAATTAGCCTACTGTGCCACGCTGGCCAGACGGGTTGGCACAGGGTTTCGTATCAAGTTTTCCTTCTCTTGCGGGAAGGTTTTAAGCCTTGTAATTTCCTGTTGTCGGCTCTTACGACACCCTCAGGAGGGAATGTGGTGGTGACACTATGTAGTGGCGCAGTGGTTGAGCGATCGCCTGCTGCGCAGCATGTCGCGGGTTCGATTCCCCGCACGGAAGAAATACTTGTACGACCTACAAGTATTTGTTCCGGGTCTGGGTGTTTTCTATCTATAATATGTATGTATTTACAAAAAAAATATGTATAATAAGTAGTTTATCATCCATCTCGTTACCATAACATAAGCATTAAGTTGCTTAGCTTGGGACGAGATGGCGTTGTGTGAAATGTCCAAGGATATTTATTTATTTATATTTAAATCCGAAGCCACACGGACAACAATGTATGCATGTAACTGCACACCGCTACAGTTTATTGTTTTATATTAATCTTTGTGTAATCGCGAGAACCATAACCGATTCTCACATACACGCGACGAAACAGTAAAACCGCTTGGCTTGGACTTTGTTAAGAGGGTGGTAGCTAGCCGGGCGGACCATTCGATCCTTAGACTGGAACCGCCGAAACCAAACGAAACTAGTTAATTATATGTACACGGTCATTGTGATATTGCGTTTAAAAAAAGACAAGCCCATCGTGTTTCTTCCTCCAGGTCTTCTTGGTTGGTGCCGCGCTCCGACCTGGTAGTAGTGTAATAAAATGATGTATATGTTGTATCCGTTGACGATTGTGAACGCCATACTTGGTTTATACAATAGAGCATTTTTCTATTCTATTCTACCACCAAGCAGTTGAGGCTGATGTATTAAATCTATGAGCCCAGAAAGCCCAGATACTAATGCTTTTGTTTCGCAGGTTTTGCACGGATCCGAACACGACGTGATATGGCTGCAGAGAGACTTTGGAGTGTACATTGTGGGTTTATTCGACACCCACCAGGCGGCGCGAGTGCTCAACCTATCGGGGCTGTCGCTCAAACATCTCCTCATGCGATATTGCCAGGTGGACGCTGATAAGAAGTAAGTGTGTTTATTCAGTCACTTCACTATCACTACATAGTATAAAACAAAGTCGCATTCTTCTGTCCGTCCCTATGTATGCATAAATCTTTAAAACTACGCAACGGATTTAGAAGCGATTTTTTTTAATAGATAGAGTGATTCAAGGGGAAGGTTTATATGTATAACCCACCCCCGCTTTGCACGGGCGAAGCCGGGGCGGGCCACTAGTACTGAATAAACACTGCCTGTGCCCCGCTGGCCAGACGGTTGGCACACGGTTCCGTGTCAAGATTTCCTTCTTTTGTGGCTAGGTTTTCCTTAAGCCGGCTCTTACGACACCCTTACGATGCAATGGGGTGGCGACACTGTGTATTCTGAATCCCTAACCACATGGAATGCTTCGAGTATTTTTTTCTTTAAGGATAGCTAATAGCTTGATTTAAAATAATATATACCACCACCTAATAAATCTAAAAGCTATTGATAAGATTTAGATTAGATAGAGATTGACTGCCTCGTTGGTCTAGTGGTTAGATGTGCCGCCTTTGGATCAACGGGTCCCGGGTTCGATTCTGGGGTCGGGCGAGTGTCTTTGTCTAAACCAGAGGCACTGGCTCGGAGTCTGGGTGTCATTTCTATCTATAATAAATATGTATTTACAAAAAAAAAATTATATAAGTAGTTTATCATCCATCTCGTTACCATAACACAAGCATTAATTTGCTTAACTTGGGACGAGATGGCGTTGTGTGAAATGTCCAAGGATATTTATTTATTTATTTAGATACAAAAAGTAAATAACAGTTGGTATGAACTAAGATGACTATTTTTGAAATTAATTACTAACATATAATATAACTATTTAGCTACTTCAAACAGTGCTCCATTAATGGATCTAAGACTATCAGAGAGGATATCGATATCCGCGCCAGAATTATTGATGGTTCGACAAGCTCAAATAAAAAAAGTAGTTTGTCTATAGTTTACCCACACAAGGCAAATAGCTATAGCCTATACTTGCTCCTATGGGTTGCTCGAGTAGGAACTCTAAAAGTGATGAAAGAAATGGCTTACACAGACGAATAATGAATCCGAGGGACGCCTTATTAATACTATTTGTTATGTGTTCGTCAAACAAAAGTTTAGAGTCCAAGATACCTTTCCTGGATACAAAAATTATACAAAAACATTTGGCTACATGCTACTATCAGCATAGGTAGGTATACCTACACATTGGTATCATCATCATCACCATCATTTCAGCCAAAATACGTCCACTGCTGGACATAGGCCTCCCCCAAGGATCTCCACAAAGGCCGGTCCTGGGCCGCCCGCATCCACTGCTTTCCGGCAACCTTAACCAGGTCGTCGGTCCACCGTGTGGGAGGCCTACCAGCAGTATCATCATTTTACCTTAACTCAAACGGTTGTAGGTATCAGCTGGCAGATTGGCGCATGCGGCCTCTACCCGACGAGTTGATAGAGTATGCTCGCATGGACACCCACTATTTGCTGTACGTGTGGCGGCAGATGAAGGCCGACCTGCTGAAGAAGTGCGCCATGCAACCACATCTACTCCTCAATGTGTTTGAACAGAGTCGACAGATATGCGGCACGGTACTTAACGTAGCTCGTAATTAAATAAGGGTTGTGTATCTACAAATGGGGGAAAACGTCTCGGGGAGACGATCGCCGCATAGAACTGTACCAATACCAGCACTAATAACTAACATAATGGTGTATTAGTGCTGGTATTACACCATTATCATCATCATCTACATCTCATCATCACCACCATCATTTCTGCTCATAAACGACCCACTACCGAGTTGGGCATCCTGCAAGTTCATGAAGGGAAGTTGGGTTGGCACAGGGTTTCGTTTCAAGTTTTCCTTCTTTTGCGGCTAGTTGCTGCCTTTTGCGTTCCTTTAGTCGCCACTTACGACACTCTGAGGATGGTATGGGTTGGTGACATTTTATATTCTAAATCTGTCACCACACTCTACTCATCATTTATTTTCAATATTAATCATTTGTATTTATGTAAAACAAAGATATATTATATTTTGTGCTAAATAATACATTTTATCATTTATACGAGGGTGAATCAAAAAATTCTTGGAATCAATATTAAAAAATGCAAAGATTTAAATAATAATATTTTATTTTTCTACATAATCTCCCTCCAATGCAATGCATTTAGAATAACGCGTTTCTAACTTCCTTATTCCTTGTGAAAAAAAATTATTTTCTTGACTCTCGAAAAAGTCCTCTACGGCAGCTATAACCGCGTCATTATCGTGAAATTTTGTTCCACGAATTTCCTCTTTTAATTTTGGAAATAAGTGAAAATCACTTGGGGCTAAGTCCGGAGAATATGGTGGGTGGTCAAGGAGATTGAAGCCAGCACAGCGGATTGCGTTGAGCGCAACTTCCGATCGATGGGCAGGAGCGTTATCTTGAAGGAACAACACGCCCAACGACAGTTTTCCACGACGTTTTTCTTTAATCGCTTCACGCACTTTCGGGATTAAATTTGCATAATAGGGTCCAGTTATCGTCTGGCCTTTTGGCATGTAATCAATAAAAAGGATTCCTTCACTATCCCAGAACACAGAGGCCATAACTTTGCCAGCGGAAGGAGCAACTCGAAATTTCTTAATGGATGGAGAGGATGGTCGTTTCCAAGACATGCTTTGTCTTTTAGTTTCAGGATCAAAATGGTGGACCCACGTTTCATCCATGGTGACAAGACGACGGCAAAAATTATCCGAATCACGCTGGAACATTTCGAGATTACGCTTGGAAATTTCCAAACGTCGCTTTTTGTTTTCGTCGGTTAACATTCGTGGCACCCATCTTGCAGACACTTTTTTGAACCCCAGTGGATCAATTAAAATGGATTGAACGCTACCAAAAGATATCTTTAGGATCTCAGCTATATGTTTTATAGTCATTCTTCTGTCTTCCAAAACCAGATTCTCAACCTTTTTGACATTTTCTTCTGTAACGGAGTTTGAAGGCCGCCCAGAACGCGGGTCATCTTTACAGCTTGATCTACCTCTTTTAAATTCAGCCACCCAGTACGCAACCGTAGAATAGGGTACAGCATCACCCCCTAATGTCTGCTGAATGTCCAAAAAAATTTCCTTCGTAGACATTTTTTTCAAACTGAGATATTTTATCACCGCACGTAACTCACTTTTATCCATATTTTTGACTTTTTAGCAACTCGTTGCACAAAAAAATTTATTACATGCGAACGAACTGACAAAAACAAGTGACAGTCTGCATAAATATAGTGTGATAGACACTCTTTAATTTGAATATCGAACTTGATCCAAAAAGGTTTCATATATATGCACTTCTAAGAACTTTTTGATTCACCCTCGTATAGTACGGCGTCGTGTATTAGCCTGATAGTAAAGTCAAATCATTGATTTTGCATAGGACACAATGGAAACTTACAAATTGTCAACATATTAATAAAATGTATACAAAGCAAAGTAATATGCTGAGTGAGTTTAGTTTACCTGACATTTGCCTACTGTTGGTGGGCACAGGGTTTATAACAAATATTTATTCATTTCATTTAGGTAAATTTGTTAATACATATCATAGGTTTTAAACCTGTTTCAAAAATAGAAGGTATACTAAAATAATAATAGTAATGTAATTAGTTTATGCTCATAGACAAATGAGCATGTTAAGTTGATGTATTCTTTGGTTAAACATATATGACGTGCTTAGCTCATAGATATTTTGTCAAAGTTTGTGTATCAGTAAAAAATATGCTGTTTAAAAGACAATGTTTATTTGACAGCATGATACCCTTGGAATGCTTATCCTATGTAAGCGGCAGACACTATATTGAACTTCTTCCACATGTATTGTCTCTCTAATATACGACCCGAACCTGAACTTTTCCATCAACAATGCCCATCTGATTCAGTTGATGATATTCCTGCCAAGTGCTAACATACTTACTAATGTGCGTTTGTGGTTTTTAGTCATGCGCAGGATATAATTGCTTGCCTACATTACACATTAATTAATTTATGGTCATTGCAACTAGCTTTTAAGTCAAGACTCCCTTTGATAGATGGTCTAAGACCTGATCATATATACTGAGAAAGCCCCCTAGGCAACTTCAAACTGTAAAACATATTCATTCACGGCATGCTTTGTACAGGTGTCTAAACGTCATTATTTTTTTGGAATATCTCGTACATATACTCATCGACGTAAACAACAACTAGTAAGTAGTCAAAACATACCCAAATGTGCCTTCCGACAAAATCATAATATTTACTCTTGTAAATCATCTTTTTTAATACGGTGTCTCTTTTATTTGCGCCTACATGTCGTGCTCTGCGTCGCCCAAAGGTTGACTAGAAAGAATGCCTAAGGCAATAAAGACGGCCTATGTTCAATTTACTTTTGCATTCAGAATAAATAAAGTGTAATGGAACACTGTTAAACCGATTTTTCAATCAATTGAATAAGAATTTTCCAAATCGGTTGCGAAACTTGGCAGAGCGTTTGCGGTTATTTCGCTATGCGCTCTCATATAAAGACGTCTGTCGCTTCAAACATATATATAAAGTATTCATGTACGAGATATTCATTATAAAAGATTTTTTAACAATTTGAGCTTGCCCAAAGGACCTTCTCTGTAGCCACTGTTAGATGTTTGGACTACTCAAGCAATACTTGAAAATCAACAAAACGGTCTTAACTATTTTCTTTGATGATTCTATAAATGCCATATTAAAAGACGAAATGCATTTCAAGTGGCCCAGAGGACCTTCTATTGGATAATTTATTTGCGAATATTATCTTTATTACAATCTCACCAATACGGTCTTTTAGTTTTTGAGTTTATCCGTTACATTTTTATCCACCAGTTCTGTACTGGAACTTTTAGAATTGATGCAATTTTTTTGTAATAATTTGTATAACTAGAACTCATTCATGAATCATTGTATCTGTTAATAAACCTCGCATGGTACTCCGTTCCGTAGATTTTTAGTTTATCGCGAACAGACATATGCCGCGGACGCTATTGTTGTGAATATGGTATGTGATACATTTTATGTGATATATTCCATCAGACGTTCAACAAAGACGTGATCACGGAGACCAGCCACATGCCTCTGTACGTGCGGTCGAAGAAATCGTTTAACTCTCAGCAGATGGCGGCACTGAAGATGCTCTACAAATGGCGAGACGCGCAGGCGCGAGCGCTCGATGAAAGTACCACGTAAGTGCACCCCCAAATAACATTTTCAATTTGCAGATTTCTAAGACCCAGTTACAAAAATATTTAGGTCAAACGGAGGACGGAATTAGAATGCACAGTGCCACCACCTCGTTCTATCCTGAGGGTGTAATAAGAGCTGACGATAGGAAATGACAAGGTCGCAAACCTGACCGCAAGTGAAGGAAAACTTGAAATGAAACCCTTTGTCAGCCCATCTGGCCAGCGTGGCACAGTCGGCTAATTACCCTCCATGTGCTTTGAGGAGCACCGACTCGGCAGTGGGCCACTTATGGGCTGAGTAGTTATAACTACTCACCTTATAACCGTCCCAGAGAGTGATACATTACCTAGAGAATACTATAGTATTTTCTAGGTAATGTATCACTCTCTGGGACGGTGACAATATCCTTCACCACGGAAATATCTATATATTAATACGTGAGACAGAAAGAAACTTGTTACCCCTTTTGACGAAAATTGCGCGGTAGGAAGAGTACGAAATTTCCCACACAAAGAATTGTGTCTTTATCTAAAAGCAAAATCCTATTTTTTTAATTATCCATAATGTAAATTAAAAAAAACATTACACACACACACACTTGCCTTGTATTTGACATACACGGATATAGACTCTTTTGTTTATTGTTAACTAGCGACCCGCCCCAGCTTCGCACGGGTGCAATTATATTACACCTATAAACCTTCCTCTTAAATTACTCTATCTATTAAAAAAAACCGCTTCAAAATCCGTTGCGTAGTTTTAAAGATTTATGCATACATAGGGACGGACAGAAAAATGCGACTTTGTTTTATACTATGTAGTGATAGTGATTAACTAACGACCTGCCACGGCATCGCACGGGTGCAATGATGAACCTCTAAATTTATTTGTGTTTCTCTTCAATAATATGGATGCATTATACATATAAACCTTCCTCTTGAATCACTCTATCAATTATAAAAACACCGCTCCAAATCCGTGGCGTAGTTTTAAATATTTAAGCATACATAGGAACAGACAGACGACAGCGACTTTCTTTTATAATATGTAGTGATAGTGATAGTGAAGTCTGTGGTCAAATTGAAAATAGAACTACACTCGAGAGCAATGAATCCGGGTCACTTAAAGAATGTTAAAAATCTCGGAAAATAAAAATGATAGGTTAATGCAATAAATTGTATTTATTAAACAATGTAATAATCCTTAAATGAAAGTAAAAAAAATATGAGTCACCATACATTTTATTAACACAAAATTACATAAAGAAAAAAACTGCTGATCTCTCCTTAAAACAAAAATAGGAAACATTAAATTTTTGAACTTTATTACGATTTTCTTGAATTTTAATACTTCGTATTGCTTCCTCGTGCTTCCATTACTGCGTTTACGCGGTTTGGCATGCTGTACACCAAGTTCCTTATACGATTTTGGGGAATATTCTCCCATTCCTCTGTGAGAGCAATTTTGAGCTCACGAAGCGTGATTGGGGGAGGGTTTCGTTGTTTTACGCATCTGCCTAGCTCGTCCCAAGCATGCTCGATCGGGTTGATATCCGGGCTGCGCGCTGGCCACTCCATACGAGTAATGTTCATCTCTTGAAAGTAGTCATTCACAATCCTACCTGTATGAGGTCGGGCATTGTCATGCATAAATATAGCATCCTCACCTAAATTGACCATAAATGGACCAACGTGATCATTGAGGATTTCTTCCACATATCTTACGCTAGTTAAAGAGCCGTTTTCTATGATCACCAGCTCTGTGCGACTTTCAGAAGAAATTCCGGCGCACACAAGTACAGACCCACCACCGTAGGCTACTTTTTCTTCGATGCATGCTTGCTTGAATCTTTCCCCTGGTCTTCGATACACTCTGTGTCTTCCATCGTGCTTGTAGAGCATAAATTTTGATTCATCGGAGAACATAACTTTTGACCAATCTTCAATACTCAAAATTACGTGGCTCTGGGCATATCTTAGTCTTGAAATACGATGCCCACGCTCCAGTTTAGGGCCGTTTGCAGGTCTAAGGGGTTTTAAGTTAGATTCAGCAAGCCGACGTCTTACTGTCCATGCACTTGGGTTACTTCCTCCGAGGCGTCGAAACTGATTTGTTAGTTCAGTTCCTGTGAGAAAGCGATTTCGAAGCATGGTGTTCACCAAGTATCGGTCTTCTCGTGCTGTGGTACACCTGGTTCTGCCCGTTCCTGGTCTGCGTAGGTTAGAACCAGTTTCTTCGTAACGTCGGAGAACTCTTTGTACTGTTGACAGCGACACACCGACAATCCTGGCTGTATCGCGCTGACTCCGGCCGGTTTCCAGCATTGTAAGTATTCTGGTGCATTCTTCAGGCATAAGCGACATAATTTCAGCTTGAATAATGAATATAGAGCACTATCAACATGGTTTATGTACCCACATAAATGACAGATTACAAACAAAAGCAAAAACAAATGCTGTAATTTCGTAGTTCCATCTTCGAAAGTGGCCCTTTTTCAAGTTTGATTTTTTTATGATATAACTTTACAATAACTAAGAAGTTTTAATACCTTCATTTAAGGAGTATTACATGGTCTATTAAATACGATTTATGGCATTAACCTAGCATTTTTAGTTTCCGAGATTTTTAGGATTCTTTAAGTGACCCGGATTCATTGCTCTCGAGTGTATTTATTTAAATTACCTTGGACTTGCCGCGTCAGCTAGTATAGTGTTGTAAGTTGGAGCATTGTTACAGGTATCTCCTCCCAAACCACATGCTGCTCTCCCTGGCTGAGACATTGCCGCGGGAAGTGCAAGGCGTGTCGGCCTGCTGTAGCCCCATGCCGCCCTTCGTCAAACAGAACCTCGTTACGATACACCGCATGTTGCTGTCGGTCAGTACCCCAAACTTACCTACCGCTGACACAAGCCTCATTGATCTGGTATACCGGTAGACCTTCGGGGCGCCACAGTAGAATGCGTACTCGCGAACCTGCAAACGAGACGTATATCGCTGGGGTTTTTAGTGGGTGGAGTTTCCGGACTCCCACATAACCGTCGACATGCATGAAACATTTTCCCAGCAAAACAAGAAAGGGGGCCCTTTCTTGTTTGACTTATTTTCTTCTTGTTATTTTCTACCGTTGTCGTATGCATCCAACACAACGCAATTGCTTGCAATAATCTGCTAAATTAAAAAGTTCGTGCCATGTGCTTCGGTTAATAGCATGCGGCATACATCCTGAACTGACACTGTAGTATTAGTATGTAAAATATCGACAACATATAGACCTTTTACTATTTGTGTTGTCACGGCTCTCATTGCTGTCGTGCCGTTATAATGTGTTTATTTTTTGATATTGGTAACGGTTATGGAATATATAGTGTCACCACCCTATTCCATCCTGAGGGTGTACACAAAAGGCAAATAACCTAGCCAATAGCCGCAAGAGAATGACAACTTGATACGATACCCTGTGCCAACCAGTCTGGCCCGCTGGCTGGCCAATTATATGTAACAGTCGGAGTCCCGAATCAGCAGTGTCATCTATGGGCTAAATATTAGTAGTAGTAATCGACAATAACTGAGTTATAGAAAAGTAATTTCTGTTGCATAATAAATTAATAGAGATCCATTGAAAAAAATTGTTCAAACATGTTATTAATTGACATTTACAAACCACAAGGAGAACATTCTGCCAACAAAATGGTCATTTCATGAATTCTTGGAACACATTTCTTTTCACCCCCACATTCGAAAATGACGTCATGTTCAACCTTCGAAAATGACGTCATATCTTTACAATGGTACTTAGAGGAATTATTTGTTTAGTGCCGTGAGTTGCCGAACGAGCCGCAACTGTATCAAATGCCGACAAGTATCCGGAGCATGGTGAACGCGACCGTACACCAGCTGGCGTACAATGTTCATGACCTCTCGCACTTCCCCGACTTTAGGTAACACTCGTTGACTTGTTAATGTCATTTATGTAGACTCAAAGACATAGCACACATATCAACTCGGAAAGGGATCGGCACCGTATCAACTCGAGGCGTTCAGTATTCTTTGTATAAATGCTGAGTTTGGGACGGTTTGTGGCAGGAAGGCTTTACATTGCATTTAGTGTCTAGTTTTATTATTATTTTTGTATATTCTTGCCACAATAAATATTATGTCTATGTCTATGTCTAAAACTCCCTAGTGCAAATCACACTAATCGGATTCGTAACGTTAACGCCTCTCCTCGGGGCAAGCTCACCAACGCCGTACGGCGCCTGGGCAACCAGCGGTACCTGCGCTTACGGCTCGCCGTACACGCGCTTGCGGGACATAACATATTTGCAACATTATCTTACGGGCCATCCGTAAGCGCGGCGTCGCTCAGCCGTAGTCGAGGCGACGTATCGGAGCTGCTGATCCGCGTTGGTTACGTGCTTACGTTAGGTAGACGCCTGTTTGACGGCGAGGCGAAAGGCGATACGGTGCCGATCCCTTTCCGAGTTTATATGTCTGCTACGACCTTTATGTAGCGAGCTATACTTGAAGTCTCTCTGGCAATCATTCAGATTGTGAGTGAGAGACCACCTCGTTGGTCTAGGTCTGTGGTGGCCAAACTTTTTTTTTAAGACATCTAGAAGAGGGCCAGAATAATAAAAAAAAATGCATTTTATGTTAAAGCTTTTAATCGTAATATTATAAACACATAACAGTGTGTAATGTTTCGGCGGGCCGGATTAAATACTTTCGCGGGCCGTACTTTGCCCATCACTGGTCTAAGGGTTGGATGTGCCGCCTTCGGATCACGGTTCCCGGGGTCGAGCAAGTGTATTTGTGTGAACCAGAGGCACTTGCTATGAGTCTAGGTGTCATTGATAGATGGTTTAAAGGATGATACAAATAAATAAATAAATATAAATATCCTTGGACATTTCACACAACGCCATCTCGTCCCAAGCTAAGCAACTTAATGCTTGTGTTATGGTAACGAGATGGATGATAAACTACTTATATACTTTTTTTTTTGTAAATACATACATATTATAGATAGAAATGACACCCAGACTCCGAGCCAGTGCCTCTGGTTTAGACAAAGACACTTGCCCGACCCCGGAATCGAACCCGGGACCCGTTGATCCAAAGGCGGCACATCTAACCACTAGACCAACGAGGCAGTCTCAGAATAAAAATTAACCTATGTGTTATTGTGATGTATACGCTATAATTATTGTAGTCACATCAAAAATCATACAGTAGGTTTTGCGTGAAAATGTAACAAACACACATCGATACATTCTCACAAACTGTCACGTTTAGAATATTAGTAGGATAATATTTTTTTTGATACATCGTTCTTTTTACTGGTTTTTATTTCGTTAAGTTTTACTGCGTCTTGCAAACAAGGCACGGTGGCCGGACCAGTTACTTAAGTTATGAGCCAATGCTGTAATGTAGATCAAAAATACTTTAATATATGTTCGCAGCGAGGAACATATAAACCTGGACCAGGCTGCCATCCTTCTTGACGACCACACAGCCTTCTATCCTGACATTGAGGTCTTCACTCCAGCCACCATCAAGAAGACTTATGGGAGCATTGTGAGTAGCTTGTTCTATTACTCTTTAAACTTGTAGGCTTTGGTCTAGAGGGTATAATCAAAATCAAAACTCATTTAATCAAGTTGGCTCATTAGAGCTCTTTTGACAGGTCGAACAAAAAATGAAATTTAAAATTTACCATTTAAAATTAATTATTTACCATCTACCACCGGTTCGGAATGCACCTCTACAGAGAAGAGCCGGCAAGAAACTCTGTAGTTGCTCTTTTTAGATCGCCATTTGGGTACAGTCACCATCAGATATATCGTAGCAGACAAGGTGACCAAATACTTCTGAACAATTAAAAATGTCAATAAGTTCTATACACTACAAGTTACCATTAATATCTGAACATTCAATGCTTCATAAATATCTGAGCAGATGCTTTTCAATAATATCTATACAAACAACTTACCAAAAATATCTGAACACTTTGACAACGTCAAGTGTATCTACGCAGATGGGGTAGTCTTAGGGCCTCCACGCATTAGGCGGCCAGGCCGCGCGGCCAACGAAAAATATCGTAACATGCCCGCGGCCACTTGGCCCTTAGGGCCCCCGCGCATTAGGCGGCCAGGCCGCACGGCCAAGTCGCGCGGCCTGGCCGCGCGGGTTGGCCTCGGCGGCCAATTAGCCGCGTATGTGTCGCCATGTTTTTCGTTGGCCGCGCGGCCAAAACAAGGCCGCGCGGCCTGGCCGCCTAATGCGCGGAGGCCCTTAGATATCTGAGCAGTTGAGGAAAGATTGCAGTAGGAAGTGCTTCCTACTTTAGAATAAATACAATATATATAGGAACTCTTTTGCTAATTTATCACCTCTCATCATGACCCAGGCAGTATTATTTTGTATTTTGTAGCATTGAGTCTTGTCATGTCATGTGTGTCAAAATCTATTTTCTATATAGTGGTGGTGGTGACGGATTAAGAATACATAGTGTCACCACCCCATTCCATCCTGAGGGTGTCGTAAGAGCTGACAAAAGGAAACGAAAAGGCTGAAAACCTAGCCACAAGAGAAGGAAATGTTTATACGAAACCCTATGCCAAACAGTAGGCTAATTACCCCCCTTGTGGTGAGAGGAGGCCCGCCTCGGCAGTGAGTCATTTATGGTCTGAGTGGTATTGTCTAGTCACGTGTAATAGGCGTAAACGCTGTACTGTTATTAAATAGCATTTTGACGTCACAACTATGATGACCGATCATGGCGTATGAGTATTCACCCTCATTGTATATTCATTATTGCCATCTCATGAGATGGTCATTTACTAACCACAGATAGTCAAGTCGATAGTCGGTTTTGGTTCGTCCTGTATAACACGCAGTAACGAATTAGGTAAGCTCAGTTTTTCTGCATAGATACACTTGACGTTGTCAAAGTGTTCAGATATTTTTGGTAAGTTGTTTGTATAGATATTATTGACAAGCATCTGCTCAGATATTTATGAAGCATTGAATGTTCAGATATTAATGGTAACTTGTAGTGTATAGAACTTATTGACATTTTTAATTGTTCAGAAGTATTTGGTCACCTTGTCTGCTACGATATATCTGATGGTGACTGTACAAGACTGGTTATAAGACAGATTTGTGAGAGCAAACTCACGCAATAGTTCCAAAGGGCCAAACATCAGCCAGATCTAGTTGACAATAGTAACCTTGTAATGCCCAAGCCAACCGACCCCCAGCAACGGCACCTGTTCACAAGCATGACGCATGCGGCAGCCGGCGCCCTCCTCAACCTTATATCATCATATATAATCATTGCTATAGGTCTTTGTGCAAGCCAGATACAGGTATATTGTTTAGGACCAGGGTGACATGTGTCTAAGAATTACACATCCAGTTTCATTATGTGTCTGTGAACCATAGAGTATTGTAAGCTTTGTTTTATTTGGCATCCGTGTGGTGAAGGATTTCGAATACATAATGTCACCACCGTGATATGTCAAGGCGAAACATCTGGCTGTAAGAGAAGGAAAACTTGAAATGAAACCCTGTGGTGTACCCTCATTTCCCTGTAATTGGAACCTGTAATTGGAAGACGCCCGATTTAAACACGTTAAGAAGATGAATAGCGTTAAGCTGCTGTGCAATTAGTCACTTAGTTTAAACATGTATCTGTCGTGGAAATCAATGATTACTATCGGAGTTGTCGCCTTTGCCGGCCGGCATTTTATTTTAATATCACCTGGCCCTGGTGACCTTCAGAGACCAAGTCAGCTCAACCAATGAACGTCTGACAGACAGTTTGACATTGACAACTGACAGATCGATAATGTCTATGGAGTTCAGTTTTTAATAATATTCTCTAACATGTATTTCTTGTTGCAGGTTTCCGATCTGAATGCCGATGCGAAGCTATTCATTCCACCTTACGACAGATACAGAAAATACCGATCGTTGGCTCAGGTACCTACCGTCACAGTTATGTAGCATGCGCATCTCTTTACTTAGCCACAGCTCGCTTAGTAAACGACTTGTCACTTTCCACAGATGGAAGAAATAAGGGAATTCAAAGAAAAAGAAGCGAAAATCGCAGCCCTGGGGAAGGGCGATGAACTGATCAAATCAGAGGTCCTATCGAAAATACAACAAGCGAAGACGCACATCGAAAACGATGAGAAGGCAAACGTACCGACTAAAGTCGCCAACGAAGGTGACGATGAAGATCCGTTGAAAAAGTCGCAACGAAAGAGAAAGATGTCGGCCGAAAAGGTCGAGCACAAAGACACACCAGACAATGTAACCGAGAACAAGAAAAAGGAACTAACCGATAGCAATTTTAAGAAAAATGATAATAACGTGAAGCCCTTTGTGTACAAGAATATCGACTACAAGAAGTTTTACAATGATACAACCAAGGAACACAAACATAAGCAGCCCAAAATGAAATTTAAGAAATACAAAAAGTAATTGTGTTTTAAGTGAAACTATACATTATAATATACATGTAGTTCGATTAATTTCACGCTGTTGTTTTATTTCCGCGATTGAAAGTCTCCTCAACCTTGCCTAAAGGGACTCCTTTAAATAATATATTTTAGTATTTAAGTTTTAGGTTAATTGGTATTTTTAGTCTTGTTTTATTACTTAAGTTAGTGTTTATGGAATAAATAAAATTATAATGTGTGCATGTAACAAGTTTGTGTGTGTGTACGATGAGACATGCCATTTCACACGTATTTTTTTTTATAGAATTTAAAATAATGATCTCTAAAGTTATTGTTTATGGCGGACAAAGAAAGTGGCACTTTATTTCCATAAATAGAGCTGTACTTTATTTATAAATATCAAATAACTTCTGCTAACTTCAGTAAAGCTTTTTTTAATTAATCGGAGACATTTTCAGATATATCTTCTCTGACTTTGATTCTGTTCTTGAGCACGCGGCGATTTGCGTAAGAGGAATCGTTGCGTTCCTTTATGCTAGCTTTGTTGTCAGGTTTCACTTTCGCCTTCATATTGTGAATTTTCTTTGGTCTAGATGCTTCTTCAACATGGACTTTTTTGTTTTTGTGCACGACGCGGTGCGTCTCTGTGGGCACTTTCTCTTCAAGCGTTTCCCTTTTTAGTGCACTCTTAAAAGTCTGTGCTCGATTGGGCTCGTGTAGCGAGAATGTGATCCTGTCGTGGTGTATCTGAAATATATGGTATAAATAGTTTATAGAAGGAAATCTACTTATACCTTTTCGTTCGGTATGTGGCAACCAAATGCCTCGTAATTTTTAATGATCGCGATGATTTTAATGATGCAATCGCTAATTTGTAGTTCTGTTAAGCTATCCCCATGAATTTGTACCTGTGCGCTAACGGTTGTGGTTTAAAATATCCATGTATTAAGACACATAAATATACATGTGTGAAATATGGGTTAATAACAAAATGTATACGTTTGCAAGGATGCCAAACTTACTCTGTACTCGATGCTTATGTGGCACTCTTCCTCGTCTTCACAAACGAGGGAGTTGACGTCAGCAGGCTTGGCAGCATTAGCAGGCCGTCGGTGAACGCGCACAAATCTCCATAGTGAGCGAATGCGAGGGCCACAAGCGCGCACAATTTCGGAAATCTACGAAGTTAGAAGAATAGAATAGGTTTTACAGTGGTAGCGCATGTATTTTTCATAATTCATCCATGAAGGCTTTTCAGCAATGTTTATCGCGCAGTGATCAGTAAAAGAATAGTTATCGTTTTGTTGTTAAGACTTATTGTGTTTCAGACGTTTTACAGGGTTGGATGTGCCGCCTTCGGATCACGGTTCCCGGGGTCGAGCAAGTGTATTTGTGTGAACCAGAGGCACTTGCTATGAGTCTAGGTGTCATTGATAGATGGTTTAAAGGATGATACAAATAAATAAATAAATATAAATATCCTTGGACATTTCACACAACGCCATCTCGTCCCAAGCTAAGCAACTTAATGCTTGTGTTATGGTAACGAGATGGATGATAAACTACTTATATACTTTTTTTTTTGTAAATACATACATATTATAGATAGAAATGACACCCAGACTCCGAGCCAGTGCCTCTGGTTTAGACAAAGACACTTGCCCGACCCCGGAATCGAACCCGGGACCCGTTGATCCAAAGGCGGCACATCTAACCACTAGACCAACGAGGCAGTCTCAGAATAAAAATTAACCTATGTGTTATTGTGATGTATACGCTATAATTATTGTAGTCACATCAAAAATCATACAGTAGGTTTTGCGTGAAAATGTAACAAACACACATCGATACATTCTCACAAACTGTCACGTTTAGAATATTAGTAGGATAATATTTTTTTTGATACATCGTTCTTTTTACTGGTTTTTATTTCGTTAAGTTTTACTGCGTCTTGCAAACAAGGCACGGTGGCCGGACCAGTTACTTAAGTTATGAGCCAATGCTGTAATGTAGATCAAAAATACTTTAATATATGTTCGCAGCGAGGAACATATAAACCTGGACCAGGCTGCCATCCTTCTTGACGACCACACAGCCTTCTATCCTGACAATGAGGTCTTCACTCCAGCCACCATCAAGAAGACTTATGGGAGCATTGTGAGTAGCTTGTTCTATTACTCTTTAAACTTGTAGGCTTTGGTCTAGAGGGTATAATCAAAATCAAAACTCATTTAATCAAGTTGGCTCATTAGAGCTCTTTTGACAGGTCGAACAAAAAATGAAATTTAAAATTTACCATTTAAAATTAATTATTTACCATCTACCACCGGTTCGGAATGCACCTCTACAGAGAAGAGCCGGCAAGAAACTCTGTAGTTGCTCTTTTTAGATCGCCATTTGGGTACAGTCACCATCAGATATATCGTAGCAGACAAGGTGACCAAATACTTCTGAACAATTAAAAATGTCAATAAGTTCTATACACTACAAGTTACCATTAATATCTGAACATTCAATGCTTCATAAATATCTGAGCAGATGCTTTTCAATAATATCTATACAAACAACTTACCAAAAATATCTGAACACTTTGACAACGTCAAGTGTATCTACGCAGATGGGGTAGTCTTAGGGCCTCCACGCATTAGGCGGCCAGGCCGCGCGGCCAACGAAAAATATCGTAACATGCCCGCGGCCACTTGGCCCTTAGGGCCCCCGCGCATTAGGCGGCCAGGCCGCACGGCCAAGTCGCGCGGCCTGGCCGCGCGGGTTGGCCTCGGCGGCCAATTAGCCGCGTATGTGTCGCCATGTTTTTCGTTGGCCGCGCGGCCAAAACAAGGCCGCGCGGCCTGGCCGCCTAATGCGCGGAGGCCCTTAGATATCTGAGCAGTTGAGGAAAGATTGCAGTAGGAAGTGCTTCCTACTTTAGAATAAATACAATATATATAGGAACTCTTTTGCTAATTTATCACCTCTCATCATGACCCAGGCAGTATTATTTTGTATTTTGTAGCATTGAGTCTTGTCATGTCATGTGTGTCAAAATCTATTTTCTATATAGTGGTGGTGGTGACGGATTAAGAATACATAGTGTCACCACCCCATTCCATCCTGAGGGTGTCGTAAGAGCTGACAAAAGGAAACGAAAAGGCTGAAAACCTAGCCACAAGAGAAGGAAATGTTTATACGAAACCCTATGCCAAACAGTAGGCTAATTACCCCCCTTGTGGTGAGAGGAGGCCCGCCTCGGCAGTGAGTCATTTATGGTCTGAGTGGTATTGTCTAGTCACGTGTAATAGGCGTAAACGCTGTACTGTTATTAAATAGCATTTTGACGTCACAACTATGATGACCGATCATGGCGTATGAGTATTCACCCTCATTGTATATTCATTATTGCCATCTCATGAGATGGTCATTTACTAACCACAGATAGTCAAGTCGATAGTCGGTTTTGGTTCGTCCTGTATAACACGCAGTAACGAATTAGGTAAGCTCAGTTTTTCTGCATAGATACACTTGACGTTGTCAAAGTGTTCAGATATTTTTGGTAAGTTGTTTGTATAGATATTATTGACAAGCATCTGCTCAGATATTTATGAAGCATTGAATGTTCAGATATTAATGGTAACTTGTAGTGTATAGAACTTATTGACATTTTTAATTGTTCAGAAGTATTTGGTCACCTTGTCTGCTACGATATATCTGATGGTGACTGTACAAGACTGGTTATAAGACAGATTTGTGAGAGCAAACTCACGCAATAGTTCCAAAGGGCCAAACATCAGCCAGATCTAGTTGACAATAGTAACCTTGTAATGCCCAAGCCAACCGACCCCCAGCAACGGCACCTGTTCACAAGCATGACGCATGCGGCAGCCATCGCCCTCCTCAACCTTATATCATCATATATAATCATTGCTATAGGTCTTTGTGCAAGCCAGATACAGGTATATTGTTTAGGACCAGGGTGACATGTGTCTAAGAATTACACATCCAGTTTCATTATGTGTCTGTGAACCATAGAGTATTGTAAGCTTTGTTTTATTTGGCATCCGTGTGGTGAAGGATTTCGAATACATAATGTCACCACCGTGATATGTCAAGGCGAAACATCTGGCTGTAAGAGAAGGAAAACTTGAAATGAAACCCTGTGGTGTACCCTCATTTCCCTGTAATTGGAACCTGTAATTGGAAGACGCCCGATTTAAACACGTTAAGAAGATGAATAGCGTTAAGCTGCTGTGCAATTAGTCACTTAGTTTAAACATGTATCTGTCGTGGAAATCAATGATTACTATCGGAGTTGTCGCCTTTGCCGGCCGGCATTTTATTTTAATATCACCTGGCCCTGGTGACCTTCAGAGACCAAGTCAGCTCAACCAATGAACGTCTGACAGACAGTTTGACATTGACAACTGACAGATCGATAATGTCTATGGAGTTCAGTTTTTAATAATATTCTCTAACATGTATTTCTTGTTGCAGGTTTCCGATCTGAATGCCGATGCGAAGCTATTCATTCCACCTTACGACAGATACAGAAAATACCGATCGTTGGCTCAGGTACCTACCGTCACAGTTATGTAGCATGCGCATCTCTTTACTTAGCCACAGCTCGCTTAGTAAACGACTTGTCACTTTCCACAGATGGAAGAAATAAGGGAATTCAAAGAAAAAGAAGCGAAAATCGCAGCCCTGGGGAAGGGCGATGAACTGATCAAATCAGAGGTCCTATCGAAAATACAACAAGCGAAGACGCACATCGAAAACGATGAGAAGGCAAACGTACCGACTAAAGTCGCCAACGAAGGTGACGATGAAGATCCGTTGAAAAAGTCGCAACGAAAGAGAAAGATGTCGGCCGAAAAGGTCGAGCACAAAGACACACCAGACAATGTAACCGAGAACAAGAAAAAGGAACTAACCGATAGCAATTTTAAGAAAAATGATAATAACGTGAAGCCCTTTGTGTACAAGAATATCGACTACAAGAAGTTTTACAATGATACAACCAAGGAACACAAACATAAGCAGCCCAAAATGAAATTTAAGAAATACAAAAAGTAATTGTGTTTTAAGTGAAACTATACATTATAATATACATGTAGTTCGATTAATTTCACGCTGTTGTTTTATTTCCGCGATTGAAAGTCTGATCTTGGTGTATATGCCACATATTTATGATAATGCTGAGATGTAATGTACAAAACTGATTGGTACATAGTTCTTGTGAGGTGGCCTGGCGAGTTAAATGTTATAATCTAACTGGATAGTCGAATGTTCAGAAGTCGCACCATAACCACTGACGCCGAAGGGCAGCGATATTACTTTATTCATTTCATATAATTTCATATAATATGAATTTGTCCCATTCGGTGTCGAGACCCTTGGTCCGTGGGGTCCTAGCGCTATAAGCCTTTTTAAGGAAATAGCAAAAAGGTTAGTCGACATCACAGGAGACCGAAGAGCTGGTAGCTACCTCGGACAAAGAATCAGTCTAGCGATTCAAAGGGGGAACGCTGCCAGTATCTTCGGAACCTTGCCTAAAGGGACTCCTTTAAATAATATATTTTAGTATTTAAGTTTTAGGTTAATTGGTATTTTTAGTCTTGTTTTATTACTTAAGTTAGTGTTTATGGAATAAATAAAATTATAATGTGTGCATGTAACAAGTGTGTGTGTGTGTACGATGAGACATGCCATTTCACACGTATTTTTTTTTATAGAATTTAAAATAATGATCTCTAAAGTTATTGTTTATGGCGGACAAAGAAAGTGGCACTTTATTTCCATAAATAGAGCTGTACTTTATTTATAAATATCAAATAACTTCTGCTAACTTCAGTAAAGCTTTTTTTAATTAATCGGAGACATTTTCAGATATATCTTCTCTGACTTTGATTCTGTTCTTGAGCACGCGGCGATTTGCGTAAGAGGAATCGTTGCGTTCCTTTATGCTAGCTTTGTTGTCAGGTTTCACTTTCGCCTTCATATTGTGAATTTTCTTTGGTCTAGATGCTTCTTCAACATGGACTTTTTTGTTTTTGTGCACGACGCGGTGCGTCTCTGTGGGCACTTTCTCTTCAAGCGTTTCCCTTTTTAGTGCACTCTTAAAAGTCTGTGCTCGATTGGGCTCGTGTAGCGAGAATGTGATCCTGTCGTGGTGTATCTGAAATATATGGTATAAATAGTTTATAGAAGGAAATCTACTTATACCTTTTCGTTCGGTATGTGGCAACCAAATGCCTCGTAATTTTTAATGATCGCGATGATTTTAATGATGCAATCGCTAATTTGTAGTTCTGTTAAGCTATCCCCATGAATTTGTACCTGTGCGCTAACGGTTGTGGTTTAAAATATCCATGTATTAAGACACATAAATATACATGTGTGAAATATGGGTTAATAACAAAATGTATACGTTTGCAAGGATGCCAAACTTACTCTGTACTCGATGCTTATGTGGCACTCTTCCTCGTCTTCACAAACGAGGGAGTTGACGTCAGCAGGCTTGGCAGCATTAGCAGGCCGTCGGTGAACGCGCACAAATCTCCATAGTGAGCGAATGCGAGGGCCACAAGCGCGCACAATTTCGGAAATCTACGAAGTTAGAAGAATAGAATAGGTTTTACAGTGGTAGCGCATGTATTTTTCATAATTCATCCATGAAGGCTTTTCAGCAATGTTTATCGCGCAGTGATCAGTAAAAGAATAGTTATCTTACGCTATGCTTACGTGGGAAACAAATGTCTGGTCATGCCGCCTCCGCCGGGCCCCGGCAGGAGGGGTAGATCCAAAAAGTGCTGGCTTGACGTCGTAAAGGGTGATATGGGTACCAATGGGCTCACTACCAGGGATGCTGAAGACGGTGCGAATTGGAGAAGAAAAAGTCGGAAAGCGGACCCCGGGCGCCGAAGCGAGAGTTTGGGCTGCAACCGGGATATGACGCACAGATGATGATGATGATGAGACGTTTTACCTTCATTTGTTCAGCTCCGTCGCAGGTGTTACCGGGGCGCGGCTCGACACCGAAATTGTTAACACAGGCGCGGTCATCTGGCAACAATGAATCTATCTGGATAGCACACTTCGGTGGAGAGTCTGTGCGTTCCTGCAACAATGGCCCTAATTACAACTACTACTCATCCCATAAATGACCTACTGTTCAGTCTGACCTCCTCCAAATTACATGATTCTTACAGTTTCTTGCCGGCTCTTCTCTGTAGAGCTGGATTCTGAATCGTTGGTAAACGATTTTTTTTTCTTGTTTGGCTTGGCTTAGGACCTCTAATGAGTCAACTTGATTGAATAAGTTTTGACTTCGATTGACATAGAGGGTAATTTATTAAGCCTAATGTGCCACGTTGCCAAGATGTAACCCGTCTCTGGACAATACTTTACACTACTACTACCTAATTAGTCCATAGACGAACCACTGCAGAGTCGGACCTCCCCCAACTAAAATACATGGAGGGTAATTAGCCTACTGTGCCACGCTGGCCAGACGGGTTGGCACAAGGTTTCGATTCAAGGTTTATTTCATGTCATTGCCTGCTGTCGATTCTTGCCCTCAGAATGGAATGCGGCGGTGAAAAAATAACTCACATTCAAATGTTTGTCAATGTACAGTTCTTACCCATCCAATTTCATCGCAGTGCTTGGGATCATCGTAGCAAATGTAGTAGTTAATGGCTTTCGAGCCATCTGTCCTCTTCTCTGTAGACCACGTGTACCAGTTCTCACCAAACTTGAACATACTGTTGACATGATTCTGTCTATAGATCAAAGGGAATATCAACTCGTTCGGATGTAGTTGTTTTGGCTTTTCAGTTGTGGTTTTTTCTTCGTCGTATTCCACCATTATCGGTTTATCTTCGTGTTTATGCACAATATTTCTTTTAATAAACGGCATAATTGTGGATTCTGGCTTCTTCGAGTCCCAAACGGCGGAGTCTTCATCTTCGATTTTAGAGTCTAATTGTTCCGAGTGCATTACCACTTTGACTTTCACAGCGAACGTAGCTTGTAGCAAACACCAGCATACCAGGCAACCTAACCGCGCCATCTTCTAATGACTGAATACTTATTCACAACCAATTTGAATCGTCTAGTGTTTAAAATGCTTTCAGGAAGTTGTTAATACTGGTGTACCGATAAAAAACTTGTTTGTAAATTGCTCGTGCCGTTCTGAGCATAAAATCAAGATGTTTGTTATTATTGCTTCGCGTTTTTCCATTGTCCAGTACAGTACGGAAGCAATAACGTGTGGTACGTATAGGAAGGTAGAATAAGTCTGTGACAGTATAAAGTAAATAATAATAATGTCACCACCCCATTCCGCCTGAAAGGTGTCATAAAAGTCGGCAGAAGGCAATGTCAAGGCCGATAACCTTGTCGTAAGAGAAGGAACCATGACCAGCGTGGCGCAGTAGGCTAATTAGTTGGGAGAGGCCCGACTCTGTAGTGGGTCGTCTATTGGCTGGGTAGTATAAAGAGTATTGTCCTATAGCTATCAATTCTATTGTACTGAGTTCGTAACAATAACGTTTTGCCGCAGCAAGGAACGTTAATTAAACTATCCTCCACCTAAAACTAAACTATACAGGATGTAACATTTCACTTGAGATATAACGGGTTTAATGCATATCAGATTTGGGATCTAATACCAAAATATCTAGGTGTATCAAAATCCCTATACACACAACGAAGTTATCGACAGGATTTGTACAAAATGTCAGGAAAACCAATACCGCTTTCTTTCTTCTCAAGTCACAAGTTGATTCCGAAAGCTTTTGTGGCAGGCCTACGAGTACACCAACCCCGCACCTTACTTGCGCCCCACCCGGCTCGACTTATAAACGCGCGAACGATGTCATTGATCTTGCCTACGTTTGCTTAGCGCATAAGACAGTAGCCACTGTTCAGTTTTTCTTAAAACGAACTTTTAGTTACTCACCATGTATCAAGTATTAATATGTCCCAAGTATTTATCCCAAGTTCAAAATATCAGCCAGTTTAATATTACTTTCTGGCGGGTAGTTAAAGAAAACCAATATTTATAGAGTATTGCTTTTATTTGGGTACAAAGATGTAGAGTATAAAATAAAAATACTGCATTTGGTATCAACCTTTTCCATAAAACTTTGATTACGAAAATTAAGCATTTCGACAAATACATGTTTTACATCTATAAAATAAAATTAAAGCATAAGTTGTATTCCTAGGCTAACTTTTAAAATTATTTCTTTATCTATATGTACGTAATAGAAATTGTATAATCGTATAGTACAAATAAAAAAGCGAGTGAAGTTGGACCATTGGTAGGAATTTCAGTTTTCCATAGTGCTCGATATATTACATCAGCCATAAGAATTTGTATTTACAACATACATTATAATTTCCATCTAAGTTGATATCTCGTCATAGCATTAGGGGTAAAAATAGCATCACTAAGGCAGAGAGGGTGTTTTATTGTACATTATTATTATTAGTGCCTAACAATACGCTAAAGATACATTATCCAAGAGGGAATGAGATTTCATTACAAAACTACACATCTGGCATCTAGAACTATTGGCTAGACAGTGGGGTCAACGAAGAACAGCCATGGGGTCGAAATTAATCAACTGTATTGCTTATGGTTTTTGGCATATAGAATAACGAATTTATATCAAAATCAACATTTCGGCGTTTGTACCAAAATGCGTCTTATTTTAACTGAATGTAAAATCATTTTCACCTGACCCAAGTTTCATAAATGAAATCTTCATTAAACTATCCTGATTCTGTATAATTTCACTATACTTAAATCACACTACGTCTCTTTGTCGTGTATAGTGAATAATTACAATTATTGTCAAACTATTTTGCCCTAGGCTTCTATATAAATCTAAGTTAGACTGACGTTGCAGATATAGACACAATTACCTTCATAAAGGAACTATTGTGGATTCTCTTTCTTTTCATAGGTATAGTAATCAAAAAGAGACGTAGATGACTCATAAGAGATGGGTAATTAGGTATATAAATAGCAGAAGTCATATAGAATCTCCAAGTATTAGAAATCACTATGCATCACTTATCTTTGTATAAATAGTCCTACTTACGAAATAATTAGACCTCTATGTGTTAGTGCCTACTAAACATTGGTTCCGTCAGTGTTACGTACGTACACATCACAGCGTAAAGGGCACTCCGAAACAACAAAAACAATTTGGAATATTTCGGCCATACAAAAACACTAGATATAAACTAAGTACAAAAAAGTGTAAAAAGTCGACACGATCTTAATGTGTCCTATTTAAAAATAGTGAGAGTATTTAAATTAATCACTTTTTATCGGATATCTCGGGTGTATTTTACATTATGCTGTGCTGTCAAACTTATGAACGCCAAAACGAATGGCTCCGAAGTCTTCCGTTTACACTTTAACAATTACCGAACGGCTAAAAGACTAATAAATGTATTCAAATGTTGTCGTACACATCATTGATAAACATATACAGCTCTCTCAGAGATATGCACAAATATATATACTGCTATTTAAAAGAAATCTTTCTCTATGGATAAATGCAAAAATACCAATATTAAACTATAGATAATAATGTTTGTTCTATGGATCTACATTTTCGTTGCAAGTGACAGAATACACTGGTCAGTAAAATAAATATTAAACAATGTAGGCGTGTTTAAGTACGTCGTCTATTTAAATACAATGCTATGTGTACGCTTAGAACTTTCCTTAGTTGTAGAATCAGTCAATAAGTATCTAATCGAATGTATGATATTTTCACAAAAACATACCAACGTCAAACAATACAACAATCTTACGCATGTATACACTACAATAAATTAATAACTAATAGTACCTAGGATAATTAACTTAAAATTTTAATATTATAAGTAATATAATTTCCGGTGGTAAATATACAAACCTCTAAATAATTTATCTAATAATAATATCGAATGCGACAAAGCCATGTCTTATTTTGTTTGTGCTTACAAATATAACGGATAAATATAATATATTTCATGTCAATCGTTGTGTTATTCATAAAGTGGGTGTTCTTTACGCTATGACCAAAGTGACTCAATCATCATTAGTCGCAAACTATATATCGCTCGCTTACAATCTAAATGTGCTTACTTTAATAGAGACACTACACACATCACTGCATTACTTAAGAGATGGGATATAAAACTATAAATACAGCATCGGAGTTAATAACGGCATTCATTAAGATGCGGACATGGGAAGAACAGATCGGCCGCAAAGTACGCAACATAATGATGGGACCGACTATAGAGGTAAAGGTATGCATTGATGTGTATGTCGTCATTAAGCCGTACATTAAAGTCCATCGTGGAACGTAAAAGCTAGTGATAACACTAAAAATCTAACGTTTAGTTGCACGTGCTGACCATTTTTTCGTGACTTCGAAAGAGATAGTGGCGTTAATATTTTTTTCTTATTATTATTTTTAATATAAATTTTAATAATTGTATTTCATCCATTGAAAAGAACACGATGTTACTTTCTTATACTGACCAATAAAATATCGTCTGTTCCTAACAAACTATTATTTCTTATGCTTAAAAAAATTTTTCGCTTGTTAAAAGTTACCTATGTGTAGACTAGACTGAATGAAATAGAACATAAATGTTATACATTAACGTGTTTGTCAGTCTGTGGTATCGGAGCTCATAACTAAGGTGACAGTTATATCTATAAAAATAAAACATCAGCATGTGGAACTAAGCGTAGTTCTAAAGGCGAGCAGACAGCCCCACGCTGCCACCTGCCGGAATATTGTCAGAAACTGCCCATCTAACTTCGACATAGCAAACTACGGAAAATAGACAGATCTCAACATCTATATTTGTATAACTATCAATAAAAATGTATTCAATTCAGATGCAACTATATACTAACTACTTATTTTATCATTATATCTAGTTATGGTTATTTGAGTGAAACGAGAAGTAGGAAAGTAAAGAACTATAAAGGTTTGGTAACTTTACCTTTTGATGTTCTAGTCACGCCTCATCACTATTTTATTATGTATAAAATAGTGATGAGTGGAGATATTCTTTTAGAGGGTTTGTGTAATCAACACATTATTGTAAACGCATCAAGATTACATATCGGGATGTGTTTACAATAATGCTTGTTTGTAAACATTATGAACCTGTGGGTAGTTGAAGTAAACTCACCTGTTTATTATGATGTATGAAGTCAGTGATGAAGTGTAGATATAACTGAATAGAACACATCATTTGGAAGTGAAGGAAGAACAGTTGCTTATGTCTAAATTACGTAGCTCACTCGTGAAAGTTATGCAGTACAAATTATATTCTAAAGGGTCGGGTCTATTTACCTGACAAGCGCCAGATTAGTATCTCAACTACCAAAGCAGTTACTGAAAAACTGATTTTAAACTGTTTACACAGTATAGGCTTAGGGACAGTTGTTGCGAGAAGTCATTTTAAGATGCCCAAGCTTATTTGGCAACTATTACTACTAGGAATAAAGTTAGACAAGCTAACTAAATCTGAAAGGTGTGAACGTAGATAATGACAACTGGTAGGTGTGTATGGAGAATACAACCTAGCGCGGGAAAAGGGCCGTAAAATTATATTGGTAATTTTAAATATGAATAAGACTCCTATAATAAAGCTACGTAAATAAAGTTCCTTTTGAGTCCGAGTTTAAAGATTAAATAATTACTTAATTCCTAGCATCAGTAGTCGCGCGTTAGTCTGTGTAAAATACTACTACGGGACAGTCGAAATGTTCTTCTCTTCAAATTGTAAAAAAATTCAACGTTATCAATTGCTGACCTAAAATATACTGTAACGTTCACCACCTAAAGTCCGTTTTTCGGTAGATGAGTTGTGAGCTGAGGTGACACTAGTCTGGTAAATGGCCGCTGACCGATAATCTACTGCACCGCCTCGTCACTAAGTCTAAGAGCTGCCAGAGATCACGTGACGGTGAAGAGATTTTTTTACAGTGGGAACTCGGAACGTGGAGAGCAAAAAGAGGTGTTATTTAAATAGAAAAATAAGCGCGCTTACAAATATAAGTTTATTTAAACTATATTTGATTCGTATGATAAAAATATTATAAACCTGTATTAAGATTTATAATGATGTGTCTATGTAATGATCAAGTGTTGATGGTTTCAGTTGACAGATATCAAAAAAATCTTACCAAAAAGTGTTCATAAACATTTCTACTAAAAAATCGATGTAAATATTAGGAACTTAACGGCTTTAAATTATTGGCGTGTTATTCTTATTAGCACTTTCAATTGATCTAACCTAAAAGTAGTTTTACACTCTTAAAATAAAGCACATTTTTAAACGCAGTTGTATCGACGATATGTCGCAAGAAAACTAGTATCAACATGACACAAAAATGCTTTAGATTGTTCTAGCCTAACTCAACTTTAGCACACTTAAATTAAGGTCCAATATCGAATATAAAGACATTAGGCTCTTTGTCTACTCCATATTTCGTATTCGATTTGCTCACCGCTTCCGAGTTCCCGTGCAATGTCTCCTGCGACCGCGGCCCATCTTAACTTACAAACCGATTCACGAAGCCGTGCACAAAGCCGATCAGGAGGTGTGAAGCTCTAACACGAAATACTATTAGGTACAAAAAACACCCGCGCGCCCGCAGGAGACACTCGCAACTCGATTAACATATCGGTATAATCACTTTATAATCGGGACAACATTGACTCGCTACGACTGGACGATTGAACTGCGGTATTCTCAACATGGTTATATAATTACTTATAATCAGTAAGAATTGTTATTTTTAAACTTTCGCGATTTGTACACATAATTAAAAACTTATCGGGACCAAGTGAGGGTAGGAGACCAAAATACCCTCACTTCCCACCGAAAAAACTTGCGGTCTGCAGTCAGCTCGCGACCACGGCCTTTGTAACATGGTCGAAACGTCGAGCAAAAACAGGTATTAATTCTGTGCGCGATAAGTCCCGATAAGTTTTTAATTATAATCGGTAAGAACTGAAACAATATAACGATAATATAAAAAATACTGACAAATTCGTGAGTATTTTTTAAGATCTTGCGAGACAGTAGACTAACTAACTAGTCTTTCTATTACATGAAGAACATTCGCAAAAGATTTCGAATAGTATAGTTCTAGAACCTTTAGTCATCCAGTTTAAATGAAATATAATCGCTTCTATTGCGTCTAGAACGATCGATCGCCTATATAACGAATAGTATAGTTGCGATTACGTTCTAGAACGTTCAATCACCCAGTTTCCATATAATCGTTTCTACTGCATCTAGAACGTTCGATCGCTCAGATTTCGATAGTTGGGATTACGTTCTAGAACGTTCAACTACGCCGATTCCAAATGCCAAGTTTGAGTAATACCGCTTCTATTGCATCTAGAGAAAGTTCGATCGTCCAGGGTTCATTAGGGTCAGCGCCGGCCTACGGAGTGGCGGCGAATAGACTAATTCAGTAACAATTTAAATTCAACCTATAACGCTTCAGAATACGACTGTATTTAGAATATGCTCGCCGCGCCTTATGTCGCTCGCCGTCATTTTGTTTCGTTGTACCAAATACAGATGTATTCTGAAGCGCTTTAGGTTGAATTTAAATTGTTACTGAATTTAGAAGGCGCGTTTAGAACCTGGTGGTCATTTCGACGTGTACTTCGGCGAGTCAGCTGTTGTCCCTATGCGTGGGCTAATAGCTCATGCCCCCATGAGTGGGACACGGGCTCCGCCAGGATCACGTGGTCGCGTAGCTGAGGCCTTTGCGTTGAAGGAATAGGTGTACCTGGGACAAAAGAAAATACATTTTTGAATTTTTGTAACGCCGATTTTTTTTTATAAAAATTGTAATAATTTCTTAAAGAATTTTATTTTTTATATTTATTTATTTTAATCTTGGAATTTTAAGACCCTTTGATTGACTCAAATTAGAAAAGGTGTTATTCAAAAACAGACAGACCGACTCGCTGGAATGCAATGGATGCAGGCGGCCCAGGACCGGCCTTTGTGGAGATTCTTGGGGGAGGCCTATGTCCAGCAGTGGACGTCTTGGCTGAAATGATGATGATGAATAGATACTAACTTCGCTAAAAGCAGGCCGCTCGAGTTCGTCCCTTCGCCAACACTCGCACATTAGGTCGTAAAGATCGCGCGGACAGCCCGGAGCCCGATCCACGCACTCGAACATGCCGTCACCTGCCTGCAGATGCGACAGATTCTCCAACACCTGCAAGAGAAAATACTTCGTAGGCACAAACGCTAGACAATAACAAGTAACAGTATCAAACATATCGCACGGAAACGCTAGATAATGAGAAAAGCCTGCATCGCGCTAGCGAAAATTACAGAACAATTCGGAACGAAAAGAAATGTTGTTTAAAATTCATCACGGGTAAGTATCGCGGGGAGGCATCCTATGTGGCAGCAGCTTATAAAAGTTTATGATAATTTCACCCTGATGCCTGGGCAATCATATATACAAAATGCAAGTTACAGTCCTCGCCAAACTTTATGGCCGCTCTGAATGTGGCCGTGGGTGCGAACTTGCGCATCGTACATTTCATAACCAATACGAACGTAGCACTCACACTAACGCACGGGAGGCGAGGACGCTTGCAGGTGGAAGACGGCGAGCGGGGGGGGGGGTGCTTGCCGACGTGGGGGGTGGAGGCGTGTCCTACCTCCACCCCCACGTAAGTCCCGCTGATACCTGATTGTGTTTTCTACGCAGCGTAATGCTACATTCAGAGCGGCCATAAAGTTTGGCGAGGCCTGTACACATAAGAAAGGCCACCATAGCCACGGTAATCTATCATCCAAAGATGTGCGCCGCTGAACTTAGCCTCTCCCATCTCCGCACGATCTTGTGCCGACAGACTCCCAGCTCTAGAACCTAGTCGGTAGTCGTACCGCTTCGCTTTGCTATGGGAAAGAAAGCGTAGCTATTCGACCAAAATTCGAGAAGAATAGCGTTTCACACATTTTTCCAGCTAACTGATATTACCTCGTTATCAGTCAGATGCTCGTAGGGCCTGCGTCGGCATAGCGTAAAGATCTCGTAGAGCGTCACAGCGAAAGCCCACACGTCGCTTTTGGTCGTGTATTTGCCGCGGAGCACGGATTCCCAGGCAGCCCAGCGGAGGGGCAAAGGTATCCTACCGTCGACCTGTAGATAAAAGATTGCTTATAGTGATGCGTTTTGAATTATCGGACAACACTAAGACAGATTTATATTTCTATAAAACACAAATGACACCCAGTCTCCGAGCAAGTGCCTATGGTTTACACAAAGACGCTTATAAGCGTAACATTGGCGGAATCCTGTTAAAAACGCATCTAGCCACCAATCAAAAGAAAAAGAAGACTGTAGCAGTGTCAACGTGTGCGTCGGTTAACAGACCACTTCGTGGGATGACTACCTAGTAACCGAACTACATTGCTGTTGCTCCTTCTTTAAATCAGTCTGATATACGGGGTGGAACATTGTGATAATTTAATAACAAAAACCAGGAACATCAAAGAAAAACGCGCTGAGGCCGCATTCCGAGCACATTCCATTCAATAAATTTAAATTTATGATGAAAAGAACGACTCCCCTAACTGTACCGAGTGCCAGTTGGTAGACGATCTCTATCATATTATTATGGACTGTGCCAGGAATGAAGCCCGTAGACAATATGCAATGCTATGTGAACTATCGAGTGTCACTCTGAGTAATGTCGGCTGGTGTAATAGTATATTGGCTGTACTTATTCGCATAAAACAAAAGTATTGTATAGAGTAGTTAGGGCAGGTATTGTTACGCAAAAGTCGTATGACTGTTCCGAAAAATAAAGACCTATCTGCAAAACTGGTTTGAAACAATTTTGAACTCTATCTTCATATATATAATATGAAGTTCAAAGCATTATTGCAGATAGGTCTTTATTCTTCGGAACAGTCGAATATTTGATGCTGTGTTTGTACCAACTCCTTGTAAACCTTGTGGGGAGTGACAAGTTCAAATGTGAGCAAATGTTTCCTTAAAAAAAGATCTTACCTTATAATAATCGCATGCGTAAGCCTCGTTGTCAGTTCCAAAGTCGCTGATCTTCACTAGATATCCTTTCCCAATAAGGCAGTTTCTAAGGGAAAGAATAGTAAAATTGTCAATCACAAATAACGTGAGAGATAATTCTGTAGGCTATCGGACTAAAGGAAATTACACGGAATAAAAACGGGTAGGCAAGAGAAGGAAAACATGAAAAAAAAACCCTGTACCAATCTGTCTGGCCAGCGTGTAGCGTGTAGGCTAATTCCCTCCTGTAATTTGAGGAGGCCCGTCTTTTACGGGCGGAGATGTCACTTTCTTCCAGAAAAAAAAACTTGCATATAGGGTAATTATGTATTAGAGGAAACTTAGTTTTAACGACGGCACGTACGGCCTCTTGCTGCTGTGTCGACAACAGGATTTAAGAAACTTGTAGGAACGGAACGTTTAATAGTGATTACAATTTACCTAGCAGCGAGGTCTCTGTGAACAAAGTTGAGCGACTCCAAGTACTGCATGCCCGCCGATATTTGCGTTGCGATATGTAGCAAAGTGGGGGTTGGGGGAGGCGGTGCCGTTCGCAGAAACGCGCACAGGTCCCCCAGTTCCAGGTACTCCAGGACCACGGCGAGCGGCGGCGATCGACACGCGCCTAACACCCGCGCCAGGTGAGGAGACGATAGCGCTGCCAGTATACGAACATCGCGTTCGAATTCCTCCCTGTACAGATGACCAGGAATACTTAGAGTCGGGCTATTTGATTGTCGCCTTTGAGTTTTGGTAACCTACCAATACTAAGCCCCCGTACGCACTAGCGGCTGGCCGCATAGGCTGGTAAACCTAGGATGGAACCGCATTAAGCGGTTGGACTGCGGTTGCATATTAAACTGGAAAAGCGGCTGGTGCGTACGGGGGCTAAGTGTCAATTCGGCTTGGCAAAAGCTTTTGAATTCATGGACGCACTCTAACATAATAATTCAAATTCAGCCTGTGATTTGTGGTGACCTTAGGCTTAGACTGCTGTTTAAAGCCTGTACAACAATTTTTAAGGTGACTATAGAACCCTCAGGGCCTTTATTTTTTTAAAGGCATCTCGTTTAAAGTTTATATTATTGGCAGTATCCACTTTGGTGGGCTTTTATTTAATACTAGCAGAGTCCCGCGATGTTACCCGCGGTTATTGTCATACCCCGGGTGACGGCGCGGTGCGATGCTAGTCTAACAAATAGCCTAAGTTACTCCGTATATCATCAACTACCTATCAGTGAATGTCCCGTCAAAATCGGTCCAGCCGTTCCAGAGATTAGCCGGAATTTAGTAAAAAGTGGTTATTTTATTATTACAAACAGACACTCCAATTTTATTTATTTGTATAGATTACCCTAAAAGCTTCAAAACCTGTCTTCCGTATTGTCCCTTGTGTTTTTTTCCTAGATAAAGCACATTCATCACCCCCTAGACCAACACGGCAGATCCCTTTTTATGGATATAAGGTTTTTGTTACAACGTGTTTACTAACTTTTTAATGTAAAATATACAAATTGATTTATTGTATAGTAAAAACCTAAAAATAGTTTTATCCGTTTTAGATGTTTTCAAACTACGTTATATGTTATGTCAGAATGTTTTTTACCGGCTACAATAGAATTATTGTAACTAATTATAATGGTACTCAAGTACGATCGGCTCTTACAAAGCCGGTCCTACGCCCAGCCCACGCATAAGGAGCCCTCCCTTAAGGAGGTATTAAGGAATTAAAATGCGAGATTAATCATGACTACGGGGTTTCTTCGGGCAATATTTTGGGCTTACAACTAATTGGATCTTCACTATTTTTAGAACATCGAAAGTTTGTAATATCGCTATGAAATAAATCACGTTATATACGCAAAACACATAATTGCCTAAAGCTCATAGTACACGGACCACAATGCATGCACACACAAAAAACACCTACTGAAAGCAGATCATACATGATATACCTCTCCTTAACGGTGGCGTCATGGCACAGGAACTTGACAGCGACCAGCCGCTTTTCTGAGGTGACTGCCCCATTGTATTCTGGTACACCATCCGCCTCAGCCACGTACACCTGGTAGAATAAATACAGATGCGTTTGAAGCCTATAGACCACGCGCGCGCTCTACAGGATTTTAAAAGAATGATTACATCATGAGCTAGGGTTCAGATTAGTCGAAAATTAGATTCTCGAACGCACTGTTAAATATTGAATATTGCCTCGAGGATAGTATGTGCTAAAGGTGATAAAATAATTCGTCATCGTCGTTTCAGCCCATACATGACCCACTACTGAGTCGGGCCTCCTCCAAATTCAAGGAGGGAAATTAGCCTACTGTGCCACGCTGGCAAGACGGGTTGGCACAGGGTTTGTATCAAGTTCTCCTTCTCATACGGCACCCTCAGGATAGTGTGGGTTGGTGAAATTGTGTTCTAAATCCGTCACCACACGGACGTAAATAATATGACAATATTTAATTGAATTTAACTGATTGAATAAATCAATATAATTGTATTATTCGACTCGGTTTATTTGTACTTTTAGGTCTGCTCCACAGAGAACAGCTGATTTAGTAGTGGGTATTTTATCGATTGAAATGGATGGATTTATCTACCACAGATGGTTAGCTAATCTTACTCAGCTCAAGACTTGAGAAAATTGGGAAAATGCTAGAGATGGGTAGGCGATATTCGGTGACGAATCTTGAGATGCCTATATCCAGTAAAGAACGTTTTTAGGCTGCTGATGACTACGAAGGAGGAAGAAGAACTGAAAGGAATGCCATTTTGAGTAATTAATCGACTATTCGATTTTACTCACTGTGCCAAAAGCACCTTCTGCTAATTTTGAGATCATCCTCAGTCTATGCCTCGGGAACTCTATCACATTGGTAGTTTCTAGGCGTCTCTTCAAATCTAAGAACACTTCTTGCTGACTCGGCGACTGCAACAAAACACTAGTTATGACAACGCACTTGCGACTATGTACTGTGTACTTAAGGTTCCAAATAAGAAAACTCATTTTCGACTTTTATGTCGAAAAGCGAACCATTCCTCAAATCAATTCTTTTCAAAAATATAAAATTAATTTGCTTTCTGTGCATGTAAAACAACTGAGCTTGGGCCTCCAACCCGTGCTTATAAGACGTGTTACTAAGAGATAATATAAGATTAAAATTGTGAATGGATTTTGAAAACAAAATAAAATTTTACACCTTGGTTTTACAAATCGCAATTTTCTTACAGATCCCTATTTTAAAAATAAAATATGGACTACAACCTTCCGCGATAAATGGACTATCCAACACCGAAAGATTTTTTGAAATCTGATGAGTAGTTCCTGAGATTAGCGCGTTCAAAGAAACAAACTCTGCAGCTTTATATACACGCGATAAATCCGTTAAAAAGTGTTTAATTTCAATGTTTAATAATCGCGAATCCCTAAGAAATCATTCTGATATAAACATTTCACGTTGTTGTAATAATGCATCAAACAACATTTCAATGATAGTGAACATACCCGAGTACTGTGCTTCGATCTGAGTGAGCCAGCCGACCGCCGCGTGTCCATATCAATATGATCGGACACCAACTCTGTGGCCCGCTCCGACAGCGAGTCAGCTAACTGTCGCTTCGTAAGCAATGGCGCGGAGCTTAACTCTGGCACTGCGTAGTCATAGTTTGAGCTGTCTGTTGGAGCATGAACAAATGATAAAATTAATATAACTAGGGGTTAGATGTGCCGAATTGGATCAACGGGTCCCGGGTTCGATTCCGGGGTCGGGCAAGTGTCTTTGTCTAAACCAGAGGCACTTGCTCGGAGTCTGGGTGCAATTTTTTTTAAACGAACGATACGTTTACAAACCCCGATAATGTTGCCAACGTAGAAAAAGAATTTCTACCGAAAACTAGTGTTGCCAGCTTCTAAGCTGAGCAGTGACGTTGCCACAACATATAATTACCTGAAAGCGCAGTGTTTGAGTCCTTAACAAAGTCCTTCATCTCGAGCAGTACCGTACTATAGCTAAAGTATGGAGCGCACTTCAGCGCCTGATAAGGCTCCTGGTATTCATCCGACTTAACATCTAAACCACAGTCTATTATCATCTTGTTGTCTGGCAACATAGAGGTGCCACATGCACTGTAGTTGTCTACCGTCCTCTTATGCGAGACTGTGGACTTGGCTAAGGGCGACGCGAAGCACTTTCTATGCTTGTGCCTGTGTATAATGAGGAATATGGCGACAGCCAGTAGTATAACCAGGGCCGTTAATACTCCTACGACTATAGCCACATATAAGGGGTCTTCTTGGTGGGCCGGAGACACGGGCACCTCTTTGGTGAGGGTTTTCAGTATGTTCTTAACTTTGCCCGGCGGCGGCTTGAGGCTTTCCGGCGTGTGATTGCCTTGCGCTACATCTGTGGGTACGGAAAGAGTAAATAGTAACAATGTCAGCTTTATAGCAAAAATAAATATATAGATTACACAATCTTCCGTTTGGTGTCGTATTTAGAATACATAGAGTCACCGCCCCACTTCATCTCGAAGGTGCCTTGATAGCCGCCAAAAGAAAAAGGCAAACGAAGGAAAACTTGATACGAAACCCTGTGCCAACCCGGCTTGCCAGCGCGCCACAGTAGACACAGTAGGCAGTTGTTGGTCATATATGGGTTGAATGGACATGTAATTACCACATAATTAAAACATCAAGTTTTCCTTCTCTGGAGGCTACGTGATCTGCCTCTTGCGTTCCGTTAGTCGCCTCTTACGACGCCATCAGGACAGTATGGGTTGGTGACACTGCGTATTCTTCTAAACCCGTCACCACACGCAAATATACGTACCGGAATCAAACACAACTTCACTTATAAGTATCCACCGCGCAGAAAACCTCAGTTCTATTCGCACCCATTTCCCGATGCGGTGATGAAGCTTTATGCTTACATTCCGGGAATTCTCGAAAATATTGTTCCCGTCGTACGTATAGTGGATTGGCTCGTCTTGAAAGTGACGACCCCCGATGGAGAACGAGATTATTGCTTCCGAGAACACCTGACGAAGAAAAAATACAGGCTTAAATTATAAATTATGATAATGGCGCCATCTGTCGAATATTTGTTTTAGCAACTCAGAAACCTTCGTGGGCTCATGCACAACACTTTGCTGAAGATCATCAAATGCATAGTTTACAATTCTTTATAGGGAAACATTCATTTTTACTATAGATAGATATGACACAATGGACGCTTGCGAATTACACATTAAACAAAGTGTGACGAAAGTGGCATCCTGTATATTTTTTAGTTAGTTAGTGGGCAAGTGTCTTTGTGTAAACCATAGGCACTTGTTCTGTGTCTCATTAGTGTTCGTGAATTACATGTGTGTAAACAGTCCCCGCGATATAGGCTATACAGGGGTTTCGATTTTTTAAAAAACATGTACAACAGTGTATCAAAAAGTTACTTTGCCGTACCAGGACATATGACCCAGAGACGACACCTGTCATCTGTTGTGTCAAAATACGTAAAACATACATTGCTGTCGAAGAACTACCCACGAGGTACATTTTATTATACTGAGGCCAGACAGAAGATGCAACTTTAACGGTCTTCAAACCCAGTTGCCGCTAGACACACCTCGGCACAAAATGCATCTTTTTGAAACTTTACGACAACTTATACGGGCGTCGTCGCACATAAAATACGTCGTGTGCATAGCTCCTAATGAATAGCATACAGTGCGAACTAAATAATATACCGGCGATGTCGTAGCTTAGTCGGATTGTATTTTTTTTTAATGTTGCTAATACTTTATACCTCGTTTGCGTTAAGAATGCAGTGAGCCATTTTCGTCTAATCAAATCGTTCCAAATTAGAAAGCCATGTTCATCAAACAAGTCCACTACCGAAAATAGACCTCCCCAAGGCTTCTACAAAAGCCGGTCCACCTCGCGAGCGGCCTACTAGCTCTGCGCTTACGGGTAAATAGCCAAATCATTACCAACCGACTCCATCCTCCTTCAAATTCATGGAGGGGAACTAACCCACAGTGGGTTGCCGTGGGCCATGCTGGCAAGACGGGTGGGCACAGGGTAGGTAACAATTTTTCCTTCCGTTGCGGCAAATTATTCCGCCTCTTGTGTTCCTTTAGTCGCCACTTACGACACCCTCAGGTTAGTGTAGGTTGGCGACATTGTGTTTTTAAAATCCGCCACCACATGATATTAACTATATCAGGTTAGACAGCGAAATAGGGCAATGGAGCTGCATGATGACTGAGCGAACTGACCTGCACGTCCCTCATGAACTTATTGTTGCAGTACAAGTGTACCGCGCTGAATTCCCGCACTTTGTCGAACTCGAACGTAATGACCGGCGGGTTTGGCCGTGAGTCGTTCCTCCAGCCGACCCATGCCGACGTCTTGGCGGCTTCCCTGATCTCGTCCCCTCCAAACCGGCCATCGACTAGCTGGCCCAGTCCACCTCGGAGCTCCTCGCCCCACTGGCCGTCGTAGATAATGTCCGTGAGTTCGATGCCGTTGCTGCGTTTATCACCTTTGGGCATACTGTACGAGACGATGCCAACTGTAACATTTTTTTTTAATTAGCCTTTCTATTTGAATTATACAGGTTGTAACGTAAACCCTACATCAATAACAAAAGGATCGACAGTACCACTAATATAGATACGGTATGCAAAATTTCACTTGACAAATAACGACATAAAAAGGTAAGACACATGACGGAGCACATATTACGCTTGTAGGACAATAATAACGATGGGTAGATGGTTGATTTTCACGCATATACGTTTTAAGCATATAGTTTTCATAAAAATTGCAGTTAGCGTTGACGCAATTGCTTAAGTTAAAACACACACTTAATAACATTAAAAACATCACCAGTTAACCTAATATGCCTAAACGAAATGTCATAACTATAAGATACTTCTATTGGTGTTTGTCATGTTCGTAAACTACCTAATTCTAATGCACCAAATGCAGCGGCTTCGTTTAAAAAAAAGATGTTATTCCCATATAATATAACACTTTAAAGTAAATCATTATACAAGTACTACAAAAAGTAAGTCATCGTCAGCGATCAACCCATTAATGATCCACTGCTGACCCAGGCGTCCTCCAAATATGTATTATAACTATATAGATTAAAATCTATATAGATTTTTTTAAATTGTAAATGCCTAATGTTTAACTCTGGCAAAACGTTTTGACACCGGGCCTGTATTAAGGTTTACTTCACTTGCGGCTAGGTGATCTGCCTAGAGCGTTCCTTTAGTCACCTCCCACGACACTTTCAGAATGGTATGGGTATTTGACGTTGCTTATTTTAAATCGGTCACTACACGGTAAAAGTAAGTAAAATGACGTAACTTTAGATTCTTTAGAACTTTAGTCTCACGGGAACCGTTCGAGTCAAGGCTTTACCAAGGAGCACTAAACAGAATGAGAATATTTTATAACGCGCACGTTTACTTCAAACAAGGTATGTAAATCTGTGAAACACAGTAGGTATCTGATCAGCCTACTAATGTTGTAGAACTTATCTTCTAGATCTAAGGACTGTCGCCTGTTAAAAGTACTTCAGTACGATGAATGATTACACTAAGCCACAGGCACTGGCGATGGTATCGTTGAAACACTATTCTGAGCATACTGTGTTGAATTACGTTCTGTGGTGCCATACAGGGTGTTGCAACAACATACTGACAGCTTATACCCCACGGGAATATTTAGAATTTACCTCCAACCAAAAGATTCATCGTGCTTCACATGATAGGTGCTGAGTAATCAAAATATGCGCAAGTTAAAATAAAAAATTAAAACTGAACCGCGACTGCCGTACCGTCATATGCGCTTAATTAAGGTAGAAATAAGCAATGCCATCGTTCGTCGCAGTCTAGTTCAACAGTGGGGGGAGACACAAGTATGTGGCAAGTAAGACTGCGGGGTCGGGGAAGAATGTGCACAGACGCTACTCGTACGGCTGTCAAAAAAATAACAAATAGCGTTATTTTTGTATGGAACAAATTAAAGATTTCGAAATCTGATATGTATTAAAATATTTGAACTTCAACGCAGTAAGTAGGTCTGCCCGTCTGTCTGTTATGAAAACTAATCAAATTGTGATTGGTACGAGAGTAAAGAATGATTCTGTGTCGAGAAAATAAAATTATAAGCAGCCAACGCTATCATTAAAACGATCCAATAAAATGTCCGTGCTGGTCAGGTTATATTATTCCATATTGACGCCCGGAAGCCAGCAAGACAAGTTGTTCTTAACACGACAGATATATTCTGATTGTAGTCCCTACCAACTAAGTAAAGATTCTTCTACTAACGACCCAGCGTGGTGCACACAAACAGTATCAGATAGCATCTTCACGCCGTATTCGCTGTTCGGTGTGCGCATGTAGTCACGCAAAGAAAAATACTCGTACATTGAATTGACAAGGACATTGAAAATGACTTCGTTTAAATATAGCTAAAACATTCAACAACAATCAAAGACATTTATTTTAAATTACGCTCCCATCATAATGTTGATTTAACACAGTCAATACTTTAGGTTGGCGCCCAAAAATTTATCAAGTTCGTTGTCATCGTGTCGGCGCATTTTGCAGTAGCCCTGGTAATGTAACGTTTGCATTTCGCCTCCATAAAAATACTTGGAAATTACCGCCTGTATTTACGAAGTGTGATTCAAATACATTGTGTATTATTCATATTCAGCATGCAATTTAGACCGGCACCTTGTTACATTGCGTATTTTGATTCAGCCGTCTGGATAACGTTGTTTGTATAGAGCTCCATCTAGAGTTTAAACAGGTATTACTAATATTCATTGTTAGTCAGAGTTGTGCTGGAACAATTTGTTGTACTCAACGCGTAGTCATGACGTGTGCTGTCTAACCACTCCAAGATAACATACACTTGATCGTGATAAATCAAAGAAACATTATGCGAATGGTGGATACATACTAATATTATAAATGCAGTCTTTCTGTTCGGTTTCCATTTCCAAACTACTGATCTGAATCATTTCGTTTGATTTTGGTGTGGATAACAACTTATCATGTTGAGGGAGTTCATTATGTTTGGGCTTAACTTAACACTAGACCAAGTGGACCCACCTCTGTGTGCGTACATACAGTTTTTAATATGCTGCCATCGCCCCGCGTCTACGGAAATAATAACTAGGTATATAGTTTTTAATTCAAAATACGTTCCTGGCTGGCTGAAGCGGTGACAAAAGGCAGTATTGCTTGAGACGGAGCGCATTGTTAGGATTCATCTAGCGACTAGGTGACTTGAATAATTTATATAAAATTTAAAAATATTTTCAATCAATCCTATGTATAAAGAAACTATGAAGAATAGCATAGAAGGTATAAAAGTCTAGACGGCTGGTACAAATACTCTTGTAACCTTAGAGGTCTAGTGACATCAAATACCAAAAGGATTTAAAAGCGCAGTGGTTGAGCGATCGACTGCTGCGCAGCATGTCGCGGGTTCGATCCCTGCACGGAAGAAATATTTGTACGACCTACAAGTATTTGTTCCGGGTCTGGGTGTTTTCTATCTATAAAATGTATGTATTTACAAAAAAAAAATATTTATGTAGTTTATCATCCATCTCGTTACCATAACACAATCATTAAGTTGCTTAGCTTGGGACGAGATGGCGTTGTGTGAAATGTCCAATGATTTAACATTTGATTGATAGCCCGAGTCCAAAAAAATATTCCATCCTCATATATACTGCCACTTAACAATTCCACAGCCCGAGACCCCGCCGAGTCCTTGCGGCATTCACACATTGGACGTAGAGTCGCGACATTGACTGAATTCTAGATTTGACCGATACGTAGGGAGTTTAAAAATGTAATGCATTCTCCATGCCCTGATTTATTATTCCATCGCGTGTCCAGAGGAAATTGATACTACAACATAGATGCAATGGAATTGAAAAAAAAAGGTTTAGACTTTAATGATTCGAACTGTACGAGCATGAAAACTTTGAAGTGCTACCATAACAATTTCCAGTATGCATATAAGTATGTTCACGATAGCTTGATCGATTTGATAGATGTCAATTTTTCAGATCGACATAAAGTTATGATTCCGAACTACGCTGCACGTGCAGCAGTGCTGTCGCAGAACTACTGGTCCCCAACAAACCGCTACATTGCTGCCTAGCTCGGAATGTAATCTCATATAAGCTTTAAAAAATATTGTATGGTGACCAGTAGTGTGCATAGTTCGTAGTTCGGAATCATACCTTTACTTTGCAATGACGAACAGTGATGGGAAACAGATAATATTGACGAGGCCAAAAAATAACATTTTGAAATACTTGTAACTGTGACGAGATGATGGCTGTATATGAAATTCTTTATCACTTTTTCTCACTATATAAGACAATATTCGAATAAAAAACATTTTCATTTTGAAATAAAATTCGTTTGCTTACGCACATTGCAATTTAACACTTTTACAATTATTATTTTCTTTTCTTTTTTGTTTACTTTCATGGTCTGAACCACTTATTTAAATTTGGCGGGAGGTCCAAAAATAACCCTGTAATATTAAATAGGAACTTATTATGAATATTGACCCACCATCGCTTATCTACCCAATGTTTTATATGTCTAGTGCAATAAATAATTTCACACATAATACACCCACGCCTACTTGTCACAGTTACAAGTATTTTAAAACGTAATTTCTTTTACTACTAGATATTTTCCGTTTCCCATCACTAGCCCGTCTGTCAAATCGATCAAGTTATCTTGTACAGTGTGCTTTAATAAATTACGTAACGTCAAAAACAATATGTGTGAATTTGCATGAACGTCACCAAACTAGAAATGGATAGCGTTCTTCCAACATAATTAACATCGTAGTTAACACTAACGCGATGAAATCGAAAAAAAGTAAAAAAAAAAAAACTAAAAAGTCGTGCTAGGAACTCAGATCTTATATCTTAATGCTAACGCAACATGTTGTGGGCTCTTTACACTAAGACACTTGCCCGACCCCGGAATCGAACCAAGGACCCGCGGACCTGGTACAGCCGCGGAAATGTTGTTTTTTTTTTAAATAAAATTAAACCACTCTGGGCTGTTTATAAACTTTCTCGAACACAAATTAGACACAGACTCAGAACAAGTGCCTCTGGTTTACACAAATACACTTGCCCGACCCCGAAATGGAACCGGGGACCTGCGATCCAAAGGCGGGACATCCAACCTCTAGAGCAACAAGGCGTCAGTCATGTAATGTTGTCATAGCGAACTACAGCAACGTGAATACTGTATTTGGCATAACCGCATATAAACTTGTCAGTACATCAAGTGGAAAGCGGCATCTTAAGGTGAATGTTCCAGAGTAGCCCGCGAAATTCAAATTTTCTTACATTTTTGCAATTTGCAGGTCAGTGCTAGGTTGTATGTTGATTAAAATGTTATTCGCGGCTGTAAGACGTATGTAGTTAAAGAATTATAATCATCAAAATCATCAATACAACCCTCCAAGCTCATAAAGGTGCAAGAAAATCTTTTTCAAGCTCAAAGTCATTCTTGCACATATAATCTTACAGCTGTTGTGTCGATGTTTTGTGAAAGTCACCGAGGCGCGGTTAGTGGCAGCACGTTTTATTTAATGAAGATCTAAGCGACCGTAATTTTAAATTCTTGGTTCTGTTTTTTTCGTTCCTAGTAATGTTCATTGATAATTTTACTTGGGACATATTTAGACTTAATATCAAGATCCGTTGCTGCAGTAATAGCCTTAACAGTTACCTTCGGTAAGTATAATGGTATCTATGTTTGTACGTATACCACGCTAAAACTAATGGGATAATCTCGTAGTCTGATAAAAAGTGTACAGTCATACCCTTTTTCATGGCTCAAGCTCGTAAACAGTTTTTCCTTTTTTAGAAAAAAAATGTCTGTGCTCAATGTATGACCCAGACTCAGAGCAAGTGCAGTTAATTTCTGGTTAACGCAAAGACTTTGTCGTTGCCGACCCCGGAATTAAACCAGGTATGTGATCCAAAGGCGGCTCATCCTACCCCTAATCCAACAAGTCTTTAACAATTCTCCTAGTATTTCGCCTGTGTGACCTACAGTGCCATGCCAAGGATCATCATCATCATCATCATCATCATTGCAGCCAAAAGACGTCCACTGCTGGACATAGGACTCCCCCAAGGATCTCCACGAAGGCCAGTCTTAGGCCGCCCGCATTATGCGATTATGACAACCGCCCCCCTCAAGAATGCCAAGGATACATTTTCAAAAACTGCAGATTCGTTTGCAACTCTATCCTGTTCAAATGAAATTATTAAAAAGTAACAGTTGACTAAAAGCAAAGTTTAGGCATAAAAAGTTACTCTGGCATTCAGAACACTACTTTACAATGTTTCATGTTACTAAGCCGTCTAGAAACGGAACCGGTTCGAGGGACTGAGTCGAAAAATTAGTATCCAGGTGTAACGACTAGCATGCTACATACTTTACAAAATTTACCCGAAAAATCTGAACTAATATCACCAAGATTTATCGCCTACAAATGCGAGGATTACCAAAAAGTCCTACACCGCGATAGCGAAGTTTCAAGAGCAATTTAGAATTCCCCGACTCCAACTATCGGGAGTTAGGCGCCAGACATCCCACCTCATCTGGCTGCATGATCATTCCTTTGCGCCCAAACAGGTATACTTAGGACAAAATCGCTAAACTAGCGTAGACTGCAGACAAAATATAGTTTTAACCTGCGGACAGGGCGGAACGCAATCAATCTGCAAGTTAAGGATGTTGGATAGGTATCCATCATATGTGATATCTGACCTCATTCGTGCTTCAGGGGGCACGTAAATCCATCGGCTGCGACTACCCTTACTCTTAGAAGGTAGAAACCTTCTAAGGCGGTAGTTACATGTAGTCAGTAGCGTGAAAACTGACATCTGGTCTAACCATATAATGACCAGTTGTATAATTAACTGAATCGACAATCACTAGCATCGATTGCTTTACGTAATTGACATTCTTATGACATGGACATATGATGGTATGGTGACACTATGCGTTATAAATCCGTCACCATGCACACACTACATATAACTAGAACTAGTATTACAAGAATGTTGTAGAAAAAAACTCGTAAAATCGATCCCTCGTGCAAATATACACCAGCCGTGCATATTTCATATTATTGTTACAAAATGACAGGTCTAACATCTGCAATTTACTACCAAGTATGAATAAAACGCGCAATCAAAGAGGGTGAAGATATTACGTAAGTGAAGTGGTGTAGGACAAATTAGCTGGGAACGTATTGAATTATAAACGTACTTCAATGCTCCGTGGGGTACGGCTATATTAATCTCCTATGAACGATGGCTCATTGCACCAGCTCAACTTATAGTATAGATAGCTCAGCTCATAGTGTATTGTGCTACTTCACTTTACTATTTTTACATTTTATCTCGACACTACTCGCGTGGTGATGGATATTATTTTTCCGGAAAAAAAATATAACCTACCTCGATCAATGGACTATCCAACACTGAAAGATTTTTTGAAATCGGACCAGTTGTATCTGAGTTTAGCGCGTTCAAATGGTAAATGGTAGTTTAAAATTGGGTAAATTGTAAATTTTACTTGTTTGACTTGTCAAAAGAGCTCTAATGAGCCAACTTGATTAAATGAGTTTTGATTTTGACCGAATACATGTGAATAGAGGTAAATAGTTGGAATGTGATTAATTGTTTTTTATTATGTTTTGACTGTAAGCTACCAAAATTTCAATATACAGGATGATTTATTAAAACTGCCCAATAAGAAAGGATCCGCTCTTAGGTTAAACCAAACGCATTTCTATTAATTAGGTACTATTAAATTCCAAAATTTGACGAATGAAAAGTACCAGCGAGAGAAGTACCAGAGAAACAATAGAATGTGGCCATTTCGTGGTGTGTGTGTATAAGGAGACATCTATCAACAAAATAGGAACTAATTTAAAGTCAACGAGAGAGATCGAGATAGAGTACTCGTACCAGCTGGAATTGGGTTGGAACTACGCTCGGAACGTTAGGTGAAGCCTTAATATATTTTTCTCTAATCAAAGATTTGTTACTCCATATATTTCCTCGCGGTTATCTTCTGAATGCCTACGCAGAGTCCTCGAATACTTCGGTCACATTGCAAGGAAAGACGGTGATAACCTCGAAAGGCTCATTGTGATCGGCAAAGTAGATGGACAACGACCTCGAGGACGCAGCCCTACACGTTGGTCCGATCAAAGCGGCACCACTCTCAATTCTATGGTCCACAATGCGCTCCACACCGCTAGAAACAGGAACAGATGGAAGAATATCATACGAGAGAAAGTGATGCTGAAGGGTGGTCACGACCCTCAACATTGAGGAATACGATGCAAAGAGAGAGATAACACCGGCTATCTGTCAGTGAGAGGACGAGACAAATACACAAACATATAAAATGTGCGTTTAGCAAAAGCAGACACTCAAATTTAATGTGTACGTATAGGTACCAGACCCAAATCCCATGGTGCTAGTTGCGTCATCCAGCAATAAAGTCGATATAATATTACTTAGTGGCCGTCTAGGCGCCATAACGACAGAAACGTTCGTCGCGTAAGCATACACCCATTAGGAAGGAATGTGTGCATAGCAAAACAGGTAAGGTAATGATACCAGCATAACACAGTCGCACGTAGCTGCCGTGCCAAAGAAAATCGATGTAACTTGCAGAACTATGATTAAGTCCTGTAATTTGCCACTTTTTACTTAAACGCCTTGCACGCCTGTGGGTCCGTTGATTTTATGGACTAGTTTCCACGAATCTTTCTCTGTGCATATAATTAAAAATTACTGACTAAACAAATACTCATTTCGTCATATCCTATCTTTTGAATTCCATCCTGAGGGTGTTGTAAGAGCCGACAAAATGACAAAGCCGAAAGCCTAGCCGCAAGAGAAGGAAGACTTGAAACGAAACTCTGTGCCAACCCGTCTGGTCACCGTGGCGCAGTAGACTAATTACCCTCCTTGTAACTGGAGGAGGCCCGACTCAGTAGTAGGTCGTGTATATGCTGAGTAGTAGTAGTTGTAGTATCTATAAAATAGTGTATAATAATGGAAAGTACAATGGGTGGCCTTTGGAAAACCAGACTTCAGACAGCCAGGCAAACTTAAGATGGATAGGAGTTGTCAACGTTAAGACGTTACGAAAGTCGATTATTAAAAGAAGGTACTTTGAATTTCTGGCCGCGGGTGTGACTATTGACGTAGCGACACAATCAACTAAGAACTTTAAGAGCAAGAAGAAACCTACAAGTTCAGTGACAGTGTAACCAATCAATTCCACACCGGAGGTGACTAAAGAAACTAGAGGACAGAATACCTACTTGAAAGCCTTGTGCCAGCGGTCTGGCTAGCGTATTTTATTAGGCTGATTTCCCTTCACGTAGATAGGCGCCGATTCAGCAGACTTTTATACTCTCAGGTGACGGTATGTTAGTAGATAGATACAACCATCAACATTCTGTCCAAACATTTTCATTCGAGCAATAATCACATTAGCGAGCCCTTAATGTGATACCAACATTACATTCTGAAAATGGCTGCATCAAAATATGGAACAATATCGGGGACACCTAAAATTTCACATGGCCGTATGGCAAATTGATTACGTCCGAAATTGCGTTAGTGAAAATGTTAATAGGACATGTTCGCGAGGCTGCGCGACTAAACACTATTACCTTAGCGGTGAAGGATAGCATAGCATTATTTGCGATAGCTACGTTAAATATTCATGATCTAAACTGCCTCGTTGGTCTAGTGGTTAGATGTGCCGCCTTTGGATCAACGGGTCCCGGGTTCGATTCCCGGGTCGGGCAAGTGTCTTTGTCTAAACCAGAGGCACTGGCTCGGAGTCTGGGTGTCATTTCTATCTATAATATGTATGTATTTACAAAAAAAAAATTTATATAAGTAGTTTATCATCCATCTCGTTACCATAACACAAGCATTAAGTTGCTTAGCTTGGGACGAGATGGCGTTGTGTGAAATGTCCAAGGATATTTATTTATTTATTAAACATGGTGATCTTTATATTATTATACTAGCTACCCGCGAGTTCGTTCGAGTGGACTTTAAATTGTGTTCCTTTCAGAAAATAGAGGTACACATTTTAAATTTTAACGCGACTAAACTATTGTATGTATGTATTAGGTAATGTATTATATAAAAAAATAACGTGATAACAAAGAATTTAACAAAATCCGTCTATAACGGTGGCATTTGCAAAAAAATCCGTCTATAACGGTGGCATTTGCAAAAATATGAATTAGGTAACTTACACATACATTTTGATACACTTAAGGTATAATTTCCTTACAAAGTAATATATCTTTATATAAAATTAGCTAAAAAGTGTTTTTGTTTATTACAATATCTGCTGCATGTTTGGTTTTCTCTGGTGTCTTAAAATGTGGGTCTAAACGAAAGTTCTACATATAACTAGAGAAATAAGAACTGAAACCCTTACTAAATTTCTGGAAATCAAATAACTTACCTTTTAGGATAATAATAACGATGGTTCGTTGTCACTAGAACCCATGTTTTGTAATAATCAGGTATATCTCAAGTTAACAAAACAGCTTCTATTCGTTTCGCATAGCTATCGCGTTTCTTTTACACCCTGTATTGCGGCAGCGGATGAGGAGCAAAACAATCTAGTGGATTCTTCTTCCAATGTTATTTTACACACGAGTACGACACCGACCACGATACCAGCCCACTCAGTGTAATTTTCACATTTAACAAATATTGCCAGATGAAAATTTTAAAGTTGAACTAAATCATTAATTCTTATTTTCAACTAGCGACCCACCCCGGCTTCGCACGGGCGCAATGATGAAACTCTACATTTATCAGTGTTTCTCTACAATATTATGCATGTTTTATACATGTAAACCTTCCTCTTGAATCACTCTATCTATTACAAAAAATCCGTTGCATAGTTTTAAAGATTAAAGCATACATAGGGACGGACAGACGACAGCGACTTTGTTTTATACTATTTAGTGATGATACTTTTATGCTTTAAGACATTTCGTAACATAGTTACCCAATTGATGTGTAAAGCATAATATGTTTTGCTGAAATCTCGCAGGCCGCCGTTATCAACAGTACCATCGATCCTTCATTATGGTTTCACCCCGCATGTTTATGAATTTATGTATGAATACTCACCGCTCCAAATGCATCCGTATACTTCAACCCTCATGCATACGGTCCGGCGATGGGAGCTGTAGGGTATGAACCGTATCTTGGACGCCCAAATTGGCGGCTCTAAATGGTTCTTCTTCTCTAGATACGTATTTGTGTTGCCAGTAAGTATCTGCAACAATATAGACAACAATTAAATTTACCAACTATAGTATGGTTGTCCGTGTGGTGACGGATTTAGTATCATCATTATTTCAGCCAAAAGACGTCCACTGTTGGACACAGGCCTCCCCCAAGGATTTCCATGAAAGCCGGTCCTGAACCGCCTGCATCCATCGCTTTCCGGCGACCTTAACCAAGTCATCGGTCCACCGTAAAGGAGGCCTACCAGCACTGCGCTTTCCGGAACGCGGAAAAATACGTCCATGGATATATATATAATATAGACTCGCCAAGACTCAACGAACTGACTTCTGCACCGAATCACCTAATAGTAACGGACTTCAACTAATAGTTGAATGTCTGTCTTAATTAAATACAGTCTGGACATTGCAAACATCCGGTCTCCCTAAGGAAATTAATCAATCGATGGCATAGCGACGATGAATATAAACTTTCCATTATGTCAACAAAAGCTATCCTCTTAGTCATAACCGAAGGAATACTAAAGTTGACAAGAATGTATAATGTAAGTAAATTGTTTTAGACATCCCGTTTCTTACATTTACTTCATCTCTCATCTTCTTACATCTACATCATCTCTGCAATTTTATTATATCACACCATCATCATAGTAGCCCATCAGTGCGGCCTCTTCCGGGATCATGGGGGGAAATTATCCTACCGTCCACAGGATTTTACAAGCTTTCCTATTCTTGCGGATACATTTTCTGGCTCTTTGTTAGCTTTACTGCCTCTAACGAAACTGTCAGGGTTGATCAATGCGTTGGTACTAAGGTTACCAAGAGTTCGAAATTAGATCAAAATGTAAACATTACAAGATTTAGGTAGGCTAAGTTCCCTCCATGAAAGTGAAGGGACCCGACTCAATACTGAGTCATGTATGGGGCCTGAAACGACTTACATTGCAAAACCTTAGTCGTAAGTTAAAGTACGACACAGTCTTAGAATGGCTTTCACCATGAAAATATTATTTTATGCATATGTCCGATAGTGATAAATTAACCGTAGTTTGTGTAATGGTTTATTTATTAATATTCTTAATTTCTTAAGCATATTTTATAAAAAATATTAGTTGCCTGCACTTCTTCTCCATATAAAATTCAATTATACCAACAATCAAGTTCCTTCGACCGCGACGTTTCTGTTAAAAACTACAAACAAACAAACTACAACTACAAACAAGAAAAAACCTTTAAGTATTTAATAAATGGTTTAGAATATTGCATTAAATCTGCGTGATTTTATTAGTAAATCGTGCACCGATGGAAACATGTAACAGCAGCAAGATAATTGTTAACTGTAAAGGATATTACTGTGTCGGTCACAATGTCGTTAATAGTTGAGGGGAATAGTTGAGAGAATATACATATTGCAACCCCTTTGTTGCAAACCAACGTCTCGGGAAGTTCGGCGACGGGTCTCGGGAACGAATTTGTCCTTCGTTTATTTTAGAGTAGCTGCTGATGTAGGCTTTGCGCACTGCAACGTACACCGTTTTTATAAGTCAAACATATTCACGTGAATGGTGTATATTGTGATGATGATGACAAAAAATCTTAATATCAATAAACTCCTGAATAGTCAGCCGTTTCAGAGGTAAGATGGAGAGAAACAAAATAGATTCAAAAGAGTACAAATAATAAACCGTTTCTACTTTCATATGCAATTAGAGAAGAAACTGGTCTATATATATTTCAAACTGACGTTTCAATTTCATTATAATTATAAGGTATAGATGGAATAGATAAAATTATATACAAATAGGGTGCCCAGCAACTTCGTGCCAAAGGAGAATTTAGTAACATCAACCAAGAACTTGTTCACTAACAAAATTGGACTCGGACAGCGAGCGTCCGCCGCGATAGAAGGACCAACTTCTGTAACACAGTAAATTAATATTAGTATTGGAGTAATTAATTGAGATAAAGTTAGCGTTTTGCAGTAGTTGAGCGCGGCTCCGTTTCAGAGTTTAGCGTATCCGGCGCAAAATATATTTTTGTAATAATAGCAACGATGAAATGATGATGATGAATAGCAACGATTGGAGTGCAGTATAACAATGTTTGAACAACGCAGAAACTACATATATTCCTGTGGATGCTTTATCAGTATTTTTTATTCATCACCAATATTTCAGTTTCCACCGTCAGGCATATGCTTCTTTCAAGAAAGTCCACATGGACCGTTCCTGAAGCCTGCATTCATTATCAAATCGGCTAAAGGGCAGTTTCTCCGGTGCTAAAAGTGCTTTAAGTCATAGATTTACATCAAGGGTCAAGGTCCTACTCCCCTTCCAAGCCAGTGTCAAATGAGAAAGTCATAGAGGTTACCCGAACTGTTGGCTAGAGTTGAAAAATCCGTGCTAGATTTTAGTTGGTAACGGGGGCACGGCGGCCACTTTTCCGTACCCCCGGAGTCCCACATATCTATCAAGAGTATTGCGTTCGAGCAATGGAAAACAAGCATGCGTTTTAAGTATCCTACATAAGAAACGTGATTACCAGGGGTCATCCAATGGCGCGCTACCTATTCCATCATATATGCGAGTGGCTATAAATTTTAAACCGACATTTTGGGGAAAGGATAATCTCGCTTAAATAACGGTTGCGAGTTGTGAGGCTCGCGTGGCAGGCAGGGCACCCGCTGTATTCCCGGTATTCCCGACTGCAGGTATTCCAGCAAATTCTACAGTTCATAAATGAATATTTGATCGAGGTAACAATTTGAACGATGTGTGCGCGGAGCGTTCAAAGCGCCCGTGGGTCGGCGATCTATATCATTTTCAAACTGATTTAATTAAGCCAGGTTCCCTTTGAAAGCGGTCTGTGTTGATATTGCGGAGGAGTTCTGCTTAGTGTGACGGAACGGTGGCAGCCCACTCATCCTGGTGTGCTATTCAATTATTGATCATTGCCGTCATAGAAGTGATAAGTTTGGAAACAGAGTTTCACCGAGTGGAGCTATTTCGACGGAGGCATAGTTCGCAAATCGGTATTATAGTTCTAGTGTGACGAGGCCACATTGATACTTTTTTAATTTGCTAGAAGAAACATTTATTTTCTAGCATAATAATTATTTCTACACGTTTTAACAATACTGAGATCAATAAGGATAATTTCAGTCCATAATTTACCCGTTTACCCATTTTTTTATAATTTACCGATTGAGTGACGCCTCCTTCGATTTGATGGAGACATTTTCCTAGACTGCCGCTGGACAGGAGCGTCACAGGGTGTAGTCTAAACTTTTAGATTCTCAATCGTACCTATTTGGATTGGGTTTAGACGAGCTAGTGCTTTGTCAACTAGTACACACTCACATTTTTTTGTTTTATTTAAGTTCAAAAACATATCGCAGAGTTTATTCAATCATATAAAACTAAAACCAAAGAAGCCTTTGATGGCTTATATATGGCTAGTGAGTTCGGAAATTTTATGTTTCTATTTTAATACTAAGAAGCAATTAGGCCACTTACTCATAAAACTTAAAAGACGCTATTTTAGAGAAGGAAAAATTCGACTATATATTAAAAATTTAATTTGTACTATATAATATGACGTTACAAATGTCTTTTAACTTTTTATGAATACGAGTGTAAGATAGTAAGTTTTACATTGAAAGAGATATGTTAAATTATATACATGATGGAATGGTTTGGGCAAATTAAGTGATCTAAATCACGTACAGAGTCTTAAATACTACTCGAAAGAAACACAAGTCGCAGAAGTCTTGCTTCGCGGGTCGTGACTGTAGCCACACAATACAGTGCTGCCTACCCTTTCGGGGAGTGCAGTCGTGACGTTCCATTATTCAGAGTTAGGCGCTAAGTCCGCGCCGGCTGAGCGCCGTGAGAAGGTATGCGGATCATGCGGACATTCGGCTTCAACTATCATACTTAGCGATCACGGTCCGTGTTTAATTAAAACAATGAATTAAATCAACCACAATTTCGCTTTGAAAATGCACAAGAGCTATTGGAATGCCAGTCTGTTATTTGAAACGAAAGAGGCGCTTTAAAGAAGGTATTTGTTGTGCTATGCGCAAGGATGGTTTTATTTGAATAAGATTACCGTTTTGGTTCATCTCGTAAATTATCGACCCCCTACAAGTCATTGGACCATGGACCATGGATTTATAGTCTAACAAAATACTTTTTATACGTATTTTATACTGCCCATGCGAAAGTATTTATAGTATTTATAGTGTGACCAATTTACTTTATACTTACAACTTTTGCCAAAACAGTGTACAGTAAATTTGCCAAATTTTATTTCGAAATTGTTAACCCATACCATACAATACATACTTAACTTTAAGCCTATACATCTTACAGGTAGAACGGACAAAGTTAACTCTTAGATGTTTAGTTACGCAAAACATTTATGTTCTAAAATCTCCTATAAATATTGTAAATTTGCACCACCTCCAGTTGTGACACATTTATAAAGATCATCCGGTATGAAATATAGTGCATAAACGCTGATGTCTGCGTTTAAAGATCGCCGATAAAAATTTCCGATGCAAATAGTTCACAAGTTAAATTGTACATTAGCTTCGATATCCTCTACCCAGTCATGTAGAAAAGTTCCAAGCACTTTAGCTGAGACTAAAATTCCTGAACGTAGCGTCGCATCGCTGCGTTTCATTTCTGTGATCCACGTAAATATGGAAATGTCCGTTTGTATGTCAAAATAACCGTTATTTTTTGTGAAGGGTGAAAGATTGAAAGTGTAATTATTATAAGTGTTTTGTTAGTCGGATTGCGATAGGAATTTCACTGGTAGATATCTGACGTTATCGCGTAACACGAAAGAATCAAATTTAGATGTTTTAACCGGATTGCCAGATCGGTGTCGCTCACCGCGTCATTTTATCTTTAAAAATAAAAATTAATAACTGTTCGTTAGTCTCTCCAAAAACTCGAGAACGGGTAGACCGATTTGTCAAATGTTGCCTTTGAAATATTCGTGGAAGTCCAGGGAAGGTTTAAAAGGAAATATGAAAAAAGAACAAAAATACGCATTGTTTTTGTTCCAGTTATGTTTTAAAAATATGTATTGTAATGAACATTCAGGAATTATCATTCAGCTTTTTTATTTATCGATTTTGAGGCGGCACGAAGATTGCCTTGTTGTGAAAAATTGTTGACGTCCATGTGTGACGTCACCCGCCGACTCTGACGGAAGACCAGATTTGGTTGCTTGCTACAACCATCTTGCTCAGTTCGGGACGGTTTGAGGCAGGAAAGTTACACAACTTTGCTATGCTATACACAATACCTATGTTTATTATCTTGTATTTTTTCTTGCCACGATAAACTTTATGTCCATGTCTACTATTCCCCGGGGACGAAGTTGCGAGTCGCAGCTAGTATACTCCTATTTTATATCTACGTTTAAGAACCGTTCCATCGTTTTGCGATGTCTATTAGATTGTAAAGCGATCTTGGTTTCTCAGACGCCGTATTTCTCATATTCTACGATGTTTATTGTCAGAAAAACCACTTCCTACGATACTTCGATGTTATTTTTACAATATTGAAGACCCAGACGGATTCGTGGGTGAACATGAATACGTTCGTGGAGACAAAACGTGCCTAATTACCCTCCATGTAGTTGGACTAGGCCCGACTTAGCAGTGGGTCATGGGTTGCAAGGCGGTACCTTTGATCACGGGCTCCCGGTTCGATTCGGGGGCAAGTTTCTTTTCTTAAAACAGAGGCACTTGCTCTGAGTCTGGGTGACGTTTGTTTTCGTGAATTACATGTTTGTAAACTGCCCTCGCGGTACAAGTTATACTGAGTGCACGGGTTTAGTTTTTTTTTAAACTAGTGGGCCCCCAGTTGTTGCAATTCTAATATAATAAATTTAAATTATTTTTCGATTATCAATTTGACCACAAACTTTAACAATAAACAAAAGAGCTTATATGCATGTGGGTTTCATTAAACATGGTAGTGTGTGTAGGGTTTTTTTTAATGATTTAATATATACATGTATATATAATATATATATATATATATATATCAAGCTGAGGACAGGGCGCTATGGTGCTCTTTAGGGGGGGCCTATGTCCAGCAGTGGACTATGTGGGCAGAAAATATATTATCATCATGATGATGATGATGATAATATATTTTTATGCGGTGAAATAAAAGTATTAGCGTTCTAAATTTCTTCTCTATATTAACTTTAAGTGTGGAAAATTTCATACTCCTCCGTCTGCGCGACTTCGTAAAAAGGGAGCAATGTTTTTGATTCATGTAATATTTAGAAAACGCGCGATATTTAGTGAATGAAAAGAACTCTATTCGTGGCTAACTTCACATACGTAAAGTTATACGCTGAGTACTGTAATAGGCTTAGAGGCAGAGTCGATTTCGCTGACTGGAGCCACTTTAAGGAAGCCAAAGCGGCTTCGGTTGGCGCTACGAGGTCAGGAACCGATTTAGTGGGACATGTTAACATTAAACATTGCACAATTTGATATTACTTAGTCAAACATTTAATATCTATCATCATTATTTACGGATTAGTGTGTGTGTCATCATCTTCATCATCATCGATAATTTCACCCAAAACTGAAGAAGGGCTCCTCCTATGCACTCAATTTTTTTCTTTACTTTCCTAATCGAATCGTACCTAACCACTCTGACAAGGTCGTCTCGCTACCATACGACCTACTAATGCTACTTCTTCAGGTTCTTGGTTGCCATTCCAGCAGTTTGCTACTGTATCGGCCGTCTTCACATATGTCCTGCTTACTTCCATGTCAGGCATGCATGTACTCAAATTGGTAGCTGTTTGGTTTTAAAATTAATATTGGAACTATGAATCAATGTGTATCAGGCTGGTCTGTAACTCTTCCGCATAAGATAAATATCAACACATTTTAACAAACACAATATGCGTTATACAGGTTGAGAGTTAATATTGAAAGTGGCCATTTGTATTACCTAGAGGACCAGGTGCCGGAAACTCAAATACCAATAAAGGCGGTGACGCACTCGCTAAATTAAGCACGGAAGGAAAGCAAATCCCAAACAGTGCACAGTTTTAACAAACCTAAATGACGCATTACCGCGATTTGAAATACGTTCAAAAGGAACAAGTATTGGAAGTTTTGAGAAGCGCTTAAAATTTGTTTACTGTTTTTTATTTGCGTTGGTTCAATCGAACTGATTTAATTGCAAGTAAAATTAAAAATGTTGATGTGTATGTGCGTGTTAGCTACGTATGTTATACGTGTTAGGTACCAACCTGCCATTCTACCATCCATGGCAGTAAATATAATAATAATATAAATCAGATAGTTGGTCTAACCATATCATTACCGGTGGTCCAACCACATGGCACGGAGACGGCAATCATTCCGTTTAATACCAGGTAGTTAGCCATATTTTTTTTTATTCTACCTCTCGCTCTCTGACATTATCAGCGCTATGTTAATCTTAATCCTTTCATACCAGTTCTCGGATGTATTCTTCTCGAACTTTCATTCTGCATACTGTTTCTTTCTGTCATTCATCATCTATATTACCTACGGGTGGGAATCCCGTTCCCTAGTGATTACTATAAACTATTTTTCTATCTTTTTTATTATTAAACTATTTTTCTGCCATCTATTCCTATACTACACTCGAGAGCAATGAATCCGGGTCACTTAAAGAATCCTAAAAATCTCGGAAACTAAAAATGCTAGGTTAATGCAATAAATCGTATTTAATAGACAATGTAATACTCCTAAATGAAGGTATTAAAACTTCTTAGTTATGTAAAGTTATATCATAAAAAAATCTAACTTGAAAAAGGGCCACTTTCGAAGATGGAACTACGAAATTACAGCATTTGGTTTTGCTTTTGTTTGTAATCTGTCATTTATGTGGGTACATAAACCATGTTGATAGTGCTCTATATTCATTCAAGCTGAAATTATGTCGCTTACGCCTGAAGAATGCACCAGAATACTTACAATGCTGGAAACCGGCCGGAGTCAGCGCGATACAGCCAGGACTGTCGGTGTGTCGCTGTCAACAGTACAAAGAGTTCTCCGACGTTACGAAGAAACAGACCAGGAACGGGCAGAACCAGGTGTACCACAGCACGAGAAGACCGATACTTGGTGAACACCATGCTTCGAAATCGCTTTCTCACAGGAACTGAACTCACAAATCAGTTTCGACGCCTCGGAGGAAGTAACCTAAGTGCATGGACAGTAAGACGTCGGCTTGCTGAATCTAACTTAAAACCCCTTAGACCTGCAAACGGCCCTAAACTGGAGCGTGGGCATCGTATTTCAAGACTAAGATATGCCCAGAGCCACGTAAATTGGAGTATTGAAGATTGGTCAAAAGTTATGTTCTCCGACGAATCAAAATTTATGCTCTACAAGCACGATGGAAGACACAGAGTGTATCGAAGACCAGGGGAAAGATTCAAGCAAGCATGCATCGAAGAAAAAGTAGCCTACGGTGGTGGGTCTGTACTTGTGTGGGCCGGAATTTCTTCTGAAAGTCGCACAGAGCTGGTGATCATAGAAAACGGCTCTTTAAGAAATCCTCAATGATCACGTTGGTCCATTTATGGTCAATTTAGGTGAGGATGCTATATTTATGCATGACAATGCCCGACCTCATACAGGTAGGATTGTGAATAACTACCTTCAAGAGATGAACATTACTCGTATGGAGTGGCCAGCGCGCAGCCCGGATATCAACCCGATCGAGCATGCTTGGGACGAGCTAGGCAGATGCGTAAAACAACGAAACCCTCCCCCAATCACGCTTCGTGAACTCAAAATTGCTCTCACAGAGGAAAGGGAGAATATTCCCCAAAATCGTATAAGGAACTTGGTGTACAGCATGCCAAACCGCGTAAACGCAGTAATGGAAGCACGAGGAGGCAATACGAAGTATTAAAATTCAAGAAAATCGTAATAAAGTTCAAAAAATTCATGTTTCCTATTTTTGTTTTAAGGAGAGATCAGCAGTTTTTTTCTTTATGTAATTTTGTGTTAATAAAATGTATGGTGACTCATATTTTTTTTACTTTCATTTAAGGAGTATTACATTGTCTATTAAATACAATTTATTGCATTAACCCATCATTTTTAGTTTCCGAGATTTTTAACATTCTTTAAGTGACCCGGATTCATTGCTCTCGAGTGTATTATGCCATCTTGTTAGACAATGGTCATCACTACATAGTATAAAACAAAGTCGCATTCTTCTGTCCGTCCCTATGTATGCATAAATCTTTAAAACTACGCAACGGATTTTGAAGCGGTTTTTTTTAATAGATAGAGTGATTCAAGGGGAAGGTTTATATGTATAACCCACCCCCGCTTTGCACGGGCGAAGCCGGGGCGGGCCACTAGTTTTCAATAAATCTTTGTGCCATTATATTTGACAATGGTTAGCCATTAAGTTAGACCAGTGTCTACCTTACCGAAATTGGGAAAAGGTGAGCGAGATACATAAATGTACACATATACATATTATATTTACACGAGGATTTACTTACTACAGCTACAAAAGCGATATTCACTTTGTATTTCTACAGTACCTACAGATCTTGAGGTCTGTATATATCCTACGAGGACTTAAAAATCGGAAATGGACGGAGTTGCAGGCGAAGGCACTAAAATGATGTAATATTGTGCGGGAAAGCGGTTCCTATCACCTCTATGACAAAGACAAGCGCAAGATGTTACGTTTGTCCATCACGGGACCATCATTTGGCTTGACGTAAAGTTAGCGTGCCGCCGTAAATATTTGCCCTATTATCGAGTACCCGTTAACATCACAATCAGTCAAAGCTGTAATTGCTCAGCCACGATAGGCCCGAAGGGTCAACATTCTCGAATGAACTGCGATACGAAATGTGAATTATTTACATTCCGTCAACATTATCACGCGCGGCAACTAATTTTATTATTACATTTATTAGGGATAAAAGCAGCGGAATGAGGGGGAAAATCTTCCTCATTGTGTGAAGACAGCTCCCTTTCAAGTCTCGTAAACGTTACACGACAATACTGCGCAAGAATAGCACTAAAATAACCAAAGAAAATGGGATACCTGACATGCAATGTCACGTTTTTTTTGTGCCGAGCTTGAGTCTACCGTAAGAGGTTTTTACTCGGTATTTTCACGAATATCAAGAGGTTTTTATAATTATTTTTGGCATGGCCATGGAAGCGTTAGAGCCAGTTTTAAATTATTTATTACGAATTTGGATTAATATTAACTTCTGAATGTAGCAATGATAGTATGTGTGTGTATATACACACATTCATCATAGAGTAGGGTATTTAGAAAAGTGTAGTTGACTGACACAAATTTCACTCAGACTCGAGAACTTTTGTTTACACAAAGATGCCCTTGATCCAAAGTCAAGACTTGCAAACCCTTAGCTGAAAAAGATGTATTGTTCTCGCCGCATAAAAATCAAATTGATTTCAGAAACGCAGCTAGACCAAAAAATCGGCTTCAAATCGGTTTATAATTAATGCGCGAATAAACCGGTAACGCACATAAAAAATACGTACAACCCATTTGCGAACCTTTTTGCAATCGGTTGTGACCAGACGACTTTCATTTTATATGGCTGTTCACTTTCATTACAGCGCTTAGATTAGCTTACCTTATTTAACAATTAGCTAAATGACAGCAGGATTTAAGCTCAGACTACTCCAACTAATGAAGTAAGATTACAACTCAGGCTATGAGAATAAATTTATAAAAAATCAGCCACTGCCGAGGCCTCCTTCACTACAAGAATGTTAATTAGCCTACTGTGCCGGGTTGGCATTGGGTTTCGTATCAAGTTTTCCTTATCCTTCTTCCTTTTGTCAGCTCTTACGACACCCTCAGGAAGGCATGGGGTGGAGACACTATATTCGACACCACCCGGAGAAATGCGATTAATTGAAGCAATTGTTTCTAGTGCACTCGTGTATGATATTGTGCTTAATCAATCTGATTTACAGGTGTTAACATACCGAAGGACCGCATTGATGTATTCGTAATACGAATTAGCCGCCAAGTTCCACACAGCATGATAATTGATATTATGGGCGTGAATTTGCTGCAGGGAAATTCTACAGATTTACCTGGTATTATTACACCTATAATACCTAACTTCTCAGCTCATATATGACCCACTGCTAAGTAAGGCTTTCTCGAATTTCATGGGGAGAAATTAGCTTACCATCCATGCCGGCCAGGCATTTTGGCACAGGTTTTGTTTTAAGTTTTGTTGCTGCAGAGCTGTCGCCAAAGCGCCACATTAGTGAAAAATAAGAAAAGAAAGAAAATTTGTTTATTCAGTCACACCGATATTTTTAAATAGTATCAAAGATATAAAGATTTTGCCAAACTCACCTCTTGCCCTTCAACGCTACGATACCGCACCCATTTGGCAAGCTTCGGCCGCCAGTACTCCAGCACATAGGCCTCAGCGTACTCCTTGCCCTGGCTGTTCCCAAAGCGGCCTTGGGTGCCGGTGGCCGTAATCACGTGGACCGAGTGCAGGTCTATCTCCAACCACTCAGTGGATTCTGTGGTGATCTGCGACCGTGGACACCACGCGCCGCCTTTTATGTCTTGGTTCAACCTGGTTAAAAAAATAAGATTATTAGAAATTGGTATATCTGCCAGATTTATCTTATTTATTAATACCCGAAAAAATTTTTTTAATACAGTTGCGAAAAAATGAAGCAATTTAATAAAATAATCTTCTTCTTCTTAGATTAATGGCTTGTCATGTTACAACAACATTACTCCGCCAATGTCACGTTGTACAGGTAAATGCAGGGGAATGGAAAATATCAAAAATAATCTAAGTAATTTTGATTTTGCTGGTTTCATGTAGGATATAACTACTATAATAAAAACACAATAAACTCAACTAACTAATCATTTATGACTTATAAACAGAAATGGCGCCAACCGTAGAATATAAACAGAGATATTTTTTCTTCACCCATTCTAGTAGGCAAAAGCAACTATGCCCATACAGCCAAGTCTTCAGTAGATTTTTTTTATTGATATGAAATGAAAATTATATATAGTGAGATGAATTGAAATGAAACCTAACTTAGCTCATTCAATCAAATCATTAAACCACATTTCTTTTTGGAAATATACGTATTTGCATGAATCATAAAAACGTCTATGATTTTTTTTTAGTAAAAACTTCATGGTTAGTTTTCCTTTTATTAGACATTATTTTGACAGTTGGGAATGAGAACGCACTAGTGCCGGAAAGGTAAAAAAAAGCACGAGTGTGTAATAGCCCACTTCCCGAACGCTATACGTCCCGGCAATACGCCACTTTTTGAGCAACTGTATTAAAAAAAATATAAATGCCACGCTGGCCAGACGGGGTTGGCGCGAGTTTCGTTTTAAACTTACCTTCTCTTCGGATAAGTTTACGGCCTTGTAATTTACTTTCGTCGGCTCTTACGACACCCCCAGGAGGGAATGGGGTGGTGACAACTTGTGTCACCACACGGACACAGAAATTTATGAACAGACACATCAAACTTGTAGCTAACTTTTTTGCATCGTAAGTAGGTACTGAACGAATCGATCGTTTATAATACATTATTTATTTGGACGTTGGCTATCTAGTGGTGGTTCTTAGACATTATCAACATCGGTTTCAAGATCATATCAGCTGCTTTCTGGTGTTAACAAAGGATCCTAAAAACTAATTTTGTTTATCGCTGGCCATAAACAATTGTCCTAGGCGTACAAAACGTCGTAAAAGAAAAAAATAACGGCCGTAGGATATATACATATATAAAAGAAAGCATGTGTAGTATACCGAATCAGGACAACCAGGTATAGAGAGGGACAGAACAAGTTGCATGAAGGGCTTACGCCGCAGATACATGCACTTAATTAACCAATTAAGAGCTACGGTGACACAGACACATTTAACATTTGAACGGCATTAAGTTTATACTGTAGACGTGATCAACAATGCAGAAAATTGAATAATCGGTCCACATAATTCGAGACCGTGCGTCGGATATGAAATAGCCCCGATGCGATGGCCAAGTGCATTGCTCAATAATATTGCATTGCTTACATCTTCATACCTCCTACTTAATATTAATTATCGAGAATACATTAGATGCAGCTAACCGTAAACTAACGTTGGCATAATTGTATTAGCCGCGCCGCACATGCTCATACTCGCATTGGCTGTCACGAGCCGCGTGCGATTAGCAGTATTTAAAACCTATGGCGCAGTATCAAGCTCCGCATTTGCTCTCACGTGTCGACGCATACGCGTACATGCGGAGTTTGGTACTGAGCCTCGCACGTCGCTCGTGACATCCAATGCGAGTGTGAGCATGTGCGGTCGGGCTTAATAATGCGACAGTGTTGCTACGGATTTATAATATGCATTGTTACCAGCCCATTCCAACCTGTGAGTATCGTAAAAGGCTACTATAGTGAACGGAACATGCCGTGAAGAAGAACTAAAGAAACAAACAAAAGTTTAATTTCTCTCCATGAACTTGGAAGTGACTCCATAGTGAGACGTTTACTGAGACAAGACGAATACAGTAAATCCGACCGTCCAACGCCAGCTAAAATAAGTTAGTTTAGCTTGCATAGTTGAGCCAGTTTTTCATAATGTTAGTTAGCCGTCGGTGGACGCAAATGTATGAAAAATGCAAAAAAAAAGAAGGGTTTTGGTATCAAGTTTTCCTTCTCTTGCGGCTAGGTTTTCAGCCTTGTCATTTTCTTTTGTCGGCTCTTACGACACCCTCAGGATGGAATCGGTTGGTGACACTGTGTATTCTAAATCTGTCACGACCTGGAATTGCACTGCCTATGACGAACTAAAGTTTTGTACAGTCAGTTTCTACATTTTTGATTTGTGTTTATAGATTAAAATTATTCAAACAGAGCTAAATGGAATGTTTCAATAGTTATTCATTGAATCGACACATCAATCAAAACTAATATAACTCATATCATAAGACTATTAGGACTGACATTTAATTATATTGCTCTACATCTTTATGTACACATCATACGAAACGAACACAAAGCATCGCGTCAATTACTCACATTAGCAAACACCCGATAACATGAAATAAATGACAAGTTTAATTACCGCTCAGACTATGTATGTACGTAAATAAAGTTTCAGAATCGAACTGGAGAAGAAAATGCCACTGTAATAATTCTAATACTAGCACGCTCCGTTTCTGCACCACCATTTCTGCAAAAAATGTAAAGAGGCTACGAAATAGGCACTAAAAACCGAAAAATAAACACTAATTTAGATTCTGTGCCTTAGCATGCCCATCCTCATCAACGTCAGTGTCAATTTAAGTTGGCACCGTGTTAGGTTGAATTATATATTTTTGTTAAAAAGCTTTTATATTTAGCCTGTTTAGACTAAAGTCAATAACGCAAACGATGTATAATCTTATGCTGTCTCTTCATGCTGGCTATTCGTGTTCGGTATTAGTGTTTGTTACGTTTGTATACCTTTCCATATGCTTTATATCCAATATTCAAATGACCCGCTTCCTTCAAATATTCCATCCAAACATGGCAATTAACGTAGCATTTTTTTGACTCGGGGTAAAATCCTTTATGGACTATCCGCGCCAGGCTGGGGATGGCCAGCAGGGGGTGTGAGTGAGTCCCCTCCACCTGTGTGAGGAGACGGAGGCATACCCACTAATCGTCCCCGGGGTGTACCGTTCTGAGCTTGCTGCCCCGTGTTCCCTAGCTGTATCTCCACGGGGAATTGTCGTAGTCTGGCGGATAGTGAGGAATGTAATCCAGATTGATTGGGTCTGGCTCAGCTGCTAGTTGGATGAGTACCCATCATATTAAAATCTGACTTCCGATGTGCTTCGGAGGACACGTAAAGCTGTCATTCGAGCATCTATAGCAGTCGTGACAGGAAGCCAGTAGCGAGAAAATACTGACAGCTAGACTACCCAACGATACCCGGTTGTACCACTAGGGCGTCTCGGAGGACGCCAATCGCTCCGATAAATTACTGATAATCAGCAAAAATCAAACTGTTACGAAAGGAATTGGGATAACAGACAAGGTACTGATTGACAACATAGTAAATACGTGTGTTACGGACTCTCACATTTTTTTAATAGGTATTTTTGTATTTTATTTTTTATTTGTTATATAATTTATTTGTGAAGGCATACAATAAATAGTTCTTATTCCAGCAGTTTGCCGTGCGGTTGTTTTATTGGTTTTACCTTTTTTCGGTAACAACGCGTTTACGAATAGCGAAGTGAAGTGGCGCCATTATCGTCAACTTGTTTAAATGCCACGCCTAAAAATATGACGGCTGTGTGTCACTGTTGCCATGCAATCATTTCGAGCAATCAAATACCAACATGGTCAGTCATTAAGCCCATTGACGCACCGACGCAATGCGCTCTGTTTACTCTAAGAAGTTGGGCAAAAATAATTTGTTTGAACGGCGCCCGTGCCCAGTTTGCAAACATGAAATTGACGAACACAAATACCACCCGGGACTCAGAGCGTGTTTCTGGTTTACACAAAGACACGCCGGTATCGAACCGGGGAACAGTAATCCAAAGGCAGCATATCTAACCCCTACACCAACAGGGCAGATAATTAATTTTAATTAGTATATACATCCGTTTGAGCATCTTCAATCGAACATAGGCTCCTATATGGTACGCACGCAAGTATTTTTTAAATAGCATCCATAGACTTCCACTGGCTTTTATAAGATCGTACATCCCAGACGGGGATCGCGGTCTCGTATGTTTTTATCTAATAAATGTGTCTTAACTATCTGACAACAGTAATTACGGAATCTCAAGCCTTGCTACTTGCAGTATGAATACTACTTTACTGTACTGAACGGAACATTTTAAAAAGCTCCATGAATAGGTATCTATATCTTAAAAATAAAATTAATGTAAATTAAAATTGGCAGCATATTAAACAAGTTTTATAACCTACGTAACTGCGTTTTATAAACCATAAATTACACAATCTTTAAAAACAAATAAGGATGTCAAAATTATTTGCCCGGTCAGTACGTTGAGATCGTAACACTGTGCACTGGATCACTCTGGAGATATCAATGAGGCGTGAACAAGCTTTCATAATTTACACTTGGCGTATATGCAGACCACAAATCTTGATATTTGAAAGTAGACGTTCATTGCGGTAATAGGTACCTACGTATGTATAGTATAACGTATAATATGTATGCATGTGTGTATGTATTTATATATAAATTCAGAATAGCTATTGGGAAATATCCAAATATGGCCCATGTATATGAAGCATAATATGAATCTACATAATTTACATTGAAAATTAAAAAATACTCAGGCATTTCGAAAACAACGGCATTTCAAATAAGAATAATAGGTTCATTCGTTCAGAAACTTTGATGCCACAGTCTGACACGTGATTATCTTTCAGATCTCATTCATGGAGCGTAAAAAGTGATGAAATCAATTTCATTCCATATTTAAAGTGAAAATTGACCGTCGTGCTCACTGCTCAGTAAAGCCATTTTGATCGGTACGATTTATCAGATGAATGATTTTTGTGTTACTGTAATTAGTTTGTTACAATATCGATAAGTAAACCACTTTTCCATTCATAGCGACTTGTTCATGCGGCTACATACAGACCGGAAAATAAAACCGGCTTACAGTATTAATGTATTTCACTACGTGCTTAGCAACTTTTCACAAATACTTAAGAGAGGGGCTCACAGTATGTTCGACTAATGGATAAGCTGTTTACGTTGACGTTGCTAGGTGGATAACGGCTTGTTTATTCAATGTCGGCGACCACAAAAGATGACAAAGATATTTTTTTTATTGGAATTTCTTGAAGTTACTATGAAATCGTTCATATTTCTATTTTATTATAGGAATAGTAATAACGTTTGTAACAAAATCTATACTAATATATAAAGCTGCAGAGTTTGTTTGTTTGTTTGAACGCGCTAATCTCAGGAAATACTGGTCCGATTTCAAAAAATCTTTCAGTGTTAGATAGTCCATTTATCGAGGAAGGTTATAGGCTATATTTTATTTTCAAAAGAATTAGGGATCCGTATGAAAATTGCGATTTTGTAAACCAAGGTGTAAAATCGAAAACCTATTTAAGCGTGCGCTGCAAAAACTATTGACAATAGAACAAAATGATGTACTACGGGTTTGTAGGTCTTATAAAGATCTACAAAAAAGTCCACGAGAGCACACATTTTACTATCATAGTTTAGTCATAATAACCGATTTTATGTTAATAAAAAATATGCACGGGTTCGAAGCCCACGCGGGCGAAGCCGCGCGCTAAAGCTAGTATATGATAAAAAACCGTATAAAGGAGTGTCCATGGAGTTTCTTGCCTGTTGTTCTCCATAGCTTCTACTTTTTGGAACAAGCCACTAGCTTCCTAATTTCACTTTCAACCTTTCAAAATACCTGTAAATAGGTTCAATTGAAATAAATAATTTGATTTTGAGTTTGAAACGGGCCGTCTATAAACTATGTCACAAGAATTTAAGACGGGGATGGGCCCTGTCCTTATCATATTCTTAGAAAGATGAGTCTTCACACAATAAACAATATTATGCATGTGTTTAAAAATACATACACAATGATTTGTGATGATTATGATCTGATGTTGATTTCGCGTTATAATATTTTAGATCTTACACTTGACGTCACAAAGGTTCTGACATCCCCAGCTCTCTGTCACACAATGTGGCATTTCGGTGACCCTCACCCCCTCCTCATCAACGTGGAACGTAATTTATGGATGCCCCAAATGCAATAACAAAGTCAAAATAACATTGCGTTTATTAAGAGTCCACAACCAGTCAAGTGTTAAAAGCGATCTTTGTGTCAGCCAGGTATAAAAAAATGACTTGGAGATCTAGTAGAGCGGCGTATCTTGCCAAAACTGGCTAGAAAGTCAAGCTATATTTTTTCGGGAAATGCAAATAGTACAGATCCACATCCCTTAAATATACATATTGGTTTAAATATACGAGATATTCTAATCAATTTTATAATAGAAACATAAACGCTAGCTTTTAGTTCCACGTCTTAAAATCACCCGCTCTCCCCTCAAAACCCGCAATTGAGCGGCACCTGTCACGTAGAGACGTAATAACGTTTTGAATTATTAACGTAGCTCTGCCTATCCCTTGCTTAACGTCAGACGTGAGAAACGTGTACAAGTTTGCGGGCTATTTGCCGAAAGGTAGCCAAGTACTAGACAATCAATAAGCGCCAACAAAGAGGCGTACTGTTGGAGAAAAAATAGCGTGAATCAGAAATGACTTGCAATTCCAGCAAGCTCTTTCAGCCTGTCGACCTAACCCGACAGACTAGTAATTAAGGCTCAGATGCCAACATCTGGCTTCGAATAATGGATTTCACTAGTCCAGTAACGTGTAACTATGGCTACATTTGTCTTGAGGCACGAATCGAATCACTTCCGAAATTAGTCGCAATATCAATAAAAAAGGTTACACCAATTTGTTAACTATTATTTGTACTAGCCAAATGCTCGGAAGCCAATAGCTTTTGTCTTTGAATTGAATAATATAGAGCCATCTAAGAAATATATGTTAATTTTTAAGATATAATAAATATAGAGAAATTCTAATCGGACATAAGCTAAGTATCATAATTAATGTCCTCTGTATAAATTTAAGTTATCGTCGTTTCTAATAGTTGTTTATTAATATATTGGTGGTATTAGTGTCTATTTTGAAGTCGGTTTACATTATGTATATGTTAAAAAGCTTTTATTTTTAGTGCATATACATGTATGCTTTGTAAAGAAGTCGAAATATACACATTTTATGCACGCAAATCTTGGTAATAATTTATTTCGAGTTTTACACTAAATTACTGAAACGATTTCTATAAAAAAATTAAATTAAAAAAATATTTACTATTTAAAGGGTAATAGGTAATTCTGGCGGTGGTTAATTTAAATTTTTTATTTAATTTTTATTTTATAAGTACTTTTTATTGGTACACACTTATTATAATATCGAATTTGTTAAGTTGTTAATACATAGATTCTTGTCGCATCCTCATTTTCTCCCCACCCCATATATTTGTAGATATTGAGTATTTTCCCCCCCTTTTACTCCCAGAGTTTTTTCAGGGCTCAACCGATTTTCATGGAACATATTATTTTGTAATGTGCACGTGATGCGATTTCATTTGAGACCCCACTCGATTATATTTGTAGACATTCGGTTATTCTTCCCCGCTTTCACCCCACATAACTTTTAAACGGCTCGACAGATTTTCATCAAACATGTCTAAGAACACTCGCCCGTAACTCACTTTTCATAAAAAAAAACTAACTAACTATATCGCTTCACCCGTTCGCGAGCTACGGAACCACAGACAGACAGACAGACCGACAGACAGACAGACAGACGTCAAACTTCTGACACCCCTCTTTTTGCGACGGGGGTTAAAAACAGGCCACAATGGAACAATAAAAAACATAGTACCTACCGAATTGAGAACCTCCATTTTTTTGAGATCGGTTAACAATCGTACCCTTAGTCTGTACGAGTATATTTTTAATGCCAAATTCAAATAGACAAATAGACATGTCAAATAGACATGAATAAGTGTAATTTTGGCATCTCCTTTTTGTAATAAGACAAAGTTTGTATTGGTTCGATGAGATTGTTATTATGAGCAGCATTTACCAATCGTAATTTTCTACGCACTAAAAATAATAAACAGTACAGACAGACGAATATGTCGCTTTTGTAGGTAGATTACAATGACTTAAATATCCATCCAATAGAAGTAAAGTTAAGAAAATTGTCAGTGCTCAATATTCTGTTAAATATCTCAATCACTATACTACTTAGTTCTATCTTGCTCCTAATTGACATCTGGCCAATTCCTAAGCTTTGAACATAAGACGGAATGCCACTTCAAGCATAAACACTTACTGTATCATACTATCAACAAGTGTAAATATAAACTTATATCTGATCTCAGCTCATAAACGACCCACTGCTGAGGCGGGCCAATTCTCCAATTATAAGGAGGGAAATTAGTGCAACGGATTGGCACAGGGCTTAAACTAATATGCTTGTTATCAGTTTATTGTCATTGTCGCGCATTATATGTATCAATTCCTTTATGGACTATCTCCGTCGGTCTCGGGGAAAACCGACGAGGGGCGTGTGAGACTCTCCTCCGCCCCCGTGAAGAGGCGGAGGCATACCCATCAAACATCCCCACGGTGTACCATCCCGCGCAATATCTGTCCCGTGGGCCCTGACTGTAGCTCCACAGGCTAGCTCCAGACCCTAGGATTTCAGGTCAACGATCTATAAAACGAAACTGGTGCCGACGCGAATGTTATTGGCAAAAGATGAAGAAGATGAAAGTTGAAATAGTTATTATAGTTCTTTATATATAGTTAATTATGAACTGAATAGTTCTTTATGACAATAAATCATGTCTCGGTCTCTCTCTCTCTGTCTATTACATAATATAATCCGTACAATTTTCCCGTACAAAAAATAGGCTATGTGTTATTCGAGAATTAATGGCAATTTTCATTAAAAATTCGTGACTGTGTACAAAACATTGACATATTAGGTTGTTGTAATTTATTTAAGAATAAGACACCTTATTCAACTTCATAATTGGCAATTTTTATTTGTGCTAGACGATTTTTTATATTTAGACTATATTGTTGTATAAATCCTTTACAAAGCATACGTTTATTTGCACTAAAAATCGAAACGCAAAACCAATTTTTTAGCAACAAGAAATGTACACCGACTTCGAAATATGACACTAAAAATCGAAAAATAAACAACCATTTCAGTTGGTGGCAACATTTATAAATTGACACCGACGTAATTATCATATAGATATGCTTACGACTTCGAATGGTTTTAGTTTTTCGTACGTGTCGTAATTTTCGCCTTTTTTGAAGTCGTTTTACATTTTTGATAAAAAGATTTTATGTAGCGCGTAATAACATTCCACTATGAAGTCTCCCTAAAAACGTATATTTGAATAGTATCATATAACCATTACATCAAACTTCTGTGCTCAAGCATCAACAAATGACGTACAACAAATGGCATATAAATTATAAACGCACCCTGTATCGCTAACGAGCAGGATACTGAACTCGACATTAAGAACGCGTGGCATTGTGCGATGCAGAACGCTAAAGCGATGTACAGGATGTTACGAAAGAGGGTATACTCTGTACTATACACAATACGAAAGAACCGAGAGTACCACTAATAATCACAGCAATGGAGACAACTGTTACTGTCGGAGTTCTTGATTAAAAGTATTATACTAACTTAATATATATATTTCTTGTGTGCGTGTGTATGTGACTGAACTCCTCCTAAACGGATGAACCGATTTTAATGAAATTTTTTGTATGCGTTTGGGTGGCACCGAGGATGGTTTAGATTCACAAATCAGCCCGACAGATGGCGCTGCAGTCGGTAAACAAATATCATGCAGGACAACGTCTGCCCGGTCAGCTAGTTTATATATATTATTTATAGTGTCAGTGAACTGGCTCTATAAAGTAAATCGAATTGTATGAAAATACGAAATTGGCTAAAATGTAGATGTCTATGTGGAATGGAAATGAAAGAAGCGCTGTAAGAAGCTTGTAGCGCACATTGTATGTGGCCAGTTATTTTTATTTGCATAAACACATACTGTGAGTGAAATCAACATTTATTTTTTTAAAACAATAGCGATCACTTGGTTAAGTGTCAGAATTAAGTACCAAATAAAAGAGAATATGAGATGAACACATAATTTTAGGTTTGTAGGACAATCATCAATACAATGACCTGGATTACCTGGATTTGGCTATCAAACAGTATTTACACAGAACGATTGCCAGCTGCTATCCACGACACACCTAATAGGACTACATGTTAGACCAGCTGTCAATTTTCAGACTTTCATAGATGGTAGAATGCAACACACGTTCTGTAATTAAAACACCGAGTAATTTCTGCGCCCTCAATTCTGGTTATATTATCTTTTTCTTATATCTTTACTTAAAATATAAAGCGGATGTTTATTTGTTTGAAGGAGCTAGTCTCAGGACGTACTGATCGAACCTAAGAAAAGCTTCATTGGATAAGTGGTTCGTTGCCAGTTTGCCACATTACTTCCCCAGCAGTAATGGCAAGACAATCGTCGAGAGCGAAATTGAGCTTAGAAGCTGGTCCACCTGGCATACAGAGTGGATATGATAGAGGGGCATTACATTACACTACTTATACTATATGTGATTAGTATGATTTCGAAACGGTACAAAAAAAACACGTGATTTTTCATGGGGGGTGGAGGGGAACCTCACCAGGTATCACCAGGGGGCAGGGAGGGGTTAAAAAATGTTAAAAAAAACATCACGTGATTAATGCACAGCCCCTAAGGTTAATAAACGATGCGTTAGGCATAAACATCTGTTAGTAAAGATACAAGACAATCGTCTGGGACAATGAGGAACAAGGACAATGAGGAGTTGTGTGTGAAAGGTGTGAATGTAGGTATGACGACTGATAGGTGTGTGTGGAGACTACCACCTAGTGTGGGACAGGGGCCGTAAGATGATAATGGTGTTTGTAAATATGACGATTTATAAGAGTTTTGTGATGAAACCTACGTAAATAAAGTTCCTTTTGAGTTTGAGTTTGAGTTTACATCATGTTCAAATGAGGCAAAAATTTAAAAAATCATTTGCGGCAAAAATATTTCTCCAATTTAATTGATTTTTGGTACAGAGCCTGGAAATGATACCTAGTACAGGCAGTTAAAAAAATGCCCCTATGTCGTATCAACCCTGTATAAGCTAAACAGTGATACACACCTTCCATTCTGTGGAGCGACGTTCCCATCGTTGTAACAGGAGCTCGCACTGACGTCCCTGTCGGGGATCAGCCCGCTCTCCATGCCCAGGGGCGCGATGCATTGTGCTGCGAAAATACACGACATGAGAACACCTAGCATATGTTATTGACGTTTATAAGGCTTAGCACACACTACAGCTAAAAGATCTTTGTGGTGAAGGATTTCGACAAAACTGGCACCAGCCTATTCCAACCCGAGGGTGTCGTTAGGGAACGTAAAAGACAGACCACCTGACCCCAAGGGAAGTAAATTTTGAGACTAGATTAGGATAACAGTTAATGAATTTATAATATAGACATAGACATATTCTCTAATGTGGCACAAGACAAAAAAAAAATACAATGACAAACAAACACATGACATAGATTTTAAAATTAGATTATACAACAATTGTAATTTAAAGTCTTGTATGTTATTATTATACTTCAACAATATGTTGTACGGATTTTTATAGATCTGTAAATTATTTAAAACCTAACCACATTCATGTATATAAATGTATTCAATGACTGTTATTATTTTATTTATTTGTAAGCATACATCTCTTGGTGTGTGGACGGATTTAGAATACATAGTGTAACCCTCTCCCCCCCCCCCCCTTTCCATCCTGAGGGTGTCGTAAGAGCCGACAAAAAGAAATGACAAGGCCGGAAAACCCATTCACAAGAGAAAGAAAACTCGATATGAAACCCTGTGCCAACCCGCCAAGTAGGCTAATTACCCTCTCTGTTATGGGGGGAGGCCCGATCCAGCAATGAGTAATTTATGAGCTGAGTAGTAGTATACGTCTCTTTTATTTCATAGAATTTTATATGGAACTAGCGACCCACCCCCGGTCTCGCACGCACGCAATGATGAACGTCTAAATTTATCGGTGTTTCTCTACAATATTATGCATGTATTTATACTTAAAAACATTCCTCTCTCCACTCTATCTAAGAAAAAAAAAACCGCTTCACAATCCGTTGCGTAGTTTTAAAGATTTAAGCATACATAGGGACGGACAGACGACAGCGACTTTGTTTTATAATATGTAGTGATGAAGCAGCGCCTTTTGAGGAGTGCAGTGCCTTCCACTACTTCACATATTTACATCTTAAAGTTTCAGTAACGTAATACACGATGTCTTAGACTCAGTAGAGGTTGAAATCATGATGATGACATCATAAAGTTCAGTAGCTAGAAACCAAGAGTTACCATAGTAACAAGACTTTAAATAAATACTTAATTGGGTTTAAATGTATGGAAAATCAACTGTGTTTTGACTTCGGGAAGTTATTTGCTACTCATCGCGCCTCAGCGATAGGGTAAGCGTAGTTGGCATAACAATTTTCGATCAGCAGTGGTCGCCGGTTCTGACACATGGCATTAATCGAAACGAGGTCCCGACCAACGTTGCCGGCGTACAAGCTACTGTTTCAATTTCAATGGGCAACGTATGTTAAGTTTAATTAAAATTTGATGGACAAATGCAAAATTAATATTTCACCGACAGAATTTTATAATGTAGACAAAATTGTTACTGAGGAAATGATTATAATACTATGTCATTTCGTATCCGTGTCTCCGACGGATATAGGATACACAAAGTCACCAACCAATACCGTTCTGGGAGTGTCGTAAGAGGTGACTAAAGAACGCAAGAGGCAGACCACCTAGCCGCAAGTTGATACACACCCTTATTGCCGGCATGGCACAGTAGACGAAAGGACACTGGCGAATTTTTATGTGACTTTAATTTGAGCGTCTAAAACGACTTATACGCAAAAGAATGTCTACTAATTAAATATGTTTTATCAAGCTATCACACTGTCTAGTCATGGCCGGAGAAAAAATAATGTATAATTAAGAAGTTAACTGACTATTTTCCTAAACATTAAACTTACAATTTAGTTGACAACAACTGACCACATCTGTCATCTGCATAATACAAATAATTAGGGATGTCCTATATCCAGTTTTGTATCGATATTTCGTATTGTAATAAATAAATATTCACGTTCATTTCACACAACGTCCTCCTTTGTTTACAAACTAAGCTTAATGATTGTGATATGTATATCAGATTACGGATATAATCAATTTCATCCACCTACTTATTTGCATTGTGCTACTTTGAACAAATCTAAGGCGCAATAGATGTGCGAAATAAGTATATGATATTATTGTTTCGATATACTGGCCATGCGAAATGATATCACATTGTCATATATCGATATAAGATATTAGTGTATCGCATGCCATTGTATCGATACCCTATAACATCGATGCCTATCGGGCATCGCTACAAATGATGCATTGTCTGTGGATACAGTGAAATCGTGAATAATTAGGGCTCAATATCTATAAATCTCGGCCTTCTCTGACAAAAAATCTTGCAGAAACTAGTTCAGGAGATGACGCCGAGTTAAATAAGATATTTTTCATTAAAAGGCGTAGGTATTTTATGGGATAAAACAATGTATGGGAAACTGCCATTGTCCTTTCCTCCATGATTTTGGAGGAAACCGGAATCAGTAGTGGATAATTTGTGGGCTGAAGTAACGATATGGTACCTACTATATCCTACATAATATCATGAATATCATCCTATTTGTAGAGTTAAGAAAAACCACCGCTAGATGTCGCTAGTAGGCGTGTAAAAATAACTCTGATGAAGCCTTTGCCTATTCACAAAGAAGTACAAGGTTTATACATGACATCAAAAATCGGCTTGGCAGGAACGATTTTAAACACACGCCAAGTACATAATGAAGTTTAAACAACTTTGTGTGTTGACGTGTGGTAGAACTTTGTTTATGCACAACCACCGAAGTACGAGCAACTTTGATGGCATTTGGATGCCTGCCTCGCCTGTTACCTGGCGGGCGTGCATCATTGAGGAGCTGTTGATGGCACACGAGAGACGTACAATATTCAAAAGCTTTTCGCTATTAGCACATGTTTCAGCCACCGGCAAAGTAAATTGCTTAAGTAACATGCAAATGTCCACTTTGAGTATAAGATTCTTCTTTAAAATTGTTTACCATCTTCAGTACCTATAGAAATATCGTGTAAAAAATAAAAAATCTATTCATTCAAAGTTGCTTATCTGAGCTCTTTTAACACGTCGATTACATTTTACATTTACCCATTATTTACCACAGGTAAGAAGTCTCTGTGGTTGTTTTTAAAATTGCCATTTTTGTATACAAAAAAATTTTGATAGGGCCTATTTTTGAGAGCAAGCCCGCGCAATTGCCATATAGGGCCAAGCATCTGCAGTATTTTGTCAGTATTTAGAACTGTATGCCTGAGCTGACTGACCCCGAGCAACGGCACCTGTTAACAAGATTGACGCATGTGACAGCCATCGCTCTCCTCAAACATATTGCAGGGAAGAGGGTGACCGGTCACACGACGACACCACTGCTGAGTCTTTGAGTGAGCATGGCAACATCAATCCCAGTCTACGCTGAACTTCTGTGTATTTTGTTCAATAAGTTTAATTTGCTAACAGACATTTACATCGCTTTCATTTACATTCAAGGTGCATTTAAGACTTGGCTGGCCAAGTGACTTTCGAAATGTACCCTATATATTTGTTTTTCTATTCTACCAAACCGTGCGATACGAATGCAGCTAGGCTTGGCTATATAAGCTAATGCATTATATAAACGTCAAATTTTAATATACACCTTAAAATTAATATACTACATATTGAATTTTTTCAGTACCCTTGTAATATGCAACCAGCATATAAATGCAAAATTCTTGGCACATTGCTAGTTAAAATAATGGAAGCGAAGAATCAATATAATGATAAACAACGAATTCTTTATAAGAATATTTAATTGAAATAGGTAAACATCGCGAAGACATCTCATTGGACAGGTTTTTACACCTTTTAAATGTTGGCAGTTGGCACCTACTAACAGTTCTATTGATAATTTTATCAATCTAGGAAATAATCAGGTAATACATTATATGGTATGTCCTTCCCTCGAAACATGCTTGATCGATGAAAAAACAATACGAAATTACGAAATTACTTTTAAAACAAAGCGTTCGGGGAAGAAATAGGTCAACATAACGTGAGTAAAAATCGACGATAATTTGTGAGCACCGATAAAAAAGTAATAAATAACATGTTGTGCCGCGCCGGTCCATTTAAAAAGTTTGCGTTCAAAAGTTTTGATGGCATCAATGACACACATAATTAATTTCTGTCCAAAGTTGAACATGCTCTCGTTAATTTATACGCACAATATAATATTTTGAATAGTTAAAATTCAAAATACATGTTGTTATGTTCTTTACCGAACAACTCTGTCATTTGTAAACCGATTCGATTATTGTTGGATATATTTTCAGATTGATCGCACATAAATTTTATCAAAATCGATTCAATAGTTTGGCAGAACACTTGAAATAAGTGATCACAAATATTTGTAAAAAGGCAAAATTTGTTATGAGAGTGCTTAATAAATTTTGGCACTAATTCGATTATTAAGGCACTAAAATGCGAAACTTAACCGACTATCTGAAGTCGGTGCTAACTTGAATTGACACTAGGGTCACCCCACCACTGCGAGGTGTCGCGGCAGTTACCGGCTGCTAGGTCAACTCTGAGGACAGAGGAGACACCGGAGCCAAAATCTACCACAACCCAGTGTTGCTCATGGGTTGACTAGAGCCGGGCCCTAACGAATCCTAAAGGCACGCTGGCCCCCTTACCACAGCAATGTGGTAGCACGATCGGAGGGGATATAAGTATGCATAAAGCTCCGACTTCCAATGGTTGTCTATGTTTCGCTTTTTAGTATCTCTTCTGAAGTCGGTATACAATTTTTGTTAAAATGTTTTTATTTAAATTCCATCCCTATGGGATTGACAAAAAATATTATAATAGTCTAACATTCGAGCTACAGGCGCCACCCCTGCCAACTAAATTAACGCGCGAATTAATTATTTTCAAAACATCCGCGCAGCATGTTCCCACTCGACATTCGCAATTGCTCACCTAGCCAGTTGTATTAATTAATAAAATGTAAAAGAGCAATAAATTACGTAAACATGAGACACAAGTTGTCGTGCGAATTCTCATTGGACGCGTACCTACGGGTTATTCTCAGCGGGGCTTCAATATTACTCAATCTATCAAACGGTTCTTGTATCGGCGCAAACAAACTAATATTACACATTCATATCTTGGAGTATATGCTAGCTGGAACATTTAATTAGCTGGCACTGTAGGGATGCCGCCTCTCGGTAGTAGAGTTAGGAATCGACACAAAGAAAATGTGCATGCTCGGTTTGATTCACGTGTGTGTACAGTGGTCGGTCACAACTCCAATTAAGGATTTTACAGGTTTAACGCAAAATGGTATGCCATTCACTTTGTCATCATCATCATCATCATCATCAGCCCACATTAGTCCACTGCTGGACATAGGCCTCCCCTAAAGAGCGCCATAGCGCCCTGTCTTCAGCTTGACGCATCCAGCTGCTGTCCGCAACCTTTCGCAGATCGTCGCTCCATCTAGCATTCATTTTGTACAATGTCTATTTTATATGAATCAAATATACTGTTACAAATAGTCAGAATCTTTCCCAAAAAAACCTATTTTTGGGGTTTTTCACTACTACTACTCACTCAGCCTTCAAACGACCCGCTGCTGAGTTGGGTTTCCTCCAATTACTTACATGGAAGGTAATTAGCCTGTGCCACGCTGGCCAGACGGTTTGGCACGGTATCAAGTTGTCCTTCTTTTGTGGCTAGGTTTTCGGTCTTGTTATTTCCTTTTGTCCCCTTAGGATGGAATGGGGTGGTGATACTATGTATTCTAAATCCGTCACCACGCGGCCGACACGATTTTTACACATTACTTATTATTTACACTATATCCTATAAGATTGTAAAAATATATATACTTAAATTTTCGTTTAAAAATAATCGTAAGTTTGAAGACGATGACCCTGCCGTGGCCGATAACTTGTCTCCCATGTGGAGGACACGCATCACGGACGATCGAGCGCGGAGGCGAGGTCTATTGTGACGCTCAAATTACCTTTATTTCATTGTTAGGCCCCTTAATGACTAACAAAATGATTATTCGTAATCTGGCCACCGATGTAGATTACCGAAATTAGAATAAAACGAGTGCGTGGCTGAACTGTTCTTAGGGGGAGGCAACTGCCGTCGCTCCCCGCCTCCACCTGCTCCGATATACAATAGTCATCAATCATTCCATTCAGTAGCTCCTGCTTGCACGGCCCTTATTAGATGAAAATTTAATTTCGAATTGTTTCCCAATAGCCCTTATCTCGTACAAAAATGGAACAACCGGAGTGTATTATCGCATAACATACGAGTACTATCACTAAGCAAACATTTGTACTGACGGAGCTTTACAACGCAACATGTTACTTTTGATGTATAAAAGGCGTCCTCATTTACCGGTAATAAAGTCCATTATTTATTACGATGTATCATCGGGATTCGGGTTATCGGCAGCGATCTTCTAAACGGGATATGAACATCGAAATCCGTTTATAATGAAGACGAGCACATATATTAGTAGCTGCGTCTCGCTCTACGAACGGAACAGGAATAGTTTTAAGAATCAAATGTACTGCAAGCTTTTGGCGTTGGCCGATAGCCTTAATTGATATTCACAATGCACTGGCGCTTACGAACTTAAGGAAGCAATGCAAAGCGTTAGATGTGCCATCGATTGGTAGAACTAAAACTTGCAATATATGTATAGAAGAAAACTATGCAGTTTGAGAATAACAGTGTCATCTATTCTGTTATCTCTTGGTGTAGTAGAAAACACACCGCAGAAGAGTCCACCCGTTCGTCCGGTCGTATAGAGCAATAACGCTCTTCTCAAAACCTAACCATACGATAAGAAAAGTGTAAATTGGGACACAGACAAATATAATCATATCGCCGATACACCAAAAATTTCAACAGAAATTGAGTCAAGAGGGATCATAAAAACAGATCACACAAATACACACCCGAACCATTTTTGAAGGTATTAATAATTACAATGTCATATTATGATTTCGTTTTTGAGTCGAAACTAATGAAACTTAAGTGCCGTTGTCAGTCTTTTCGAAATAATACCCCTCCATCCTTTACAACCGTAAAACGCGACTAATTACAGGCTTATTGCTAGCGCTTATATATTTTATTATACTATTGATATAAATTAGCTGAATGGCGGATCTCTTAGGCATCTAACTTCTGTGAAATGTAGCTACTACAATTTTTCAGCTATATACTGAGTTATAATTACGACCGTATTGTTATAGCAAATAAATTACTAAATTGAAAATGTATTTTCTGTACAGGCAGATTAGATATTCATGATCTCAGCTCATAAATAAGCCAGTACGGAGTCGGACCTCTTACAACTCGGAGAAAGGATATTAGCCTGCTCCGCCACTCTTCCAGACGGGGTGAGCATTGAACTGAATTAAGTACTAGCATATTCAAATGCCATGTACAAAGCTTTACTTACATCTATAGACCAACGCTTATGGTATATTATAAAAAACTGTCGAAGTCTAGTTACTTTATAAGCTTACCTGTTTGTGTCACCATATCTCTTGAACGGATAAAGCGACTATGATTTAATTTTTTCGTTTGAAAGGTGTACGTTATCCAGGAGTGGTAGCTGTTTGCAGCAAATCGGATAAATCGATTGAAGTTTCTTAATATTGACAGGTTTGCTTATTATAGGTTTGCATTCCGCTTACAGTCGTATTTAGATGAAAGTATTTTTATATTAGGCGTAAATTAAACAAAATATAATGTAGTCAATGCTACGGCCACCTAACTGGCCAATAAAACATCCCATATTTCTAAAACAACCAATTTCTATTCAGAGCCAATTGCGAAGCGTTAAGTTCCCCTCGATTCAACAAAAGACAAACGATTATAGGTCAAATGCAAATAGATTTCGCTCGCGTGTTCGACTGTTTGAGCAAGCCTCTTGTTGATCGGCGTTTAAGAACAAATTGCAAACGTCATAAAGGCAGTTTTGAATATTAATAAACGTGAATAAACGATCTCTGTTTGAGCAAAAGCATTTACGTTGTTGGCCAGCGGTTTGAAAAGTGTGCGTGCTACTGACGCTCGGTAAATTGGATATTGTTTTTCAATCGTTTCCCAGTCTCACACAACACGTTCACAGCGAACGTCAGGCGATTGATATTTTTCATTACAACTTAGTTTTCGCAACTGAGACACTTTGTTTAAAGAAAGAACAATATATGTTTTAGGATTAGCCTAAAATTTAATACGTAAAATATTTAAGTATGCTACTTTACCATTGCTACGTTCCCTGCGGGTTAAGGTTTAAATACCTGCACGGTACGAACGTGTTTACTGTGATTATAAAGTTACGTTTTAGTAGATGGGTGTCCGTCATTTGTTATATCTGAATTTCTTCGTGCTTTGAAGCACGCCAAGATTTGCACCAGCACGTTAAGCCGTCTGCCATTCTACCATCTAAGGCGTGATCAGTGGCTTTTAAACTGACAGAAGCTAGTTGCTGTCCCACTAGGCCAGTTGCGGAGGGCAGGTGGCAATCACTCCGTGCAAATCTTAGCTGATCCCAAATAAATAGGAAGAAGAAGATCTAACTAGTATTCTTATGAAATCAAGAATAAAAAAACGACATCCGTTGAGATTGAACTTGTATTGTTGCATGTGTATTCTTTTTAATTGTACTCTTTTAAAGGTTCAGCGATTTTATTGCAGTTAAACCCTAAATATTGACTTCACTTGCATATATATTTTTCACTTTTTAGTTCTTATGTTTTTGTAAGTCATTTAGCTTTTATAATAGTAACACTTTAACGGCTTATTATTTAGTACAAACGCGGAATCGGATAATTGTGATACTGGCTCTTAACATGGCTATTCGAGTTCGGTGTTTGTGTGCGCTATGTTTATATTATTGATGCTTTTGTAAAACTTCTATGCAGACATGGCGTCTAATTTCAAACATGATCAATAAGCGAGCACAAGTAGCGACGTGTAATGCCACTCTAAAACAAGGAGTACCTACACACGACAATAGCTACCGTAATTCCGTACTAAAATTTGGCCATTTAGTCATTCGATCATTTGAAATTCTAGTCGATAAGTTTCAATGCACCGAATGAAATAAAACACTTAAAAAGTGACGCACCCTATATAAGATGTAAAGTTTCAGAAGCACTGAACCGGTGCGTGCGCTTATGCTATTGCGTGACATGTAATCGTCTAATGAATAATAAACAGCGCAGTGGCGACTCACCACTCATTCATATCCATCCGAAGGCAATATTCACTTTTACATAATACGATCGAATGTCAACTTAAACATCGTACAATATTGGCTCTGGCTCGCATAAATATGTGAGGCGCGACCGCTCTGTGTGGCTCAGTACGTGTCGGGCAGGAACCAACTTAAGGACCCGGCACACGTGCCAACTTTCAACTACTTCAAGACGACAAACGATAGAGAGGTGCCACTCTATTTCTCCGAGTCGATTGTGTAGGGCGCCTGGGTAATAAATAATTTGACCCAATCATTACTGACAACTTTTCTAATAGAATACAGAGCACGTATTATTTTATTACAGATTTATTTTTTTGCAGAATATACGTGACTGCTGAGTAAAGTAGCACGACGTCCTCTAGTTGATTATTCTATTTATCTTTAGCTTCGGTTTGCGGTATCATAAGTGTAGATTTCCAAACAATTCGCGCTTCCGAAAAGAAAATTTTATTTCATTTTTGATCCATCATTACAGACAGGTACCAACCAAATAAACCTAATCTTTACAAATTACAAACATGGCAACCTTTATGAGATCACTCAGAGTACAACAAAATATGTCAGCCCGTTTTTACATGATATAAACGTCAGTTCTACATGGTATGATTTAATGCAGGGCTATGAAGTTTTTATTGAAATCTGATTAAATAGTTTTGGAAACCAACTGTAAACAAAACCTGCGCATAGAAGTATACATAGATAAGGCCTACATAATTATACATCCATGTAAATGCAGCCTTACTGTGTCACATGATTTTCTTTTACGGCTAGAGCCACTTCGCGTGGCGTTGCCGGTCTATTATTTTAATTACTTTCGTTGTATTGGAAGGGTCGTTAGCATTATATTTTTTTCACATGTTCAGTAGTTTTCATGACAAAAGTACGTCGACATCGATAATGGTCGGCTAGGCACATGCTATATTGACTTTAGAACTCCGTATTCGGAAGTACTTGCGGACATACAATAAACTGCCAGAGAAGTCCACTGCTGGATATAGGCCTCTCTCAAGAATCCTTCTCCGTTATAAGGTCTCATGACGGAGCAGATTCTCTTTCTTTTAAAACGGGTTTCAACCTACTGTATTTTTTTTGTTTCAGAAATTATCGACATTGGTCTTTAGGGTGGCACTTCAATTTGCAATTAGCATTGGCTACAATTCACAGATCGATCATAATGTCAAATTTGACAGATACGTTACGAATAACAAAGTGAAGTACCACCATAGAACAGCAGCGGGTATCAAATAAGTATATTCTTTGCCTAACGCTGCCCACGTTTCGTAGGTGTCGACATTTCGAGTAATAATTAGCCAGCCACTGATCGATAGGGGCGGGGCACGCGCTCATTAATAAAGTAAGCCTTTAAAATGTGCTCCGAGCATTTTCCTCCGGCGGCTATTCGGGGCGGCAGTTGCGTTTCTTGTAATCGATACCAGACGAATAATTAAACAAAACAACGGGATGCACGGAGTGTGGCTGATGCATGTTTTAGTCACGGCCATTGTGAGTAAAAGGAGCCCCAGGCGAAATCGAGTGCCGTATGAAAAGGGTATCATTTCGTTTTCAAAGAGACTAGTAGCGGACGGACACTGCCGTTGTTCGTTTTGTTGTAAGAGGTAGAAAAGTGACGTTTTATTTAAATTTGTAAGATATAAATGAGAAACGATTCCTGCGTGCTTCTGTAAACTTCAAATAGAAGAAGCGCCATCTAATTATACAATGTGATATACACTTCATTTAACTTACATACCGCGGGGCGTGTCTGTGTGTATGTACGAAGCTTGTGACGTCACTAAACATTTTCCTATTCATAAATAGATTGTGCTCTTTTTAATACCACCGTGGAAACAATAAACTACTCTGCCAAGAAAGACCAATCTTACACGAAACGTTAGTTATTCATCAAAATTTCGTTTATCGTCTTCAAAGTATACCTACTCCTTCAAAAACGATACACTTACTTCAAACAATAATCCAGTCATCAAAACAATTTGAAACGCTTTTTCCCGAATTGGGTTCATTCCTTCTCGCTGTGATTTCTTCTTTATGTCTTCTACCGAATGAAAACGGGTGCCACTGGTTTTGTTAAACTTCGCTTATACATAATATAACACTCACAAGCACTAGTGTTTGATACAGTCAATTCACCGCAAGCCTTCTGTAATATTTTAAGTGAATCCGAACAAAAAATCCCATTGGCGTTGCATAATGTAAGACAAACTCTTTGTTCGATATTTTTTAATATTATGAAATTTGCAATACACACTAGATATGATAACGAAAATTTTACTGTTTTTAATCAAAATAATAGAAACAACTAAAACTCCTCGCCAAAATGGAAAACATTGGTGTTAACCAAATGACAATAAAAAAATTGTGATTGTCTTATATACATAACTAGTGACCCGCCCCGGCTTCGCACGGGTGCAAGGATGAACATCTTAATTTATCAGTGTTGCTCTACAATATTATGCATGTATTATACATATAAACCTTCCTCTTGAATCTATTATCTATTAAAAAAAAACCGCTTCAAAATCCGTTGCGTAGTTTTAAGCATACATAGGGACGGACAGACGACAGCGACTTTTGTTTTATATTATGTAGTGATAGTGATATATAAATTGGATTTAGTAAAATTATACCATTTAATTAATATCATTGCGATATTATGTAAAACAGAAATAGAAATCAATTTTCTCCTTTTGTGCCTGACGTGTAAAAATTGCTTTATTAAATATACGGGTACGTGGAACCAAAAAATTGTCAAAATAAATAAAATTGCTCGGTTGCTTGCTCCTAAATTCTTTAGAACTCGCCATCGCATATAAGGGAGCAAATAGGATTAATGTTATCAAAGCAATAGAAATAACATACAGATAGATGAAACAACCAATTGGTGATACAAACAACCTGATATGGTGGTGCTTTACAAGTCTATTGGGGTTCGCTTCTTTTGGATACTTCACATTAACTTCAATAGCGAAATACATTTATTAGATTAGAATTGTTTGTATGCCTTGTTGTTTAGACTACACTGGGCTGCAAAACTAAGTATCACACTTTTAAAATTGCAATAACTTTTTAAGTACACAAGATATAGGTACTTTCGAAATAAAAAGGACTCGAGAAAAAGTTTGTAGAGTTTGCTATAATTAATAGAAAGCTGATATAACATTTGCTATAAAACGTATTTTATTTTAAATCTCTAACTTCTATAGTTTAGAAAAAAATGATATATACGATAGTGTAGTAGTATTGCAGGTCAGTGTATATTATATCCACAAAAGATTGTATAATTTGATTTTATTCAATTAGCAAGTTTAGAGCATAGGGTCAATATTTCAAATGTGCGACGATGCCCAGAATCTAAAATACAAGGAATATCGATAAACTGCAATATTAGACATTTGAAAAGTCAAAATTTACTAATAAAATTCGAAACCGCAAATGTTTTTTACACATAAACACACCGGGTATTTTTATTCCCTCCATAGTATCCCTAATGAGGAACTTATTTTGGGAAGTTATGTTATATCAATATAAAATATTATTTTTCACAAAATACGATAGTTTTCTAATATTAATCAATTAAGAGTTGAACAACAGTGAATATCACTAAACAAAAACTTGATATCAAATTATACATTAAGATTTCGTTTAAGACAACAAAAATCGAATACAGTTTCATCAAAATCGATCTCGAGGCTATTTTAAACGAAACCCTGCACTGGGTAAAAGATGCAACGCGGGGGCTGTTTACGAAAATTAATTCACGAACACGAATGAAACACGGACTCAGAGCAAGGACTTGTGGTTTACACAAAGACATCTGTCCGACCACGGAAACGGAATAAAATCGAGATCTCGTGATCCAAAGGGTATATTATAGATTCGATATTCGACATCCTTAATTGAAAAGTTCATTTTGTATTAGCCAAAAGACAATAAAATGGTTGATATTTCTTAACGGTTCTGATCTTTTTTTTTATTATTTAACTAGTGGCCCGCCCCGGCTTCGCCCGTGCAAAGCGGGGGTGTGCTATACATATAAACCCTCCTCGTGAACCACTCTATCTAATAAAAAAAACCGCTTCAAAATCCGTTGCGTAGTTTTAAAGATTTAAGCATACATAGGGACGGACAGAAAACATCGACTTTGTTTTATACTATGTAGTGATAGTGATAGTGAAGCCCGACGATCGGAAATCTTAAGAAATCATTTCCTCAGACATCATTAAAATGGTTAAGTTTGACTTCATTAGTCTGCATCAGATTCCTACCGGGTACAGTCGTTATTACGTAAAAATTAAGGCTGTCGCAATATTTGTATTAAATATGCCTTTCATACAGGGCGCGAAGTGACGCCGCCCGAAAATTATTTAGGTAACTAAAACTTTGTATATACAGAGTTTAACAAAAACCCTAAAGCCATTACAAACGGATCGATAGTACTACACCAGTTTTGAACCTCTGCCCTGTGATAACCTATACCACGGGGGCAGTTTACAAACATGAAATTCACGAACACAATTGACACCCAGACTCGAAGCAAGTGCCTCTGGTTTACACAAAGGCACTTGCCTGACCCCGGAATCGAACCAGGGTCCTAAGGCGGCACATCCAAATTGAGAAAAGAGCACAGAGAAGGGAAGAAACATACTGAAACTCAAATAACTAAGCTTGTAGGATAATAATTACCATAATTAGCTGGTTGACTTTCACTGAAAACCCCGTTTTGTTGGAAAATTCTAGTGAAATAAAACCACTGGTCCTTCAAACTTTATGATAGAAAAACATTTAAAAAACGGGACTGTTTCATTTGCTTGGCGTATTAGTTTCATTTCACTTCAGATAGCATTTCAGTTTTTGTTACACCCTGTATATGACAGTGTGGCAGACGTTGCATGTAGTCTCATCATTTGACAGCTGAAAGCTAGTAAAAATGTGACATTTGACGGATGAAATGCAACAACATTTTCATTATACTGCAGCGGATTCCAAGCGGACAAAGTCGTTATTACATGAAACTAAGATTGTCGCTATAAATAGCGCATACTTTGTATGACTGGGCCGTATCCCCTGTCGGTGTAGCTCTTAAGATGCATTCGCGGTTTCCGTTTTAGTTCTTTAAAATCACAACGCATGACTCTATTCGCCATTGTGGCCGTCACCGGTGGCATTACGTGGCCTGCATTTAATTAAGGCCGGGAGCTTATATCGCCTCGTGCGTTTCAGTGTATAACGTATTAAGCATTGTCATGTCACTATACATGAAATTATCAATAAAATTATTTAGAATACATAGTGCCACCATTCCATTGCAACCTGAGGTTGTCGTATTACAAGGTAACAAACCTAGCCGGAACAGAAGGAACACTTCATACAAGATGTGCCAAACTTGGGCTTGTAAACTTGCTAATTCAATAAGAGTCAAAATCTACCATCAAAGTGAATTTGATGGTCGATTTTGAGAGTTTTGGTAAACTACTATATATTTTTTAACTTTTCAGTTTATCGGACTAGTGCTAGCAATTACATCGTGCGTGTCGGCAATACAATAGTCACTTCACTAGCGGATGTCCTATCCCTAGAGTACAAATCTCGCTACCTCTACGAGCGCCGCTGCCTGGACGACACATTGTGTCTTCTCGTCTTCAATATATAGCTTAATCAAGTGTATTATACAACTAGCTGCGCCCGCGGTTTCACCCGAGCTTACTTAACACTTAACGTTATATTCTGGGTAATTCACAATATATCTATTTAAATTATAGCCATGTGTTATTCTGATGTATATTATTAAGCTATATTATTGTAAAGTTTGGTTAAAATCCATTCAGTAGTTTTTACGTGAAAGAGTAACAAACATCCATCCATACTTACAAACTTTCGCGTTTATTAACCCCCGACGCAAAAAGAGGGGTGTTATAAGTTTCACGTGTCTGTCTGTCTGTCGGTCTGTCTGTCTGTCTGTCTGTCTGTCGGTCTGTCTGTCTGTCTGTCTGTGGCACCGTAGCTCGCGAACGGATGAAGCGATTTCAATACAGTTTTTTTTTGTATGACAGGTGAGTTACGGGCGAGTGTTCTTAGACATGTTTGATGAAAATCGGTTAAGTCGTTTAAA